>JADMLL010000008.1:1895488-2418298 GCA_016920875.1 Columbicola columbae
TGTAAAGTGCCACGAGTTTTCTGAGTTGATGACAAATCGCATAAAAAGTCCAGAACGTTTTAAGGATTACATATTTGAAAACACCCCGAAACCAAATGTTTTGATCATAAATTTGGTTCGTCCCACCTGATTTTTACTCGACACCGGGTTTTTCTCTACTTAAACATGCTTTCGGAAGTCAAAGGTAAGCAATTTGAGAAGAAAATCGTGGCCTAATCGAGCTAAAGAACTTGGCACCGCTGATTGATCATCAATAATGTTCAAATTCTATTTAATTATTGAGCTTCTGATCTCATCATGCTACTCTTAAATACGATTTATAAAATTTATTATCATAAATCGCAAATCGTCAGATTTTGTCTGAGGCTCATTGAGAAAAGCTGGAAACAAAATAAAAACGGGTGGTGTGGATTCTAGAGACCGGAAATGAGAAGAGAGAGGAGCAAGAAGACGAAGCCAAGATTCCAGGCCATTTTTCAATCATCGCATATCCATTAAAACCCCTAATTTTCGGTCCCAAAGTCACGGGTCCTAATTAACCTAGACTTAGTCTCGCCCATGCCCTCTAACATGACATAAAACTACTTGGTGTCTCATTTGAGGGGCAGTTAAGTCGGAGCTATTAAAAAGGTAAAAACATTAATTAAACAATGAAACTCAAAGCAAACCTTGATCCGTCCCTGATTCTTTAACGACCTCAGTCCTCCGACAAACTCAATTTCCTCTGTCGTACAGAATTCATTCGAGTTCACCTAGAATAGGTCGGAAAATTTTTAATTTCCAGAAGAGAAATCACTATAATGGAAAAACAAAAAAGAAATTTCTTGAGTTTAGGTTTTAACGATTCAAGGAACCGGAAGTTGTGTTCGATGCAACAGCGAAATTTTCATTCCGAACGGCCGACAGCTCGGCAACCCCTTCCATCCTCACCCCTTCCTCCCCTCTCCCCGAGTGATAAATACCTTTGTTAAACTTTTACGACAACTTATCTTTCCTTCCAGTTGTTAAAATCAAGGGAAAACGTTTTCATGTTTATGCTGTTGTGGGCCCAGTTCGACCTCACGTTCCCACGTTTCCCTTACGGGGTGTGAGCTCTTTTACGACCCGCTCCCGAAAGATTCTATGAATTTTCCATTTCGACCCCTTTTTTAAAGCGTCGTTTTGGGACCCGTTCGGGGCCCTGGTGGACGAGGGGGTAGGATGGAGGCAGCTCCCCGATACTCTCTTCACTGCCGTGGCTTCCGTTCTCTTGTGCAACCGTTCGACGTCCGGGGCGGCTTTTCTGCAAAATCCTCCTCCGACAGCAAGTATCAGTTTTTATGGTCGTTTCTTTCTTAAATGTCGCTGATTTATTTTTTCCTTGTGACCTTTTAGTCGGAGGAGTTGGGAGTTGGTTTGAGGGGTTGGGAGGAGAGATGAACGGCTTTTACGTTCGCCACAATTTTTCGGTTAACTACTCGGACGATTTTTATTTTTATTCGTTAGTGAGGATTAAATGTTACAAAGTTGAGACGTAATTTCTCTCTTTTATACGAAAATGGATATAAAATGATGTTTTTATACGGAAGAAACCGTTTAGAACAGTTTTCATCGTTTGGTTTACGTTCTGTTTACACCGGACATAGAAATTTATTTTAGTGCGAGAAGTGACATTACAAATTTAGGAGAAAGCCTTCCTCCTCCTTCGAAACAAAGACAGAGGCTGGCCTTAAAAAATGCGATACTGCAGGAACATCCGATGACCCTCACAAGTTATACTTCTGGTTGCTACGGCCCTCAAATCAAATATTTGGTTGAATTTGCCCGGGAACTTGGCAAGATTGATACCAACAAGGGCCTCGATTGTAATCTGAGCTTTAGGGACAATGTTCGTTCCAAGTTATTTGACCTCCAAAGACCTCCAATCGCAGCACAGAACGTTTCTGAACATTCGCTACAAGGATACAATTGGGTTAAGCAGCTTTTTTACCTTTGTTAAGAAGGTCTTGACTCTTCAACCACTGGCACTTGAGCTCCCACGACTGCGTTGTACCTCTTGTAGAGGTTATTGTATATACCTTATCTATACCTAAGTATAACTTAGTTTTACATATAAGTCACTCCAAGCTTTCTTTATGTAAAACATTTATGAATATCTGTATGCCTGTATATATTTATACTTATATGCTTATTGAAAAATTGTCAAAATACTCAGTTTTCAATTATCTATGTACATGTGAGTCAATAGTACTCCTCCCGACTGGTCGTCCATCCCAATCCTTCTCTATCAGCCCTTTTTGAGGAACCACATAACCAACGACACCTCGAGAGACGTAAACCACAAGACAACAACAAGTTTCCAATAGCATCACCTCTGTTCCTTTCCTCCTCTCACTTTTCTGTCTTCTTACTATTACTTTCTATCCGTTTTATTCTCTGTACTACATTTCCTCTTCTCCATTCTTTCTCTCTCTTATATCTTATCTCATCCTACAGACTGTCACATCCGTTTTACCACTCCTGGGGCTAAGAAACTGGTTTATTTAATCCCTTTAAGCCAGACCATCTACTTGATGTCTCGCTCAGAGATAAATGGCAGTTAGGATGGGAAATAAATTTGAGTCAATATAGTGTCTAATTTAAAAAAAAATGGTTGGATCAGAGAGAAAGAGTTTTCTCTTGGTTTTGTCAGATCTTTCACATAGTTTCAAAGCTCAAATATCTTCAGTGATAGTCTAGTATCGTTTCTTAAATAACACAACTCTGTCAAAAATTTATTTCTAATTAATTTATTTATTTATTTCACACCTACCAAAAACTCCATACAACACTTATCAATACACATTTCCATTAATAAATAATTCTACAATATAATAATGTATCACCTCCTACACAACCTACTATCATAATATAAAGCACTAAACTATACAGTTCAGTTTTCACTAGTGTTGTGTTCCAACAGAATTTTGTAAACATATCTATCATAATCGGAATATGCCGACATTCTTGGAAACTCTTAAAGGACCGTAATTTGACCATTGATCGTCAACATACCCTTGATATGTTGAATCAGTTAAATTCATTTAAATGAATCAATGGTTGATTCAAGAAATTAAGAATGATTTCAAATGTAAACATCCGTCCACCCCATTGATAGGTTGTTGTCCAAACAAGCATATTCAAGATATGATAGGTTCAGTGATAGAACCATAAGGAAAATTCAAACAAACCTTTGTAATGGCAAAGTCCAGTCATTGATAAAGATTATTCTTATTCATTCCAATTCATTCCTATTCATTGGTTCTGTCACGTATCCACGGGATATAAATACAACCCCCGAAATCATTTAAGAACAATTCAATTCGAGAATTCAATTCGACAATTCAATTCGAACAATTGAATTCCACGGACAATTCAATTTCAGAGACTCAAGTTAGTATCAATTTAATTGTGATTTTTGGTGGAACACTACACGTCTTTCCGAAAAGCATCTACGCAATTAGAATCGTGAATTTGTATTTTTAATTCAATAAAACAATTTTGTGAAATAAGTTGACGAAGAATTCATTTTTCGAGAAAAGTCGCGGTGCCACGCACGACACACAACAGATTTTGGCGCAGTCGGTAGGATTCGTCAACAGCAATTGGAGAGAAAAAACTTCAAAGAAGAAGTCTACGTTGCTGGTGAGTTTTTACTCTTCAAGACGAAAAGAACAAAGTAGTCAACGACTTCGGAGTGTAAACTTCATTAAAGAAGGTTCGTCGTCGATTCGACTCTTCAAGACCTAACTCTACGTCGTGCGAAGACAACGTTGTTTCTCGAAGAAGCATTCAAGGACCATCGTCAATAGCATTTCCACCAAGTTCCAGAAGCACGCAGTAAGTCAAAGTTAGTCTATAATGGCCACTTCATCCTCTACTAAACTAGAAAATTCCTCCAAGCCCGAAACATATTCTCTTGAGTTTCTCTGCAAATTGATACCCTACGAATTTAATGGAAACAGATACGAGTTGGGGCAATTTCTGGCAAAATGCAATAATTCTTTTGCTCTAGCTAGTGAGAGTCAACATACTCCCTTACTATATTACGTACTTTCAAAGATTACAGGGCAATAGACCAACTAGCACAACAACAATTTAACAGCTGGCAGGAACTAAAAGAAAAGTTAAAAGATCTTTATCAGGACAGAAAGCATTTGAGTCAGCTATCACAAGAATTAAACAACGCCCAACAGAACGCAAATGAGACAATAACTGAATACTACCAACGGTTAGAGTTACTGTGTTCAAGAGTAATCAGCTCAATCAAACAGACATGTAAAGATCCCATTTCTATTCCCGGACGCATAGACACTGTTAGGGAAACGACTCTGAGCAGGTTCACATTACTCACATCCTTCCATATCTAGAATGCTAAGGTGGAAAGACTTTGATAACCTGAACGAAGCCTATAGTGCTGCTGTAGAAGAAGAAAAGGCTCTCCGAATTCACAAAAATAAATCAATGCAAAATTTTCAAAATACGTCCAAACAAAATTTTAAAACCGAGAAATATTCCAAAACTCATCACATAAATTTTCGCAAAAAACTAACTCCTCTAGAAAATTTTGCAAATATTGCAACAAACCAGGGCATACTATGGACGAATGTAGAAACAAATTAAAACATATTAACACTACACAGTCCCCGAAATCTTGTCGATATTGTAAGAAATCGGGACACACAATTGAGGAATGTCGAAAACGTATTTATAATAATCAACAAAAACAAACAAATCCTTCAAACATTGAAAATCACGAAGGAAAATCTCTTAATTTAAACTTGAAAGAATCCCCAGTGGAGAACACCTCACTGGAGGATCAATTAAACCAACTGATGGTGTTCCAAGAATAAAAATCCTAATGTCCGCAGATAATTTAAACTATATAGAAATATCATCTCCTAACTCAATCAACCCGGTAGAAAACTTAAATTCCTGATAGATACTGGATCGGAAGTAAATCTAATCAAAGCAAATAAACTTATTTCTGAAACATGGTTTAAATCCTATGACAAAATCACACTGCATGGGATAACCCCAAATCAACCAGTATTAACGGCAGGTAGTTGCAATATTCCCATACATGTAGGAAAATCAATTATACCTACAAAATTCCATATCCTAAATGAGCGCACCAACGTCCCCTATGACGGCCTCTTAGGACAGGAATTTTTTTCAGAAGAATTCCGTACAAATAGATTACGGAAATTCTATTTTGAAAATCAATTCAATTAATGAAATTATATCATTACGCCAAGAAAATAAGCCTATTACTCCTAATTCTAATTCACTAATTCTAAACCCAAGATGTGAAACCTTGGTCGAAATCGAAGTAAATAACCCTGAAATCGGAGAAGGAATACTTCCCGAAATAAACATTAAAAAGGGTATTTACCTCTCAAAAGCTATCGTCAAAGTCCAGAATAATAAGGCATTTGCTACAATTTTGAACACTAATCCGTGTACCGAGCAAATCAGCCCTCTGAAGGTTTGGCTCGAACCCCTTCCGCGAGAATCCTTTATATTTAAGGTCGAAGAAGGTAGGTCCAATACAAGGAATGACGTTCTGGTAGCAAATCTCAGACTCGAACATTTGTCGAACGAAGAAAAGGCTTCAATAATCAATCTTTGTCAAAATTATAATGATATTTTTCTACTGCCTGACGATAAGCTAACAAAAACGAGTGCAATACAACATGAAATTTCGTTAACTAATAATAATCCTATTTACGCTAGAACTTATCGTTATCCTGAAGTTCATAAAAAGGAGGTGAACGATCAAATAAATAAAATGCTGGACCAAGGAATAATAAAATCGTCAACTTCACCATGGTCATCCCCTTTGTGGGTTGTGCCCAAGAAAATGGACGCTTCTGGTAAAAAGAAATGGCGAGTCGTAGTAGACTATAGGAAACTAAACGACGTCACTGTAGGAGACAGATTCCCTATACCAAATATTGAAGAAATCTTAGACCAATTAGGCCATTCACAATATTTTACAACATTAGATTTAGCTTCAGGGTTTCATCAAATTCCTGTAAAGGTGGAAGACCAACCGAAAACGGCTTTCTCTACACCTTTAGGGCATTACGAATTCACTCGTATGCCTTTTGGATTAAAAAATGCACCTTCAACTTTTCAAAGGTTAATGAATAATATTTTAACAGGACTACAAGGGACACAGTGTTTCGTGTACCTTGACGATATAGTAATTTACGCATCATCCCTTCAACAACACACACAAAAACTAAAATCAGTATTTGACAGACTAAGGGACAATAACTTAAAATTACAACCGGACAAATGCGAATTTTTAAAAAGGGAAGTCGTATACTTGGGACATGTCATTTCATCAGAAGGAGTTCGACCTAATCCGCAAAAAGTCGAAGCAATAACCAAATTTCCCCTTCCAAGAAGTCCGAAACATATCAAATCTTTCCTAGGACTTGTGGGTTATTACAGGAGATTCATTGAGGATTTCGCCAAATTAGCAAAGCCCCTCACAAACCTTTTGAAAAAGGATCGAAAGTTCGAATGGACAAACGATCAACAAGAAGCATTTGACAAATTTAAAGGTATACTCACGACACAACCCTTACTTCAATATCCTGACTTCGAAAAGGAGTTTATCCTTACTACTGACGCCTCTAATTATGCCATTGGGTCAGTGCTCAGTCAGGGTGAAATTGGAAAAGATTTACCCATCGCGTATGCATCCAGAACCTTGAACAAATCTGAAGAAAACTATAGCACAATAGAAAAGGAATTATTAGCAATTATCTGGAGCGTAAAACACTTCAGACCATACTTATACGGACGGAAATTTAAGATAGTGACTGACCATAAGCCCTTGACATGGCTCTTTAATTGTAAAGACCCCGGAAGTAGATTACTACGATGGCGCTTAAAGCTGAGCGAATTTGACTACGAAATAGTTTATAAAAAAGGAAAAATTAATTCGAATGCCGACGCACTTTCTAGAAACGCCTTAGTTCATATTGGGATAGGAAGCGACAAATTTGAAGACTTTATAAAATTTCATTATATTAATCAGGACACACCTAACATAAAAACCGAGGAATTTAACCCAAGAAATCAATTCCCAAACGCAATATTCTATTCCAAAGACTTAGACGTAAACAATCCTTTTTCAGAATTTCTTAATGACAACTATGACCTGTCGACTGTTGACGAACCAAGTGACATCCACAAGATATACAAACTGCGTAATAAAACAAAGACTACGTACCTCTGTATTGATAAACATTTTCATTTCGACTCCACTACTTACAAGGACATTTACTACACCCTAAAGAACCTCAAACAAACACTAATTGAGGAAGACTTTAATGGAAAAATCTATATACTCGAACCTAAGGACAGGAAACTCAAGTTCAAACGAGAATTATTCCATGAAATGATTCACTTCTTGTTCCGTGACACGTCCATAGAACCAATAGTGACAACAAAAAGACGAGTCCATCCCAGAACAGCCGACGAAATACAGGAGATATTACGTGAAAATCACGACTCCAAACTTGCAGGTCATTCTGGGTTTAGCCGTACATACAATCGGATTAAGGAACAATTCAAGTGGGAGACAATGAAAAAGGACATTAGAAACTACATCAAAAAATGTCCATCGTGTCAAAAGAACAAGACAAACTTCAGACCAGTTAAAGTTCCACTTGAGATAACGAGCACATCCAAAAAAAGCGTTCGAACGACTAGCAATAGACATAGTAGGGCCATTACCGATAACGGAGAAAGGCAATAGATTCATTTTAACGATGCAGGACGACCTCACAAAATATTCATACGCAGTACCAATCCCAAATCACGAGTCAAAAACCATAGCAGAAGAACTCTGTAGGTTTGTTTCCATGTTTGGCATTCCAATAACTATCCTCTCTGATCAAGGCGCTGACTTTATGTCACAAATCATGAGAGATCTTATGAAACTTTTTCAAACCAAACATATAACTTCATCGCCCTATCATCCACAAACCAACGGAGCCCTCGAAAGATCACCTAACATTAAAAGACTATCTGAAACATTACGTTAATGACAAACAGAGTAACTGGGACGAATTTGTGCAATTTGCGATGTTCGCATACAACTCCTATATACATAGTTCCACAGGATACTCTCCGTACGAATTAGTATTTGGGACAAAACCATTCATCCCTAGTTCATTAACTCGAGAACCACATTGAACTATTCTTACGACGACTATGTTAAAGACCTAAGACAGAAAATCCAGGTAACTCAAAATTTCGCCAGGAGAGACTACTAAAATCAAAAATCCAAATTAAGATATGACAAAACCTCTAACGATATTCAGTATAAGGTTGGAGATTTTGTTTACGTGAAGAATCACACCAACAAACCTGGACTCTCAAAAACTTTCCCTAACTTCAAAGGACCGTACGAAATAACAAAAATTTTAAGAATAGAACAATACAAATAAAATTAAAAATAAGCTAGTGGTTCAACACATAAATAACACAAAACCATTCTTTGCAGGAGAACAAAAATGATTCGAGCCACAACCCTATACGGCACACTAATCACACTAATCATTCCTATTTCCGCCACTTTCTCTGACATAACAAAAACTAATATTAACATCACCTACCTAAACGACAAATCCGGAATTTACTATAATCATGTAGGAAATGCCCATATAGCTCCATCAACCTTTAAAATCCTTACAACCTTAAACTTAACTAACGCTGAGAACAATTTCGAGACAATTCAAAGACTAAGAAGGGAAACCATAAGCTCCTGCAACCAACTGCGAACGATGAAAATTACCTCGAACATTTGCATATCTTCCTTAGACATCTTAAAAGGGAAAAATTCTTAAATTGGACAATAAATTGCAATCGATTCTGGATCTTGTTGGTATTCAGAGCAATGTGAGAGCTAGGAGAGGACTCTTTGACGGAGTTTCTTACCTCACTAACTGGTTATTCGGGATACCCGATGCAAGTGACGCGGAATACTACCAAGATTCGATCCAATCCATCTTAGAAAGCGAAAAGGAAACTAAGTTACTTATGCGAAAACAAATCGCCATTATTTCAAACACCATTATGAACTTTAATCAAAGTTTAATAAATTTTAAAAATAGTGAAGATAAACTCAATGCTAATATAAACGCTTTCAATCGATTTGCGACCCAGACAAACGAGGTAATAAATGAAGTAGCTTTAAAGGAGCGAGTAATTGAACACATAGACATTCTTAACGAGATGGTAGACAGTGTGAACGATGACTACGAATCCATACTCTCCGCAATCACGCTCGGGCAGAAGAATATATTGCATCCAAGAATTATCACCCCTGCTCGTTTGTTAGAAGAATTATCAAAGATATCTGTAAGTGAAAACGAAAAACTGCCCTTTCCATTAACAAATAAATTTGTATCTTTATATTTTAAAATGTCAGAAATTGACATATTTTCGATTCACAAAATAATTGTATTATCAATAAAGATTCCCCTTGCAGAGAATCAACAATATTCAATCTACGAACTCCTACCCCTTCCTATACCCCACAACATCTCAAACATTTACTCATATATCGAACCCTCAAAACCTTATCTCCTGATTAGTGCGCCTAAGACTGGCTACATGATGTTAGATAATCTTGAGGCTTGTAAGAAGTTGGACACCACCAATTACCTATGCCTGCACACGAGCATCATTCAGACCACCGAGACACCCATCTGCGAGGTGGCACTCTTGTCCACGGTCGTTCAAGGAATTCCACCGCAATGTAAAACTAGAACGATAGCAGCGGAATGGGAAACTTGGCACACTCTAGGTGAAAATCAATGGATCTTCGTGATCTCCCAGCCTACTCTACTCACACTGAATTGTCAAGGCGAAAGAGTAGTAGACTATCACCTAATGTCCACGGGAAAAGTATCCTTATCATCATCATGCAAAGGATACACCAGAAACACAGTTCTGATACCCCAGACGGTCATAAGCGTAAATTTGGATGACAAAATTCCCGAATATAACATCGCCAAGGATGATTGCTGCCGCGAATCAGAAGAAAAATTAAACCTAACGGATATCTATCAGAAACCCATTAAGTTTGGTAATGTGCGGTTGGACGAATTAAAATTAACAAACCATAAATTGCAAGACCTTGATCGGGAACTATTATATAGCCTAAATAAAAAGGTGATATACCATCATGCTCGTTGGTATGAATTAATTTTACCTATTATCGGTACTCTAATCGGTGTGATAGTGACAATCAAAATATGTAGTCTGTGCGGAATATTTCAATTAATAAAAAACTGTTTCCGGAGAAATGAAGGAACGTGCTGTTTGAAGATATATAATTCCAACGTTTCGACTCAACCTATACCCATGAGGGAACTAACCGAAGGGGATACCCTTCATGAATCTAATGAGGAATCCAACACCACCAGAAGAATAAGAACCAGACAGCTAACCATCGACATGCACTGAACACTTCGGAGTCTACAAAATCTACATGTTTCTTATTACTATTTTAATTTAATTTGTAAACCCTGTCGATATCTAAACAAACGCATGAATTATTTAATTCATACATTTGTTTTATTAAGGGGGGGGAGGTGTTGTGTTCCAACAGAATTTTGTAAACATATCTATCATAATCGGAATATGCCGACATTCTTGGAAACTCTTAAAGGACCGTAATTTGACCATTGATCGTCAACATACCCTTGATATGTTGAATCAGTTAAATTCATTTAAATGAATCAATGGTTGATTCAAGGAAATTAAGAATGATTTCAAATGTAAACATCCGTCCACCCCATTGATAGGGGTTGTTGTCCAAACAAGCATATTCAAGATATGATAGGTTCAGTGATAGAACCATAAGGAAAATTCAAACAAACCTTTGTAATGGCAAAGTCCAGTCATTGATAAAGATTATTCTTATTCATTCCAATTCATTCCTATTCATTGGTTCTGTCACGTATCCACGGGATATAAATACAACCCCCGAAATCATTTAAGAACAATTCAATTCGAGAATTCAATTCGACAATTCAATTCGAACAATTGAATTCCACGGACAATTCAATTTCAGAGACTCAAGTTAGTATCAACTTAATTGTGATTTTTGGTGGAACACTACACGTCTTTCCGAAAAGCATCTACGCAACTAGAATCGTGAATTTGTATTTTAATTCAATAAAACAATTTTGTGAAATAAGTTGACGAAGAATTCATTTTTCGAGAAAAGTCGCGGTGCCACGCACGACACACAACACTAGCTTCAAATCTTTACCCCTTCTTCATAAAGCAGGCTACGACCGCAGCTACCTTTGGTGGACATCCCTCTTCCATTGACAAGACCTTCCTTTGCCTCTTGGTAGAGATCACTGTTTCTTCGTACTCACGGCCACCGAGAATTAATTTCAAAAATACTGCACACTTTCATGCACTACTCATTTCATAAATAAATTTGTGAAGATGGAACCAAACTTCAGTCCACCGAGGATGTCTTCAGCTGTAAAACAAGTCTGAGTAACAGAAGAGTGGATTAATGCGTTCCCATTACTAGAATGAAGTGACTGGAGGAGAGCCCAACAAGATCTAAGGTCACTACAGGAGATTTGCACCAAACAAAGGAAAGTAAAACGATGTTGCCTGTTTGAACCTGAAACAAAATCAAAATTAGATTCTCAAACAACAGACAAGCGGATAAACACAAAACACATCACCAAACCCTTAAACCCACGCCAAATTTTGTTGAGACCAGTCAACCATGGAAATTCAAAAAGTCTGGTAACCCCAAAAACACAAGAGGAAGACAGTACAGCCTAAGGCGAGTCCTGGACGGAACGACAGGGGAAAAGGGAGACAAATAAGAAAGAAGGAAGGAAGGAAGGAAGGAAAGAGTAAAAGCCGAGATCGGGGTGGGGGGTGGCTATGGGGTTGGCACAGGGTGGGAAACAAAGTCCTTTTGCCTTCGTCAAAATAAGTTATTACGATTTAATTTATGGCTTTCAAAAGGTTTTGTTGCCTTCCTTATTGAAACGACCATCAACGTCAGACTTTTTAACTTCCGAATAAAACCTGAAAAACTAACTTTTAAAGCCCGTTTTTATTTCGGCAATAAAACTGCGACATTTTGATTCCTTTCCCTTTTCTCCTTTCATCCCTTATTTTTCGGCCTCATTATCCACGATGAGTGGTCTCACGAGGTCCTCGAAACGAAAGGGGAGCCATATAGAGAACATCGTTTCCCTGTTTTTCGTTCTTCTTAAGTGTCCCCGCCCTTTATTTTCCCGTCCTCAAGTTTAAGATTTGAAAAAATCGTTTACAGATTCTGTATCCCAGTTACTGTTGAATGAGTGTTGTCCAGATGACCATCGTGATCGGACTCTGTCGTGGGCATCGTGGAGAGGTTGTGCAACTGTTAGCGCCTTTCCAGAAATCGAAGATGGGATAAAAAACAAAAGTATAAACATAAATATAAATTATTACACAAACACGTCAAATCTTTTCTGATTCCGTTTGACAGATACAGATAGGTTCTCGACTGCAACCTGTATTGTAGAGATCATATGCTATTTGAATATGTAGCACGGCAGGATCTTCGAATTCAGTATAAAATTGACAGAACCTTTATAATCACAAAGATTTCGTGGCAAATTATTATTTCATTAAAATTTGTATATGAATTATATATGTATATATACACTATATATGATATAATATATTATTATAATAAAATATATAAAATGTCCCCTTTCGACATAAAAATAGTTTGCTATTTTTGCAAAAACAACATAATTTATTATGTATAATATACATTATTGAATAATATAATATGATAATATACATAGTGGACCATTTTATTTTTCCCAGTCGAATGAATATCTCGGAAACTATGACAGTTAGCTACAATTTTTTTGACCTGGTTGCTCGGTTTGATGAGGAACATATAGTAATGATCTTGACTTGACCTTGAACTGTGCCCTCATGGTCAAATCAAGTTCAACTTTGGTTTTTTAAATTGCAACCTCCTGTTTTTAATTTCAGATTTCAGGCCGAAAAATTCTACGTTGAAAAGACGTGACACAGTAGTGGCTCAGATGGTATATATCAATATATAGGGAAATCTTATTCTTGCGATGATCCATGACAGTGTCACATAAACGCGCTTTTACACATAAAAATCAATGAGAATCAAATTGCGGAACTGTTTCTCCTGTATATATAGTTTCTAGCAGAGTTTTAATCCCGTTTTCACCCTTTCTGGGTATAACAAAATATGGGAAGAGGATTTGAACTCGCGACTATAACTTCTCAGTCTGGCACTTGAACCAATACACCACAGACCTCTAGCTATATACGTATATATACAAAATAATATAAATATATATAGGCAATCATACTCTTGCGTGGAACCCCGATACTGCTCTCTTTTAATCCCAAACCCTCACATAAACTAGCTTTTACAAATAGGACACTGAAACCATATGATCTGTATAGTTTTAACGAGAGCATGAGAATCAAAGCCAGGAAACTGTCTCCGGAAGTAACAACCTCCCGTCCTCTCCCTCTCTGTCTTCAACGAAAAACAAAAAAGAAATTCAACTCGAAGAAGAGGAACAAAAAAAAATTTTTTTATTGCATTTTGATGACAGAAGTTAGGTTGTATGTAAAGGAAGAGAGGGATCTCTCTCTCTCTTGAATGACATAAAAATTAATAACCCAGAAACGGGAAAAAACAAAACAGGAGAAAGAACTTCGAACGGGAAGGAACATAAAACCAAAAAGCGAAAACAAATAATAAAATGAAAAATGAAACATTTTTTTTTCTTGCAGACTAAGAATCAATTAATTGTTTGCGTAATAAAATGTCGTTGGTTTCATTGCTGCCAACTTAAGAAAAATAAAAAGTGGAAGATGGGAGAAGGAGAGAGGGAAAGAGAGAACCGAAAAGAAATTTTTGTTTTTAAATGCGCAATAAAAAAAATAAAAGATGGCGTAAAAATCGGTGTAGCGGAAACTGAAGAAGCAAAAATCCTTTCCTAATGACTCCGAAGGGTGGTTTCCCCTTTTCGGGCCTTCCGGAGATTTGGGGGATGTTGTCTTTCCTGTTGGTTCGCGCATCGTGTTCTTGTGGTGGATGATTGGGGCGGTTTTTGGTTTCTTTGGTTTTCTTTCTTGATGTTGTCATTTCCTCGACTTTTCTTCTCTGTGTCACTTCTTTCTTCTCTTCTGTTCTGGTCTTTCTCTTTCTTCTCTTTCATCCTTGCTGAGTTATAGCTCTTGAACTATTTCACTTGTCATTCTTTGT
This sequence comes from Columbicola columbae, assembly GCA_016920875.1. Lineage (NCBI taxonomy): Eukaryota > Metazoa > Arthropoda > Insecta > Psocodea > Philopteridae > Columbicola > Columbicola columbae. The sequence goes on from JADMLL010000008.1 coordinate 1,909,836, forward strand.
TTCTTAACTACTTTTTACCGTTGTAGTGTTTTGGAAATGAGACTCCCTTAAATGTGTGCATTATTTACGAAGCTGAGGTCTTCCACAGCTGTGTAGTATTTATGAAATAGACTCAACCTGAAAATTGTGCAATATTTATGAAATCCATTCCTGAACAAAGTATTGCAATGTTTATGAGATGGATCATCCTAGAAAGTGTAATGGTTATAAAATAAATAGTCTTAAAAGTGCAGTAATAATGAAATGAGTACTCTATTAAATCATCTACTCGACTTAGAGGAACACACCATGAGTTCTGTGATGATGTTCGGGAAAGAGGGGGTCGCAGTGCCCTCTAAAACTAAGTAGGCGGCCTAGACGGGACAAATTGACTTTGGAAGGGGCGAATAGGTGCGTAGGTTCCCGATTCATAAGAGACGGAACTTGGAGTGATTGGTCATCGAGTGAGGAAAGATTGCGGAGGATTGGTAACGCTCTTCCCTGGTCTTTCTGCCTGAGCCTAGCGGATGTCCACCCAGAGGTTTTACTCGGTCCACACATTTAATTCCTCCTTCCTCCACAAAGGAAAAATGGATTTGAGAAGTTTTTCCTAAACAAAAAAATAAGTTGGGTGATGATAATTCATCACTCAGCATTTCCAATGGTTAACTGGTTGTCTCTTCTGCCACGTCATAAATATACAGCCTGTAACAATAAACTAATAAATAAAAAAATAATAAGAAAAGCAGAAGGGAGTAGAGTAGGGAGCATAGAGTAATAATTAATCACTTACTAATTATTATTCTATGTATTAATTATTTATTTAATTGCACTTATGTATTTATTAATAGACATTTTAACATTTTTCCTTTATTTCTTTCTTTCTCCTTTTTGCCTCATTTTTCTCTTCCTCCCTCCCCTAATCTTTCCCTCCTGTTTTCTATCTTTGTTTCCTCTTTTCTTTCTTCATCTACTTCTTCTCGAAACTCCACTCCTCGCTTTTTCTCTTCAACTACTTTCTTTTCTTTCAACTTAAAGTTTTTTAACACGAGTAGAACGGTGCAAATTTTACTATATAGCGCTACCGAACGGGAAAAATCGTACTATGCCTTATCTACAACTTTACAATTAGACTGTAATAGAGTTATAGTCTACCCGTAACATTATTAAAAAAAAGTTATTTTTAAGCGCATGAACTATTTTTCATCTAACAAAACTATGATGTACGACTATAGCTGATGTGAGCCACCGGTGGTACGCCGTTCTCAACGTGTTAAACTTCTATTTACAGTCCTGAGGCTAAGACATCAGTTCCCACAATACAAACCTTCATACTAAACCTAAAAAAAAGTTGCTACCTTAAACTTTGAGACAGTTGGTAGTTAACTGGAGCACTTAAGAAAAAAGTTTCTCCTCCATGGAGCAAACACCTCTTGCAAATGATCTCATTACCTTTCAAGGAAATAATTAATTAGTCAAGACTCGAACCATTTAACTAACTCAGAAATTTATAAATGTGATCGGAGATTAACCACAAGTAAGCCCCTACTCCCCCAAAAAGAAAGAAAACAAATCAAAATCCCAAAAGCTTCCTCAAGAGTCATCAGATTGTCGTTGGATCTGCGCGTCATCGTCCTCGTCCTCGTAACTCTCCAGCCCGGTTCCAGTTTCTCTCGCTCGGAGGCGCTCAAATCGCTATTGCACTCGTTGCAACCGATGCAACATGCATCCCCCTGTGCTGGACATTATTGCCAGTGTGTTAAGCGGTTTTTTACAGTGTTCTATAAATTTGTCATTTTTCCTTTCAACTCTCTCATTTAGCGGAAAACTTTTCTTTTTGTGATTTTCTCTGTTCAGAGTTTTGTTTCCCAAAAAAAATTTTTTCCTGACTTTTCGCGCTTTGTTACACTAATCTCTTTTGTCATAGAGACCTTGTGCTTAAAATTTTTTAAGTTTCCGTGTTTGTAACAGTTTCGTGGTGAAGTGTTTGTCTTTGCCTTTTGAATTTGGATTAATTTGTCTTCTGTTCAGCGGAAACAGATCGTTTTTTTCCAGGCGTATTGCTTTGTACCAAAGGTTTTTATCAGGTTTGGATTAATTTTCACTTTTAAAATTTTTGGGTAAGGTGAACAAATATTTCCGGAAACTCTGCCCGAAGAGAAAGGGAAACTGTGACACCCCTCGAATTTGAAAGTTCAATTTTCTGTTTATTATGTAAGAAAAGAAAGAAGTTTGAAAGCCCTAAAAATCTATTCTTCATTTTTATCGTAACGTACCTGAAAACCTTAAACTCCTCCTCAACCTTCTACTAGGTTCGTGTTGTTGTTTGTCGTCATTCAACCATAAACCATCCAAAGAGAAGGTTTGTACAAGCTTTGACGTCTAGACTTCCAGAAGTTTAGTAGAAAGTTTTTCGAAAAATGATTTCTGTAAATAAATAAATAGAAGGCAAATCAGATGATAAGTTTTCGCCGCCATTAATGTTATTAGTCTGATTAATTGGTGCTCGTCAAAATTGTTGGTTGGGTAAGCGAATTGTCTTTATCCTCTCTTTGTTGGGTTTGTCCTATCTCTGCTTTCACTACGTCTTCATCGTCCGAAGCTGAAAAGGATTCAGGTTTCGATTTAGTGTTAAAAAAATTGTTCAGAAACAAACACTATAGGGGATTGAGGACAAAGGTATTTTAGGTATGAGGAAAGTTGACAAATTAGGTCATTTTTAATAGTAACTGTTTAGGTATTAACACTTGTTTGTTAATATTAATTATTAGTATCCATATTATTGGTGGAGGGAGTCTAAGAAAGTTGTAATTGTGAGTTACTGAATACCCGCCCGTGGGGGAAACAGGTGTCAACAATTTTAAATTCTCATCTCGATGGAGATGTTAAAAGGGTTCTTCAAGAAGGTGTGCAGTATTTATGAAAATAGATCGTAGTACGAGTGGGCAATACTTTTGAAATGATTCCTCTCAAAAACTGTGCAATGATTATGAAATTAGTAGCCTAAAAAGCTTTTCATTATTTACAAAATTAATCCTCCGAAAAAATATACAATATTCATGAAATGAATTCTTTTATTAAGTGTGCAGTATTTATGAAATGAATTATCCCAAAAATGTGCAATACTTGTACAATGGATTTTTTTAGTTAGTGTCCAATAATAGTGAAATGCATTATTCTGGAAATTGTGCAGTATTTATGGAATTAATAGCCTGAAAAATCTGTACATTATTTACGAAATGAATTCTCTCAAAAACTGTGCAATATTTATGGAATGGATTTTCTTAAAGAGTGTACAAATTAAATGAAATAAATTCCCCTGGAAGATGTACAGTATTTATGAAATTAGGTCTTGTGATAGTGTGCAGACTTAAGAAATGATTCTTCTCAAAAACTGTGTAATATTTATGACATGAGTATCTGAAAAACTTTGCCTTATCTACGAGATGATCCTTTCAGAAAATGTGCAATATTTATGAAAAGAATACTCCAAGTAAGTGTGCTGTATTTATGCTCAGTTGACATAACCCCCAACTATGAATTTCCCACAGGACGGCGTCACAAACTAAAAGATGACCAGAACAAACCGGTCAGCATCTCTGATTACGACAGATCTTATTCTGGCTCCTTAAATAATGTATCAGCTAGAGTCAAAAAAAAGGGAAAAGGAAAGAGGTGAAGAGAGCAAAAAGGAAGTTGAAGCGGAGAGAGAGACGGAAATGAACTAATTAATAGTAACATTGAAAATGATTTCTAGTCGGTCAACAAAAACTAAAAACTTCATTTGGCACTCATTCCCCGAATATTTGTTTATCAACTATTATATAAACAATCCTCTAGATAAAGTTCCATGAGAAAGATAGAAGTCCGGATTCGAGTCCAACATCTCTCTTCTCTATCGTTTTCTTTTTGGTCGACTGAGCTTTCAAAACAAACAAACAAACTCAACTTTCTCATGAAACACTGACGACAAAATAATCACGAAGGACTTAACGATCTCCAAAAGTCCTCAACTAAGCCAAGGGAAACTGAATAATTTTATTTTTTGGTGGAAAGGAAGGTCTGGTTTCCGGTTAGTTTTGGAAGAATAAGGATGTATTTACCAACAGGAGATAATGAGTGCTAGCCGAATTTTGTAATCCCATGGGTATAACATGTAACAGGTAGGGGCTCTAACATTTAACTATAACCTCACAAGCTAACTACTCAACCTTCCTCAACCCAAATGGAATGAAATTACAGTTAATCGGACAGATAATAAGGCGCATCAGAGACCAATAGAAAACTGCCATTACTACATTTTTTGTGATTTTTGGGACGTTTTAAAATAAACGGATTTTCAAAAATTCTCTAGAAGACAAAACGGCGCCTTAGAAACAAACTAATTCGTTTTCAATTATCATTATCAATATCAAATCTTACAATCAAATGCCAAAATAGTGTTCATTTCCGGTTAGCTGTCTTTTTGTAAGGAAAACTATAAGCGCGATAAGAAATAAATTTTCAGAACACAAAAAAATTTAATTTACAAGCTTCTGCGCTGTAAAATAAATAATTTTTCCAACTTGTCTGGAACACAAAACAATATTTTGGAAACCAACAGATAGTAGCGAACCAACTCATCATCAATTAATATTAGTAATAGCGCTATGAATAATCAAATTTTAAAATCTGATAATCTAAGTTCTCTATAAAACGAGCCAAAACAGAGTTCATTTCCGGTTTCTGTTTTTTGTTAGAGAAAAATAATATTTTAGAGAAGAAATGAATTTTTTGTCTTTCAAAGGAAATGCAAGAGCGTGTTTCATGAATTCACCATTTTCCTTTGCAACCTATTTTCCAGTACTTTTAAAAACCGGAAGTGATTGTTACAAAGATTTTTCAAGCTAATTTAACCTAATGACCTCTTTTCGGGTATATATATCGTTTAGCTGTTTGGTTGTAAGTTGTCCGATTAATCGCGCCCTAGGTGACCACATGCGGCTGGGTCAGCACATCTGAGTCGGGCGACTGTTTGGTAAATGTCGGCTCCATGACACTACAGCAGCAACTGAGAGACTTGGGCCATATAAACCATTTATGCAACTGTCTATATACCAAATTTCATTCTGTTCGTACTAATAAATGCTGACAGTCTCTAAAATAGAACATTTGGTTTGATACAGTTATAGGTTTCATTCTTATCACTTCTTAAGACACATTCTTCTGTATTTTCCCCTCAGTTACAGACATTCTGTTTGTTTTTTTTGTGGTAAAGTCCTATTACCTCAAACGTTGAACTTTCAAACACCATAATCCAGATGATGACATGAATTCAGGGGGAATTGGTAACACCCAACAGTAACTCTCTCAACTGTAGTGGACTCTAAGGGAACCCTGACCAACTGTAGGACCATTCATTCATCAAACAAGCGATCTTTTTGTTTCGAAAATAATTAAGCAAACAAGACTTTCATTCTTTTTTTTATGAAGCAAAAAAATTGACCAAAGGAAAAAAATTTCTTAATGGCAAAAAGATTGTAGTACTTTGTTTACCAGCTGGGAGTCGTGCCAGAGGGAGAAAAACTGACGACAACAAACGAAAACGATAAAAAGAAAAGAAACAGTTGGCTTACCGTTCATGCGCCCACGCTGAGGCCTCCACATTACTGGATGCAGATGAAAGAAGAAGGAGAGTGGAGGATATAGTGCTTCTGACAAACTCAACTTTTTGTCCTCGTATTGCTGATTATCTTCTTTCCGGTGGGGTTTGAACAGGACGGTAGTCTTTGTTGTCAGCTAATTGCCGAATGACCACCTGAAAAAAAAATCAGAGCCAAACTTGAAAAACCGGAAGTTGTAAAGTTCATAAACCTCAAAAAACTGTGTTAACATTAGTCAGGCTAACGCAGACGCCATTTTGTCTGGTTTGTGTTTTTTAAGTAGACAAAGGAATTTAATCAATATCAATATAAAATATATTATTATTATTATTCTTATAAGTAAACTGGGCTAACCATATATTAAAAAACAACTGTCAAAATACTTATGTCAACTGAGCATTTTGTTGGAGTATTATTGTATTTTCATACTATTGCTCATTCTAGGAGAATTTATATCATCAAATTTTGAACTTTCTAAGAAATTCCATTTCACAAATATTGCACATTTTCCATAGGAATTTGTTTAACTAATATTGCAATTTTTCTAGAAGAAATCATTTCATAAATACTACACACTTTCCAGGAGAATTCATTTCATTAATACTGCCCTTTTCTTTGGTAGATATAACACCACCAAAGCTCCCACAGATCATTTTCCGTGGGCTGGACGGTATCCGAACACAATTAAAAACTATTCATATCATACAAACACGATTAATTTTTAAAATTTCATTTCATAAAAACTGCACATTTTTAGGACCTTTTATTTCACAAATATTGCACACTCTTATTGAGTGCTTTCTCATTTTCTAAATACTGTACTTTCTTGGAACTTTTTTTCTATAAATATTTTAAACACTTATTTTCTATAAACACTTTCTCTAAGGATTCCTTTCGTAAATATTGCATACTATCAGGGACTCTCATTTCACTGCACATTAACAATGGCAAAAAGATACCATTAAATTACCATATAACAAATAAAATTGATTATTTGAAAAAATTACAAAGAAGTAAATAAAATTCATAAATAAAGCAATAAATAAATAAATAAATAAACAAAGCTAGTCGATGAAAATAAATAAATTGATAAACAAATAAATAAAATTTGATAAGAATAATAATAATAGATTTCGGATGCGTATCCTTTTAGGGCATTACAACGTTCTTATAAGAATAAATTTATGAACGAACAATCAATCAATCAATCATTCCCTTCAAAACCCAAAAACTAAGATCCAAAGCCTAGATAGAGGGAAAGGAGTGCGTTCAGAAGCCCAAATTTCGGTCTTCCTCCCCTCGCCAGTAGCCGTGAATTGGCTACAGGAGCTACGTCATCGGATACTGTTGTAACTCGTCTAGTGTGTCGGCCGTTAATTTTCGAAGTGAAACGTTTTCAATTGTTTGCATTGATGGCTTTTGGGGCCAACTGGGAGGAGGTTGGAGGGCAGGAAGAGGAGGAGGTGACGGTGGCGGCGGGGGGGGCACCTTTTTCTTTCTTTTTACGACTTTCTTTTTTACAACTTGTGAAACTTCAGCGAAATGTAATCTTATTCCCGTAATTTAGTGTTATAAGAGAACGTTCCCGAAGTTTTTCTTTCTTCCCGGCGATTTCCTTTTTCATTTATTTTTCTTTTTTCTTTCTATTTTAATTTTATTTATGACTTTTTCCTTTTCCCACGTTGACCTTTTTTCTTTTTTTGATGTTGATTCTATCAATTTTCTTTTCCAAGGGATGGTGATTGATCGCTTTTGATTTCTATTTCTCAATCAAAGACATTTTTGGTTTTTAGTCTTGATTTTTTTTTTAAACGAAAAGCTTTTGAGGTTTGGTTTGGAGGTTGACTTCCGATGTTCATCCACATACTGCTAATATCTTCTTATTTTCTATTTTTTTATCCCATGTTAACTGCCATCTGTCTCTAAACGAGACATTAATTAGTTGGTCTGGCTTTAAAGGGCTTTATATCTAGGAAACAGACTAGTGTCTCAACCCCAGAGATCGGATAATCGGATGTGACTAGGGGTACAGTCTAGGATATGGAATAACAGATACCCAAGAATAAAAGAGTAATTAAGCCATTACAATAACATTAAAATACAGGTTCATGTTCAAAAAGGTTGGAAACCTCCACTGTGCGCGAACATGAATCCTAAAAGAGCAAAGAAATCAAATTAAAAACTGGAACTACAATGATGAAAAAAATTTAATAGATAGGCAATATGGCAGAAGTCGAGTCAAGAGGTCAGCAAACAAATAGTGAACAGAAATGCAGAAGAAAGAAAAGAAAATTCAATACTATCAACCACTGTCATATGACAGAAGCGAAAACAGCATCGAGCTGTAAGAGTCAGCAACTTAGGCCAAAATGGAGCAAAAAAGAGAGTGGGCTCCAGGGAGACACCAGGAAATGATAATCCATAAATGATTCAGTAGGGATTAGATTAAACATCTTATCACCTTTGCGATAGGTTCAGGTTCCAAACCTGAAAATGAAACGTATAAACGATTCAAACAAGAACAATGTCTCGAGGTTGGCTACACTGTAGCATCAAGATCTAAAACTAGGGCTCGATGCAGTCCGTTTTGGATTTCAACGCGCGTTTCTCGAATTCTTCGAGGAGGCAAGCCAACATCCAGTAGATGTGGACACCAAAAAAGAAATAAAAAATCCAACCATAATTCATTTCTGACGTCGGCCGACCTCAAGAAGGAGACCGAAGGTGGGTTTTGGTCGGTAGCTTCCCAAGGAAAACAACTCTGAATATTAAAAAAATGGCGGCAACTGCAAAAGCGCGAAGATGAAATGAAACTTTGTGCTGAAGGACTTCTGGTTTTGGGTGTACGCGCCCACAAACTCCCACAATTACACCAATCAAGTTTCCCTAATAGTGTGCAGTATTTGCGAAATGAAGGCCTTTGAGAGTATGCAGGATTTCCTCTCCAACAGCACTGGAGGCCTCGAACCAACAGCTTTTCTCGTCATGTGATATGTTAACAGTTTCCTTGTAGTTTTGAAAGAAACCAGTACTATTCACACACCTCTTCGTAATTTTAACTTTCTTCTAGAAAGTATTAAACTGGAAACGGTGGGAAATGATCGCGTTAGACATGACCCACCTCAATATTTGTGAATGGAAACCAATTTCCTTTCCCAGCACAACCATACCGGTTTTCTGGGGTTAAGATGGCGATATTTGTTACTGTGGGCTTTCATCCTTCTTAACGGTAACCGAGGACGCGATTTTGGTTTTTACGATCTTGAACTAAATCCGATTTGAAACGGGGAAAGAACTTTTTTATATATTTTTTTAATCGATGGATTAGGTACGCAATCAGGTTTTCACTTAGTTGCGAGAGAATTGAAACTGCAATCAACGTGTGACAGCTATGTCGTCATTTGCCACGAAATATATCCATCAGTTTTGCTGAAAAATAAGATATCGTGCTCCCCTGATAGTGAGCAATATTTATAAAATGAGAGTTACCGATAGTGTGCAGTAATTATGAAATTAAATCTAAAAAATCAATTATATTTAAATTTTTAATCGTCCTCGAATACCGGTGGGCTCACATAAAGTTATTCGTGGGGGCTGTGGTGCTCCCGAGGCACAAATAGTGATTTTGCTTTGTGATAATCGTGTTTTCCATCTTTTTATCCTTTAAGCCCAAAGACTTTCTTCTCCCTTTTTTAAATCTTATTTTCCAACTGTAACCCTATTTTAAGCCTTATAGCGGGAGGTCTGTGGTTTAGTGTTCAAGTGCCAGACTAAGAAGTTATAGTCGCGAGTTCAAATCCTCCTCCTATATCCAGCTATACCCAAAAAGGGTGAAAAAACGGGATTAAAACCCAACATTACCTATATTTTGATCCTTTTATTTCCTTCTTCTCATTCGGTGACTTAGAGCAAACATCTTCTTCCTTCTTTTCTCTACGTTCCCTAGAGAGCTTTTCTAGGTTTCATTTAACTTTCCCAGCTCAAATCCTTTCCTCTTCTGATTTCAGCTCGACAAATCCGCCACATGAAAAGAGCAAAAGGCCTTTTTTATCATCTAATAAAACACATTGTTTGATTTTTTCTTAACGAGATTTTTATTCTTTTAAAAATCCCAGTTAAGCTCTTGAGGTTCACCTTATCCTATATACCTGGATTAATTTTTATTTATTTATTATTTTTTCTCTCAGTCTATCGCTTGATGGAAGACGGAAGAAAAGAAAAGAAGAATAAGGAGAAGAAAATGAAAACGTTCCCTCGGTCGCCAATAAAATCCTGAATATGAACTTAATATTTTTTCGACTATTACAACTTTTTAGTTCTTGTTTGAGTGCCTCGTAAAAAATTATTTAATGTTTTTTTAGTTCCATTCGGAAAGTTTATTTTTAAGACTTTTTTTTAAATCCCATTTTCTTTGAAAACACATTTCACGCCACGTCTCATATGGGAAAAGTTCTAAAAAAGACCTGCACTTTGTGAAACACGGGAAAGAGAGAAAAGAAGTAAAAAAGAGTGGAACGTGATTTTTTACGCCATCTTTCAAATACAGCTTTTTCTGATTTTTTCCCCTTTTTCTTTTCTTTCTTTCTTTCTTCCTTCCTTTTTTGTGAAGAAAGTTTTCTGCAGCAGGTTAAGTCCCAAGGGAAAGAATGAAAGAGCTCGGTAGGATGTGACCGAGATGGCCTATTATACAGGTCCCCAAGCTTTTTGCTCTTAAGACTGCATTCTGGGATACTGGCCAGATTATGGTTTCCATTTATTGGGTCTGTGCAATTTTCATGAAATGAAGCTTCGCGAGAAGTGTGCAGTATTTATGAAACGAAAGCCTTAAAATTTAAATATATTCATATGAGACGATTTTGTCGTTTTTGAATAGCAACAGACACACGTAAAATACACTTTAACTGTGCTAGGGCAGTGAGCAGATAAGGACAGGACTTTCTGTGTGTGAGTTAGAGAGAGAGTAACACAGTAAAATGATTACACTAGGTCAGGGGTCGGCAACCATTTGATTAGAAAGAGTCAAAAATTAAAATTTACAAAATTTCAATGTTTTTACAGAGTCACAGTTTTTCAAACAATAAATTATACTCACATAAATAAAGTGCCTATAAGTTAAATTATCTATTTATTTATATATTATTAGTATTTTTCAATACAAATTAGTGAATACGTATAATATATGACATTATTAGATAATTATTTATTATCCCGACGTTTCGTCGAAATCGACGACGTCGGATTTTCCTAAAAATATGACGCTGTGTAACAACCCAGTGTATAATGTATAAAGTATTTAGTTTGAAGAGTTACCTCCTTAACATAATCATCCAATTTATCACCCTAAAACGTGACAAGATACATGAATGATGCCTCATCCATTCCAGCTGATCTGTCGACGTTGTGACTGCTTACAATGACTCTAATCTACCTACAGTAAAACCAAAACCTGAGATTAGTTTTGAAGACACAAAAATTGAGAAACAAATTAATAAGACCCTTTCGCAACTTACAGTCAGGTTTGAAAACCTTGAAAAAATTTTTGTGTTACGATTTTGAAAATATTTTCCGGACCCATTTTTATGAACACGTTTTATTTATTTATTTTCCGTGGGATGTCAATGAAAATTATTATTTTCTTTTGTTCTGTTGTGTCCTTCCCCACCAGACGAATACGGGCTAAAGCATAATGATCCAAAACAAATTCGATTTTACTGCGCGGTGCGAACCTTTGTCTCATTTCTAGACTGTAACAAGAAATCATGTTTTAAAGATGACTCTTCCATCTTAAATTTATCTCCTGCACTTTGTGGCTTGCCGACACCATTCCACAAGTCCTGGTTGTCGATACTGATTTATGCGATTCATTTGATTCCGGTTTGATTGGTGGGTTGAGGCTTGAGCACTAGAAAGAGATGTTAGAAAGGTTATGAACTGACCACCAGCATCTCGAACGAACTAATATGCTTTTCTGAACGGTTTTTATAGTTGTAGCAACGTTAGTTTTTGGCTATAATATGCCGAAGGAGTCAAATATTTGGAAGAATGAGAGAAAGAGCTTTGTTCTAGTTTACTCCAGATGTTTCGTCTACTTTAAAAGCTAGAGGTATCTTCAATGATTGAGTGATTAGTCTGGAATCACGAGACTTTGTGAACGAAATAAATTCTTTGTAGAAATGTGCAATAGTTATGAAATGAATTACTGACATCAGTGTTTAATACTTAAGAAACGGATTCTTGATAGAACTGTGCAGCATTTATGAAGTCGATTACTGAAGGGAGTGTGCAAAAATTATGGAAGGTATTCTTTACAGCAATGACAATATTTTTTTAATAAATTCTTGGTTGGACACCAGACCTTTCTCTTATCTTGCACAGACACAGCCCTCATTAAAAACTGAAGATATCCTCAATGGAAGGAAGTTTTGTTTCGGCTTCAAGAAATTATACATATTTAGGAAAAGAATCTTCCATGAAAGTGTGCAATATTTTTGAAATGAATTTTTAACAAAATTGGGCAATATTTTTGATGTCCATTCTTGGCAGAAATGTTAGGAACAAAAAATGGTCGCCCAAAGTGGCAGAGAATAGCAGAGCCGTCCTGGCAGTCATAAGTAAACAAAATGATAAAAACAAGAGTTCAGTTGTTGACGATATAGTAGACAGTAACAGTTATTAGTTTTGCAAAGACAATATATCTTTTAAAAACTAACTCATCAGGTAACGTTTGTTGACACCAAAAAAGGTGTGCAAAACTTATGAAAGAAAATTCTCCATAGAGAATCGTGCATTATTTAAGAAATGAAACCAAACTCTCAATCGCTCAATGTCTAGGCAATCTAAGAAAAAGCTTAACCAACCAAAAATTTGACTCCTGTCGCTTAACAGCCGAAAGACTGATATCACCAACAGTAGCAATAACAGCCGCAAAAATCCCAAAACCGACCAGCCTCCAAATACAGAGGGAAAAAGAGAAAACAAAGAAAATAGAATCCCCACACCCTTTCCATCCGGGGGTGGGTAGATTTTAAAAGGGCAATAAAATAATCATCAAAAGCAGACACATGTGTCCAAGTTGAGAAACGAAGAAAATAAGAAACGATTTCTCAGGTGTAATAAAAGAAAGATAAAACTAAAAGAAGAAGAAGGAAAGAACCAGACCAAGATGTAACGTAATTAATGATCTGAGCACTGGGAACAAGAGAGAATGAAAGAGGAAAAAGAGAGATGGATGCACACAATTTAAAAGGTTTGAAACTCGAGGGAGCGATGGACGTAAAAAGAGAGAGAGCGAAAGAGAGAAAAGAAGAAAGAAAAGCTCATTTCAAAATTTTATTTTATCTAAAGCACTTTTCTCTTTATCTGAGCGGAGAAACCTAGAACAAAAAAAATCTGCAAGAGTTCTGACAGAACAAGCTACGTACAGGCCAAGAAACCCCTAACCGACTAATCCAGGAACAAAGATATCGGCAACGTAAGGGATCAAAGACTATAATACAGTAGAAAATATATACTGTATATAAATTTTCTTTTAGTTTAATAAAAATTTAAGGGTTCAAAAAAAATTCTAGACCCTTGTTATCCAAACCCACAATACGAGGATTTGGAAGGATGTAGGGTTTCATCTGATCTTACCGCCGGTCCTGCGCGCTAACCTTCTACCAAACCTCTTCCTCATCCTTTTAACTTCGTCTTAATTGCGCAATTTCAATAATTACCAAAGAGAATTTTTTCTTGCAGGATTTTATTTATTGCCTGGCGGAACGAAGCACATCCTCAACGTGTTCAAAAAGCCTTTTGAAAGGAATTGAGGGAGCGAGTAAGGAAGCCTGGGGCCCTGTTCAACGGGACTCTAAATGATTTTCATTGTTGGGATGATGCGATCATTTCCTTCGAGCACGAGCTCGGTTTAGGGTTAAAGACATAATTATCCATCCGTCTTTACTTCTTATTTCGGTGTAGAAGTGACTCCGTGAACACATTCTAACCCCAGTTTCCGGTTTTTTAGTGGTTAATTGTGAGCTTGTGAATTTCCTTCTTTTATTTTTGTCTACTGTCTAATTTACGGTGTTGTAGCACAGTAAGTCAAAGACTGTTTTCTTTCGTTAGATGGGAAAGCCGAAACAAACTTTAACCTTTCCTCCTGATGAAGTGGGTGAGTAGTTGGTTTCATAGCTAATAAAATTACTTTCCTTTCCGGTTGCCAACCTCGAATTCAACGTTTTCAAACTCAAACGTGAGAGAGAAGGAAACTAAAGAAACGGATTCTTGTAGTGTGTGAGGAAAGAGATGATTCATAATGCAACTAGAGACTTTATCAACCTGAGAAAAAAGAAAGCAGTGACTGAACAGAAGACTAAACTTATCCAGACATAAATAAAATAAAAGCTGACAGAGCAAAACAAAAAAGAAGAAGTGTAAAAACAAAGTCTAATCAGTTTGAATTAAAACTCGCAACAAAGATAACACGAACCCAGTAATCAAAATAAAAGTGAATAAAAGAGAACAAGCCGAAAAATAAACAGAAAAGATTTTTAACCACAATTTTGAATGAACAAAATTTTGAAAGAGATAAAAAACTAACAAAAGTCGAGGAGGAAAGAGCAGGTAGAAGGGAAAATAGTGATAGAAGAGTGCAATAAATAAATAGAAAGGAAAAACAAGATAAAGAAAAAATCATAAGAAGCAGAGAATGAAAGAGTTAAAGGGAAACAAGAATGAGAGAGAAAGAGACACAAATAAATAAAAAAGAGAAAAAGAACACGGAAGGAATTACAGGGTGATGCTGAAAGCTAAAAGCAGTGAGAAAAGGGTAAACACAGGACAGGAAAAGCCAAGGGAAAAAAATGGCAAACAGCAAACAACAGGGCAAAAAATTTAGAAGAGAAATAGGAGGTGAAGGAAATTAAACTTGAAGAAAGAGAGGAGAAAGGAAACAAACACAGAAACAATGGAAATGTAAGGGAAAAGAGAGAAAGGGAGAAAAAGAGTGAGAGAGATAAAGAAGAAGAGAAAGAAAAAGGAGGGAAATTAAAGGAAAGAAAATTAAGAAGAATGAGAGAAAGGGGAATGAAAGGAAACAAAAGAGATAGAAAGAGAGAAATAGGCATGGAAGAACCCTCAAACTCGTCTTCTGAACTGGCAATCACGTGACAGTTGAGGCTGAGCAAGGCTCCTCAAAACCTCACCACCACCAACACTAATCTACACGAAAATCCATCGGAAGCTGCCAGAACTAAACCGGAAACTGCCAAAAAGAAAACTGGTTTTGCGATTTTTCAACTCGGAGACCCCCTTCTTTGTCTTTCCGTAAAAATCATGGTCAGAAGTTATAAATCCTTAATTGTGTGCCTGTAGGGACTTGTTAACACGTTTTCTTTGCACTTCCTTTCCATTTTTCACTCAGAGGATATAAAAGGAGAAACGTATTTCAACAGTTTTCCCTTCATCTCTCTCCCGTCATTCGTCTTGTCTTTTTATTACCCCTCTTAAACGGAGTTTTTCCAGTTGCAAGATTTTTCACGGCTCCCTCGAGGACCTCTTCCCTCTTCTCTCTGCACCCTACCTCTCCTTCCATCTTTCCTTCGCTTATCTTTCAACAAAATTTTCATAGGTCATAAAGATTGTCGAAAATGTATTCAACAAGAAAGACGTTTCTGAACAACTTTTGCTTGTCGGTGACATTTTATTGCCGAACCCACTTTTCCAAGGCGGGAAAATTAAACCTCCCTTCACTCCCGGGAGTCTTTCCTAAACTGTGTCAAGCTTGGAACTGCCCTCCAGCGAGCTAATTCAAAACCTTTTTGGGTTAAGTCCTCCACAACCAACATCATCCCCTACCATATCCATCTTATCTGGTCTCCCAAACCTTTTCCTGGGTAGTAGTGGATGAAAGGCTCTCATTACTCCAAAACCGGCCTTTTGTTTGAAATGAATTTACAACTTTTCTGTGACCTTCGCTCGGTACTAAAATCAGTTTCTCCGTTCAGTCATTGACATCTAATAAAAAAAATGGCGAACTCTCGAGTTTTCTAGTCTTTTGATTTCCTTTTTTGGTATTGACGCGACTGATTTATAACTGCATGTCCTCTCTTTGTTTGTGTGTCTCATTCTGTCCTAGTGATGTTTCGTTGAGCTAATGAGTACTCGTGTGTCGGCTGCTTTTATCCACATTTCTAACAACCACCTGCCTTAAATTCCAGATAATAAGCTTTGGAAAAACGGATCGGTGTCTCAATGCCAGTAATCAGAGGGTATGACTGGGATTTTGGTTAGTCGGAGAGCATAAAGTACTTTATAGTAGTTTGGAAAAAGAATAATAAATGATACAGTTATACAATAAGAATTTGTAAAAGTGAAGCAGAACAATAACAAAATAGAAAAGAAGCCATAAAGAAGTGTAAAGAGCTTACTGTCTACTATTTAGCTCCAAACTTCCATTTCCGGTTTTGTTCATAAAAAGCTTCAGGTTCTGAAAAGAAGTGAGTCATAAATCACGGTTTCTTCTATTTCAAAACTTGAATGTTTAGTTTAGTCAGTTGTGAAGCTCGAAAGCTCTTAGCACTGGGACAGAGCTCTACGGTTGGTTAGAATGGTCAATTGCTTTACAATCGATTTCTGATCGTCGCAATCATAAAGAGTTTCCGGTTTCTGTTGCTTCCAGTTTAGAAGCTCACTTTTGAGCTAACTGTTCAAAACTGCTTAAGTTCAGTTGTTATTAGTACCTAAAATATCAGAAAACAATTTTCATTAACAATAAAATGCTTTTTTTTTCAGGATCTCGCTTCTTCGGAGGTCAGATACGTCAGTGTACCAATTTAAAGAAAATAGACAAAATGGAGAAATCCAAATATTTTTAAAAGCCAAAGTGACATAGATACATTGGGTACTGTTCAAAAACAGAATAAAACAAAAGAGAGAAGGCATGGCTGAAAACGGTGAAAGTTCCAGGAGCACAAACCAAGTAGACATAGCGACCGCAAGCAGTAGCAGCAACGGTCTTGGCAGAAGCATCTTAACCCCAAGGACTCCACCCAACTGTGCCAGGTGCCGGAACCACGACATTAAAATAGCATTAAAGAATCACAAAAGATACTGCCGGTACAAACACTGCAAGTGTACCAAGTGTATACTCACACTTCAGCGTCAAACCGTCATGGCGGCTCAGACGGCTTTGAGACGAGCTCAGGCTCAAGACGAGGCCAGAGGAATCAAAGCGAGTTCTGCAGACCCCGTTTTCTCGTCCAAATATATTAAGGAGTCACCTCATATAACCATCGATGGTAGCAGCGATTCTTCTTCCGTTTCCCTCACCCCACCTGGACTGGAGCTTTCTACGCTGAATCTGAACCCTCCAACAGTCCCGACTCTGCCCGATTTCAATTTATCAGGTAAGTTACTTTTCAGATTGAGCTTTCATCAGGTGGCCATTGGATGATCACCTAATCGAAATTTCTTGGACCATCTTCTGTAAGTTTTATTAGAAACTGTACTTTCATCCACTCCTGTATCATTCCTTCCCTATTAGAGTTCATACAGTGGCTTAAATGAACTACAAATCTGTCAATCAGCCAATCCGTTTTTAGTTAAAACTAACATGAATTATGTTCGTTTTAGTTCATCTGTCAATTCAGTATGTATACAGTCAGTGATAAAACGAGAACAAAGTGTCAAATGAGTATACACAGACGTGTATCAAACTTGACATAACATTATCAGACAGAACATTCCAGTAGACCTATAAAGCTAACACCTACGAAGAACGTATAAAGTGTTCGAGTTATGTAGTGGAACTGCCAAAGGTTGGCCACTCCTGACTTAGACTAACTCATAAGCAATCTTCATTCAAAATTTCCCGCCTTTTTTAAAAACATTTCAAAACCGACACAAGGCGGTCTGTGCCCAGTTCTGATTTTCACGAATTATTTGTCCTAATCTGAGATTAACATGGCGGATTAGTTAAAAGTGGCGTGTGTCAAATCAAAAGAATCGTGGATCCGCATTAATTTTAGCGGTTTAACGCTGACCCAATGGATAAAGGCATAATTTTATAATAACATTTTGTTTAAAACAATTTTGATTTACGATCAATTCAACCGTGATTAAGCAGTTGCGACTTGTTTGCAAGCATCGTGAACGCAACACACCATTCTCCAGTCTCCCGTCCCCAGTCAGTCAAACACCTTTCAAATAAAGATTTAATTAATTAATAATTATTTCTCAATATAATCTGAGTATTCAATAACATTTTCCATAATTAAAAAGAAGGACCCAAATTATGTTCGGAGTGTAGGCTACCTTGTCACATGCAAAATAATTTTTTTTTTTGGTCAAAAGTGTCCGGTAAATTCGGTTATTCATGTCAGCCTTTATTTCGTTACGTGCTGTTTGGTGATTAGCGGCTCTGCTATCGTGCTAAAAAAAGTTAGGGTTAGTGTTAGTAATGTTATTCGTTGGGGTATTAACCCGTTTATGTTAAATTTTTGGTTGATGACAGAATTTTCTTTTAGCTTGTCCGGCTGTTTCTTCTTCTCTACAGCTAAATCATTCTTTCATTAAATTATTCCATTTCATAAATATTGCACATTAGCTTAGGGTATTCGCTTTAAATATTCCAACTTTCATACAAGATATATTTCAAAAATATTGGACATTTTAAAAATGTCTCAGCAAAGCTTACCTCTAAAGCAAAACATAAAAATGGCCCTTAGGACAAATTTTTTAATTTTGTTTGGTTTAAATTTGGCTCTTCTGAATGACAATTTTGCTGACCACTGGTCTAGACGGGTCTGATTTAGCCTAGAGAGCGTGCAATATTTATGAAAAGGTTTCGAATCTACCCCAAACCCTCTAAAGCTTAATGCAGAAACACTAGAGCAGGCAAGCACTTTCAAATACCTCGGCGCAATCATCAGTCAAGATGGCAAAACAGACGAGGAAATGAATAACAGAGTTGCATCCACTGAAGGCTATATCAAGGAATTAATAGGGGGTTCATGTCTAAAAAAGAAGTTAGGAGGAAAGCCAAACTGAGTGTCTTTTCATCTGTCTACATCCCAAACCTGACCCAAATAGCAGAATCTTGGACCTTGGCAACAAAACATCTAAGCAGACTTTAGACAGCAGAAATGAGATATTTTCTGACAATAGAAGGCAAAACGAGAAGAGATAGGGTATGCAATGAAACTATCAGAGCAGCGAACAATACAAAAGAACATAGAAGCGAAGTAGCTAAGATGGTTTGGCCAAGTTCCCAACACAGCCTAAGAAAGGGACAACTGGGAATACCACGCTGAACGACGCCCGAACGCGTGCCAGAAATGGAAGCCTCGACAACATAAGGTAAAAGAGGACACGGCCAATTAAGTAAGTTTCGGTTTAAAATCACATTTCCGTTCACTGAGTATGTCTTTAGCTGGAAGAGAAGAGATAACGCCTGGAAAAGCTAAGAGAAAATTTTCTTATCCAATCAACCATTTGACTATCAGCAGAGAGAATAACATTAATAACATCAGCGCCTGTTTTCTCAGTAACAAAAGCATTTTTCTTGAACTATCCAAGTTGGAAGAGGTTGTCATAGTGGAGAGCTAGGAAAAGGAAAGAAAAATCTGAGGTGTAAAGATAAGACCTATACATGCACACAAAAAACCTTTTGAACAATAATCAATTTTGCCTGGGTGCTGGCTAGAACGCCTTTCTAATTCCGGGTAAATTAGCTCAACTTTGAATTTTTTATTACACATAAAAAAGTTCGGTATCCGTCGTTAATTACAGTCTGCTCCAGGGGTTCCCCCGTCTCAGCGTTTCAGCGGAAATAAAATGTGTGCAATGTGAATTAAATTCCATTAACAATTTTGCCAGGCTGCGAAACTTCTGAGGTCGACGTTTCCCTCCTCGCAAATATGGCGGAAAATTTTTTTTTATTCTCTTTCCTTTCCTCTTATTTTAAATGGCGGCTATCAAATCGTTTCATGTCTTTTATTTTCTGCTTGTTCATCCATGTTTTTTTCACCTCCTCCTCTCTCTCACTCTTTCTCCTTTTATGGTTTAGACAATTATTCAAATTTGAATGGACTGTCTTTTAGATCATCAATATGTCATTTCATTAGGTTTCTGAGTTTGACACGCTAAGTTATCGGCCACATTCCTTTTTCATTTTTAATTTTTCAACTTTCCTACACCCCGTACAGTTTAGTTTATTTTATACCAAATTTTTGTGAAGAATTAAGATTTGGTATTGTGCTATTCGAGATCCTCAAAGGCACTAAATTTACCATATTGGCCCAGTAGCCTATTTTGAAGAAAGCCGGCAAAAATATATTATAAGAATATATTACGGTATTTGTATAGTCTCCGGTCGGATAACTTGTTGAAAGGCTTTTTCTCAGGCTGTGTTTCTAGTTTGATATTCCTTTTGCCTTTAGAAATGTTTGTCACCATGTTTGGTTTTGTTCCCTTATTTTAAATGCCATCTTCCTCTTTAGCTTTGTCTTCTGATAGCATTCCTTTTGCTCTGTTCTTCCTTATTGGAGTTTGTAGTTGTTATGTCACTCAACTTTTATTCCCCTCTCGGTTTCTTTTCTTTTGGTTCTTTATTGTCTGTTACTATTCCTCTATTTTTCAAAAGAATTCCACACCAATGAAGAGTTTATTTCAAAAGTAATGCACAGACAAATTTAAAAAACCCAACGATTAGACATATCCGGCAACTGAGTAAGGGAAACTGTCACCCCCACTTGACGGTGGCGTCTTAAAACCAACAGCGGGTGCTAAAGTTCAAAGAGCATTAAGCTAATCCTAGCATTCGTGATATCACTTGAACTAATTCCGGGGCATTAGAATAAGACTGTAAATCTGGTTTACTGTCCTGCGAGCAGACTGTTCGCGAAAGCAAGAAAGCAATTGCGGTCAGCTTTCGTGTCGCTAACGATTCAAGTTTCCGTGATTTCGTTTTATCTTTGTAAACGAGCACTTTGATGGTCGGCCATTAAAAACCTTTTCTTTCTTTCTTTCTTTCATCCCTTCTTTCTCTTCTACTCAGTTTCAGGTAAAAATCTCGAGAATCACCGAATCGGCGTTATGAAACTGGTCAAAGACTTTGGTTTAGGAATAGATGCTTATCCTCTAGCATACGTAGTGCTCAAAATTGCAGGAGGAGACTATAAAGTTGCCACCAAGATGATTCTGGAAGGTAAGAGAGTTTCTTTTGTTGTTATTGCTGAAGGTTTTGAACGTTTCTTATACTGTCCCCATCTTCATCGTTTCGATATATTTAAAAAAAAATCAATGAAGCCTTTTCCAAGGCGTTGTCTGAGCCTCCTTACACCTGACATTGGAACTGACAACCATTACTAAGTCAAATATATTTTATTTTCTCTATTGTACACTATTGTTTTGCAAAAGTTACAATATAGTAACACGCACAGTACAATATAGCATACACGTGTAATATACTATTATAATATCACAAAAACCACGTTTCGTTTTTACCAAAACGGACTTCTACTGGTAGGAAGAGTTCTGCTCTATCCCAACCCCTGAGGGGGGATCTGTTAAAGAACGTTTTGTCCTTTATCCTATTCGTTCAACCTGTCCCTTTGTCTTACGGTACACAACCATCTTTGTTTGGCAAAGAGAATATACTCAAAAGATATATTCCTTCCATTCCTCCCATGCACATTCTAGCCTAAACCAAGCTAGCCCCGTTCTCACTACTTTTCTCACCAACTTTCTTTTTTTTCTCTCTCTCTTCTTTCATTCTCCTTCTTTCCCTTATTATTCTTCCTCTCTCATATTCTCTTTTTTTCTTTCTTGTCTCTTTTATCAACCTTATATATGTCGTATTTTTCACGATATTTCTTCGTACTAACTTTCCTAAGGTCGTGAGTGCCAAAATACACTCTTTTTACCCCTCCAGTAATTACAATTGACAACAGTGGTAACTAACCTTTTCCAGGACAACCAAGTTATTTCAAGTTGACAGTCTTGTGTGGGTTTTACACAACCAAGATCACTGCGATGAAAGTTTGCGAGAACAATGGAACACAACTAGATGTTGATAGTATGCATTCTTCCAAAGCCGACGGCAGATCTAGAAAAAAAGGCCCAAAAAAATCAGCATTAAAACACGCGTTCAGTGCCATCGAGCAAACCATAAAAAATGAAAAACGACTAAACCTAACCCAACACCAATCAGAAAGGATGAGTCGATTAATGCGGGTTCAGTATCGGGGTTGAACGACTAATAAATCCATAATCTATCCCCCCACAAGACCATGTCCACATAATTCGATTCACCATACGCCCAAGAGGGATCATGACGCCCAATAATGACATAACAACAATAATCTTAAGGTAAACAATTTAACCACCTCGGATTAATAAAAATGGCGCTCGTCTAACTTCCTTCAAGGCGAAATTTTTTGCTCGAACATAAACCGAACACGGGGAGAGAGAGAGACAGAAACCAATAATAAATGGTAGTTGTGCAACTACTAAAAGTCCAAGTTTTATACCTTGTATATAAATCAGTTATATTTTCTTCCCCGGACACAAAAGGCCATAAACTAAGTAAAACTAATAGCTTGCTTTTATGTTAGTCCGGTCTAAAAAGAAAAGAGCAAAAAAAGAGAAGATCGTAAAAAAACGCAATTAACTTATTCTTAACAAGAAGCCATCTTCTTCGGTTCGAGTCATCGATAAACTTTTTTTTCTTCTTTTTCTTTGTTTATAAAAGTTAAATCAGCAATTTTTGCTTTTTAATGGGCGCCATACCTTCGCGCTTTTGTGTCCTCAGGGGAATGTTTACAATGTTCTACGAAAAAAAAATTTTTTTCTTATTTTAAATATTTTTATACGTTTATCCATCAATTTCACGCGTTATTTTCCATACACGTGATCGTTACTCTGTGTGTGTTTCGTGCAACTTCGACTTTTTTTCTTTTATGTTTATTAACCGTGCGTGCCCTCTATTCTAACGAGTGATTATGGCTTTTTTTCCACCATGTTAGTTTTTTCCTGTTGTGTCTTTCTCTTCTCCCCTTCCTCTCATCAGAGCTCCAGTTGGTAGACAACTTGGTTGTCTTAGTTTTCTGTCTATTCAGACTGAAAAATAGGCCCGGAATCACAATGTTGCCTAGGGCCCGCTTTAGCCTTAGTCCGGCACTGGATAGAACCCACTATTTACTTAATTTTTTTGGAGTCCTGTATTGTTAGTAATGTTAAGCGACACGACTGGAGAAAATTTTGGTTGGATAATAGTTGGCTTCCTGTTATGTTGTCCCAATTTTTTATCTTCTTTTCCAGCCCAAGGCATCCTCAGTAGATAGAAATTCGGTCCCGAGTCGAAACCGTCTGATACATACTGCCTCATGGTGAATTCATTTCAAAAATATTGCACACTTTTATGAAAGATTAGATTCATAAATAACACCTTCGAGTCGAAACAACTTCCACCCACTGTGGATGCCTTTAGTTTTAAATGAGAACTGTGTCTGGACAAGATAAAAGTCTGGTGTCCAACCATAAATTTGACCCCAGCGACTTGAGAACCAGAAGGTTTACCGCACATTATTACCATTACTAGCAACAGTCGGGAAAACCTCAAAAGCAACCTTCATCAGTCCTTTGTTTCACCTTCGGAGTCGTGAAGTCTTCTATAGTTGATAGCTTTTTAACTATAAATGACTTCATTTTCGATTACCGACAATATAATTCAAGGTATTCCTTGAGTTTTGGAATTTTGAATGTGATAAGTTTCTGGGAATGATGGTGTTGGTGTCGTTTTTGTCTTCTTGGCTTAGATATCAGAAACTACGCTGGGATTTGGTATGTTCAAAGAGGGTATCTGAGTTCAAATAAATCCTTCGGTTTTTTTTCTGTGAGACATTGTCGAAGGAATCTCATCGAATTATCTCATTTTACCTTCATATACTCCTCCGTTTAGTATCACATTATCTTATCCGACCTTTATCTCTCTCTCTCGCTCCTTTACTACTGCTCTGATTGTTGCTTTTGTTATCTTTTTAAATTGTTTTTTTTTCTTGTTTACCGTTTCCTCACCGTCTTTATATCAGCTGTAGCTATTCCTCTCTATTCCATCATATTTTCCCTTTGTTTGTCCATTTCTCTCTGTTATTTCTCTTTCTGCATCACACTATCTCTCTCCCTCGCTCTCTGCATTTCCTTTTTTTCTCTCATCTTCTTCAAGTTAGCAACTTTTTTGTAAAGGGAAAAAACTAAAAAACACGAACTTGTTCATTTGAAAGAAACTGGTAATGATATCATCAACATAGCACTTAGAAAACTTCAAGGTGGCCATATCGACAGTTGCCAACGGGAAGAAATTGTCCTTCCTGCAAGAGAAAGGAAAATAAATTATGAGCAGGTGGTTGTCACGTGCGCCATTTTTCTTTGTTGAAACCTCCCGAAATCGCCAGGAAAACGTCTCAGACAACCACGATGCTTACCTCCTCCTTCCCTAACCAAGATTCTCAACAATTATAATAAACGAGCATCCGGTCATATAACGAAGTTCACGTGAAAAGGTGAGGAAACCAAAGTCCAATTATAGAAAAGGAATTTCAGGGATTTTTTTTATTATTAAACCTAAACGACCTTAATAATAATAAATCCTCAACTCTTTTATTATCTCTGCGTTTTTTCCCTTCTTTCAGACTTCCTATACATATCGTGGACGGTTACTCGACAAACAGAGGAAAAAGGGGGTCAGAGTAAAGTGTGAAAAGAAAATGTTGCGCAAAACATTGTTTCCAACACTTATATAAAAAATTATAATTATATTTGTTCGAGTCGTTAATATCGAATTGCAGGAATGAAGAAATTATAAAATGAAAATAAAAATTTACGTCATCACTAACCTACCATAAAGGTCCAAAGGGAGACTAGATAGCAGTCTGAGGAGATAAGAAATTAGTTTTTTGACTTCTTTTTGTTTGAATTGAAAGGTCTGACAAATTCCCGGGTGAATAAATCCGAAAGTACAAGAGAAAGACCTATACAGATCTAGAGTTAATCTATTTAGGAGAGGGGCTTTTGTATTGGTCGAGAACAGAAAGTGAAAATAAAAGAGATGTCTCAGTCCTCCTGATGTTAAACACTTCTAAACCAGGTTAGAAGTCCGTTTTATGTTTATGTTTGTCTGATGCTGTATATATATACAAATCAATGTTCTTTTGCAAAACACAAGAAGAGTATTCAATAAATAAATAAAATACTGAGGTCGTAGCAAATACATAGTAATTTGAAAACCTCCGTGTTTGACGACATTTGCAATGCTCCCCAAATGCGGAAAATTCTTCCCGCTGTATTGCTTAACTCTTCTGTCAACTCTCTTTCTAAGCGGATAATTTCTCTAAATGAGATGTTAAAGTCGCGCTGTTCGCCTTTTATACAAAAAAAAAATTAATTAGAAAATCTAAAAAAGACATCGTCACTTTATCGCAATAACTTAACATAACGCTACGTAACTGTCATGCCATAATTTACTTTTCCGAAGTGTAAGAAGACAACTCACTTCATTTCCAATAACACTGCCAACGTGGTAAACCTTGTTTGAGATGAAATTTTTTTATGTGCGAATACCAGTGAAACTTAATCACCTAAAACGAGACCTGAAAACGTCATTACCACCACTTCCGGTTCTATTCCATAGATGAATTACCCCTGGATGGTGAGGATCCAAAAATAAAGACGTGTCAACTATAACTTCTGGTTTTATGATCGTTTAATTAGTTCCCAATTCAAACCTGCCCCCTAAAAATTGGACATGGGGTTAGGAAAGGTTTGATCGTAAAATTTGAGAAGGAGACTGTGTGACGACCTTCAAATATCCCTAAAATAAATGACACCCTGTTCAAAAACGACGCCTTGCGTCGGTTCTGCAAAAGCTAACGATCCAAAAAAAACACAAAGTCATCGCTTAATCTTATCCACAAATCGAATTCGAAATTGTCAATTAATTTATTACTCGATCCAATTAAATTTATATACTTATCTTTTTTTATTACCCCGACAGGATATTTATTTTATCCATTTTTGGAAACCGACGACAAGGAAAACGAAGAAATGGACTTGTACTATAGATACTTCTAGAAAACCAAATTAATTTTCATCAAACACCCGACAATGGTCACCTATCTTAATTAATTTATTTATTTTCAAATTTCAAGTTTGACATTTAAAAATGTGTGAGCTTTTTTTTAAATTTTTTAAAATCAGTTTAAGAGTCTACATTATTTTTAAATTATTGTAGTTCAATTTAAAAAATAAAATAAATTATAACTTTGATCAAAACATCAAACAGCGAAGCAGAGTTCTACGGCGTGAGGTTAACCGGATCTAACAGGTGATTTTCGTGACGTTAACTCGCGTGATTCTTTTTTTATATCAATCGATAAGCTTTGAGTATATTCAACTTTAAAACAATTCAATTTAGACTTATAGAATAACTTTTTCCTCGGAATTAAGAAAAAGAAATTACAACTCTCTCAACAGAACCCACTGCTGACTTAGAACATTCATACTTGTTAGACGTATCAAGCCTGATATGAAGCTATCCATAATGGCAAGCTTGATGGATTGGGATTCCGATGGGATTCGATAATAAGATAAAAATATGATACTGTATATAGACAATCGTCATAATATCACAAAACAGCAGTAGTTACATATTGCCATATTAACAAGCCAGAGAAGGAGTTGCTGTACGAAGTTAAGTGCCTAAAACTACAATATTTCGGACACGTACTGCTGAATGACTAGCACAAACTACTCCAGCTCATCATGGAGGGGAAAATAAGAGAGAAAGCGACGTCTTGGAAGAAGGAAAGCTTTGTGGCTCCAGAACTTAAAGAGAGTGGTTTGGTATGACATCCACCACCCTATTTCGAGCAGCAGCCTACATGGTCACCATAGCACTGTTGACTGCCAACCATCAATGCGGAGACAGCACATAATGATGATGATGATGATACTAACAATACACACGGGTACCAACACAAAAGTTGATTGTGTGCAACAATACAATTATACAGCAGCAGTCTTTTCATTACTCAACCATAAACCTAGGAAACTTATGTCTGTCTCATTGAGAAGGGACGCTGCGAAGGGTTTTAGATAGAACAGTCGAGAGAAAAATATTTCTGACTTCTAGAGGCGGAAATTAAGGCAAGGATGCCGTGGCAGACTAAATTGTAATTCCGAGCCTATTTTTCAGTCATGACATACAAAAATTAAAACCTAATTTTCACCCCCCAAAAATTACAGCTTTTTGTTTCAAAAATACTGTTCTCTTCAGGGGTTCATATTATAAATACTGCAAACTAGGAGAATTCATTTTATAAATAAATTCTTGGGGTCCTGACGCGAAATTCTTTCTACTAAGACGGAATTCAGCTGTGAAAGAAGGCGAAACGCGAAACGTCTGGTCAAACTAAAAAAAAAACCTTTATCCAACCAATATTTTGACACCTAGAGGGACGACAGTCAAAAGAATAGCATCACTAACACCAGTGGTAACAGTTGCGAAAATCTCAAAACTCGACCTACTATCCAATAGGTATAAACCTCTTCGACTAGCAGCGGAGTAAGACTAAATCGGGCTCCAGGCAACATTGCAATTCCGGGCCCTAGGTTACCTAGGCCTTAGTTTGCCCACGGTTGGGTTTCAGAAACATCCGACAACATATTCAAAACCGAAGAATCAAGTTTTATAACTTTCAAAAAAGGCGAGAGAAGAAAAGCTCACAGGGCGAAATTCCAGGAAACGATAAAAAATCAAAGAAAGCAAAAGAATTTAAGTACCTAAGATAGCTTCTCGAAGAAGATAAAAGAAAGACAGGCAGGTACCTGAAACCTAAAAGAAAACAGTCTGAGATACCGGATTGACTATTCAAAAACGCGGAAGAGTTTGTCAGCGATGGTTAACCGCAATGATAGCTGATTTATGTACTGACTTATGCTCGGAAACATGACCGCAAACTACACTCTCGCGCCGTATGAGCTTAAAACTGTAGAAATTAATTTATTCTCGAAATTCGTAATAGTATAAAATTTATAATTAAAAATTAAGAAAATATAATATAAATTATTACCAAATTTTTTTTTAACTTTCGCGATTAGAAAAATCAAAAGATCAAAATAAAGCTTTTTTATAAAATGTAGACTCGTTTTATTTTTCGTTTTTATTTTTATTTTAATGACAAGCTCACATAACTTTTAATGTTTTATTATTTATTTATTTATTAATTTTTTCATAAAACTAAACGCGGCAGCAGGAAAATATCATTTTTTTGATCAGTGAAAAATAAACCGGAAGTAAAGGAAATGGTTTCATGATTATAAAAATCACAGTGGGAAAGGAGAAATTTTGAAGAAGGAAACGAAGAGGATGCTGGAGGAGACTTTGAGGATTCTATTAAAAGGACAGAGATGTTGTGTGGAAGGTCTTTGAAAACTTTAAAGTTGATACAGATCTATTTAGTCGTGAAAAAAAAAGTTTCACAAGCTTTGCATGAAGGAAACACAAGCATTATTAGAAGTAACAGGTTGCGGTTGAGAGAAAGGAATGTATTCATATTTATATAGTGGTCGGCGTTATGGAATATTATAGCAGATAATTTTAATATAAGTTAAGAGTCCCCAACCTTTTTGTACTTGAGATTACATTTTATAAATTTACATGTGGATATTGTTTATAATACACATACTTCTATAATATGATTTGTAAACAAGCGGAAATCAAACAGATTGGTGTCTGTGCAAACTTTAATTATTCTATGCTAATGAAGGACGCAGAGAAAGATCACACTTATCGAACGAGACACACAATCTTATTGTAGTACGCTCTACAATTTGATTACAATATACTCATAAGAAATTTAAAAAATAAAATTGATGTGTAAGAGATAAATTTTCTCTTGTGAAACTCAAAAGAAAACATACCTAACAACAATCAAACCAATAGTATGTATGGTAGTGAAGCGTGGACCCTAACAACTCAGAGAAAACAGCTGCTGGACCGATGGGAAAGGAAAATACTCAGAAAGATATACAGCCCTGTACAAAGGAACAATGTCTGGCGTCTGCGATTAAATGCGGAAATTCAGGACCTGTTTAAAGATTTCCCTCTGCCTCCGAAATAGTTTGAGGAGAGCTGGACACCTAGACTCAGGTATGCCCGAAAAAGCCCTGGGGAAAACGCCAACCCAGCAAACCGAAAAAGAGATAGCTCGAAGAGGTGGAGGACCCGAAAGCACTGGAAATCCGTTGCTGGAGGACCGGGCTCTGTGGGCAGCCGTGATTACGAAGACCAAAACTGTGAGTTCACTGTAGTACCTAATAATACTATAATGAGATAAATGAAGGATTCTGTGATAATTATCATCTAAAACTTTATAAACGTCTTACAAGCAAAATATCGAAACAACGAATAATCAAAAATGTCAACCCAAAAGCAATGACGTCATCGTTTGGCGCAGAAACACTGTCAACGAATCTTTCGAATGATCAATTGCAAATTTTCTTTCCCAATCCTACAAAAATAATTATGTACCGGAAATAGGCGTGCATACATAAAATGGAAAACGTCGTGCCAGTGGGCAGTGTTGGGGACTCCTAGTATAAGTAATAGTGAAATAATATAACCAAAGCTAGGATTAAGGAAAATATTTTGTAAGACAAAGAAGAGGAAGAAGTAAGTACAGAAAAATTCAAACAAGACAAAACAAGAATTAAAAAACCAAGGAGACACACTCATTAAGAACAAACCAAACAATACTCAAAGACAAAAAACCAAAAGCCCTACAAACAAATCAGCAAATCAATCGTACCACAAGTCAAAAAATAAATCATCGAAATGAAAGTCAGTAACTCATGACGAGAATGAACAACGGTGGAGGGACGGAACGAGAGAGATGGAAATGGAAGGAAGGGGCAGACTCGAAACGAATTAACAAGAAAACATTTCGTAGAAAGCAAGAAATGAAAATTGAAAGAATAATAAAAAAAATAAAAACGACAAAATACAAGTTAGTAAACGTTTCAACAAAATGACCACAACGAAGCGTGACCATCTAAACGCAAAAGCCAATACAGCCAAAAGGGACGGAATACGAGGAGGACGTTGGGAAGGGTGATGCCTGGATTTATTCCATAATGAAATGGACTCGAAAATATCTCGAGTGGATATAAATCATATTTTTTAAGCCCATTAAAAAAATTTTATTACGGTATTTGGTTTCAAACGAATAAATTTGTTTTTTTTTCTTCTTTCGTCTTCTTCTAAACCCACGGATTGGAAATTTTTTTTTCGCCGATACTCAAAAGCTTCATTTAATCATTTTTGAAGTAGTTAATAACTTGTCATCCAGTTTGATGGGAAACGAAGCAAAAGGAGGAAAGGGATTGTGATCAAAGTATCCGGCTAACTCGATTTGACTTTTACGAGTCTCTTCAGCAATGATTCTTCACGCTTTTGAGACTACCGTTCTATCCCTCCCCACTGTACCATTATTAGTCCTAGCCAAGCACTTCAACCTACAATGATCCTAAAGGGAACGAACGAATCTGGTTGATAGTCGCTGGAACAGGTCAATGACAAAGGTATTATTCCACTGGCCCTGATAGTGTAGACTAGAAGCTGCATTTGACTGTCTCCTGACGATCCCTTTTGCTAGATGAAACTATCTATAATACTTACAGAAGTTAGGGTGGAATGTGGAAGGCAAGCCCTGAAGAAATGCCACTGCGAATTACTGAAGGCTGCACAAAGACGAATTACGTCAAAAACAAAGGTGGTCAGAGCCAGGACCAACAAAGAAGTGATACCGTTGCTGGATGATTGTAGGATCACCACTTACCTAATCCTTACTCAAATCCGATGAGTCGGGCACCTGGTAAGAATGCCTTCGAACTCAACCACCAAAAGGCTATGCATTCCAGGAGAATGGAGGGTGTCCCAGAGCTCGACGGCTGGATGGCGTAAAAGAAGACCTTCAAAACCTCGGAGTTCGAAACTGGGAATTGCCGGCAAGGAAAAGATCCGAATGGCGGGAAATTGTAGAGAAGGGCAAGGCTGCTCTGTAGCTGTAGTGCTACGGAGTGAGTGAATGAGTAGAAGGCAAGACTTTTACGCAAAATCGACATCGGAGGTCTGCCATTATGTATTTAAATGAACAAGGATGAAAGAAACCTATTTAAAAAAGCTAAAACTGGAAACTTGACAAGAAAATCATGAAGGGAAATGAGAAAAAAAATCAACAGCATCTTACGCGAGAAGTCAAAATTATAACGTAACATCTTCAACATCTTAGATGCCGCAAGCTGGAACTGGAAACCTGGCAAGAGAGGAAAGAAATACCAATACATCAAAGAAACCTCAACAATATCTTAAACAAAAGGACATCAATGCTCACAAAATTCCTTCCCATGTCCATCCTTTTCTTACGCTTTGAACGGAAGTCAAAGAAATTGAAATCAAGATCACCACTTCTCATTCGACGACCATAACTTAACACAAACACACAACAAAAAAATCTAAAATGACACCATGACTATAAATCTCTAACCATTTCGACTTATACTATTGAAAAAACTCATAAATTACTATTTTTATTATTTCAGTTTGCACGTGAAATGTGCGTGTCGTGGTGAAGGGTCCCCTCCATCTCCACACCCTGCTTCATCCACCTCTCTACTCTCTTTCCCTTCGCAGACTGCATGGACCACCATTGATGTTCTTTTTGTTTCTACTCAATGCCCACATTTTTGCATACATTTGTTTTCCCTCCCCTCCAATTTATGCGTTTCTTTATGTGTTCAATAAAAGACTTCGAATGAGATTGAAGGGAGAAAAAAGCAAAATCGTTCAAATATTTCCAGTGACTGACTCCGAGAAGTTGTTAAGACTTTTGGTTAACAATTCTGATTATAACAAAAACTCTGACACATAACTGGGGAAAAATGGATCTTGAAACTAGAGATAAAGTGAAGAAGATAAAAACTAGAGTATAAACTCGAGTTTATGCAACAAGAAGGGAGCAAAAGATGGAGGACAGGATGTGTAATGTGGAAAAATGTAATCGACAAAAGGAGGAAATAAAAAGTAAAAGCAAAAATGGACAAATTTAGAAAAAGAAAGCTCAAAAGGAAGGTAACACTACTACAACAGGAGGAAAACAAAAAACACCACGTCTTCAATGTCTTCATGACAGTATAAACAATATCAAATATATGGAACAGTCAAGAAAGGATTCAAGAAAAAGGAACAAAATCTGGAAATGGTCCAAAATTTCACAAAATTTGGAAGCTCAAAACTCGATAAAAATTGTGGAAACTCTCCAGGAGTAAGCAAGAGAAGCCTCAACAAGAAACCACACCAACCATAACTACGGTTTCCTGATAAAACAAATCTGAAACCCAAATCAAATTCGTAGAAGGTAACGTAGATGTGACGGAAGGCTGTTAACACCCATTTTGAATACGGTACGTAAGCGCAACAAACTTATAAACAAAAAATTAGGTTCTTAATTTAAGGGTCTCACCTTCAAGTCCGACGCCACACCAAACCACTTCAAAACACTTCTAGAAATAATACTTTTCGAAACTGTTTTCAGCTCAAGAGGAAATCACCAAAATGTCTCTCCAATCAGCGAGTATGTTGCATCCATGGCCTCCGATCTTAGGTTCTCCTTACGTTCCTAGTTTATATCGAACCTTCACGCAGCCTTCGCTCTCGTATGGTCAACCGGCTGACTGGGTAACGACATCTCCTTCGTCGGAATCACCGAGGAAAACGAGAGCTTAGAGCGCCCTCCTGAAAAGCAGAAAAAATGTTTAAATTGGCAAGTATTTGTAAGCAAAATTTATAGTTATGGTTGAGTTTAAATTGTTTTTCACCCTTTTTGGGTGAAATCTAATCAATCCCACGATGTTTGTTTACACCTCTAATAATTGTAACATCCGAGAAGTGTACACAATACATAAATTATAAAACAGTTATGGTTATAGTTGAGTTTTAACCCCGTTTTTACCCTTTTTTGTTTATAACAGGATACGGGAAGAGAATTTGAGCTCGCGACCATAACTTCTTAGTCAGGCACTTAACCACTAGGCCTCAGACCATCCGCTGTTTGTAAGGAAATTTCATCACTGAATGTTCAAGCATTTCCTAAATTTTAGTTGGTGATTAGTTTGACAATAGGTTAACGGACATGTGACAGAGGTGTATCAAAAAATTATATACATTCATTTACGCATGTTTCCAAATATTAAACTTTAGTCGTATTGAGGGTCTTAGTTTAATCCTAAATGTTGGTGACTACTTGTTTATGTGCCTTGGTACTTGGCACTAATAGGCGTAGTGAGGTCTCCATCTCCAGGAAATGTGGCAGTTAATGGGTTTATAGAGATCAAGGCCTTCCCATCAATACTACCTAGTTCTTTCTCATTAAGCCGGAACACTTACTGTGAAGCAGCGCTGACGTAACCATTTTAGTTCAAGCCTAAACCACCTCTTTTACCCTCAAATTTCTCAAATTTAGTCTTGCTTTCTACCCTGATGGTCAGCTCAAACTTGGGGAAGATTCTTTTTCACGCTTTTTTAGCCGCGAATGCTAACTTTGTGACGCTGTTTGTTGAAACTCCAAAACTCAAGTGTGTAGAGTGTGTAACTCCATACCAGAAGAATTCTGTCAACCACCTGCTCTATGCTTAACCTAATTAAAACAAATAACTAAAAACGACTATTAAATGTAAAAAAAAAGCTCAAAACTATAACTATATAAATAAAATTTTATTTCAGGATACTTACTACTCTATAACAGAAGTGAAGAAACTTGCATACATTTGTCGGAAAAATTATGTCAATATCATCCGAAGATGAATCGCCCAGCTCCCTCAATCCACTATTCCATCTAGAGGAATTCAAGCTTCTTCTCGAAGACTACTATCGTGAAAAGAAAAATTAAACAGTAGTTACAAATACTTTAATAAAAATTGTATCTTAAGACTTTTAGACGTTTTGGAAGATTCCAGAATCGTAATCGTAGTTTTTAAAATTTAGTAAAAGGAAGTATAATCGGTTTTACACTCTCAATGTCTTACAAGAGGGCTAACTATAATATTTAAATTTGACTTAGTGATGAAAAAAATTAATTTAATGGTGTACCTTTCTAAATTGATATCAACATTTAGCTTCAAGGAATTTTGTTTTGTTTGATTGATCTTTATTATTGTCTTCCTAAAATGTACGCAAACATAGTGTCAGTTTAATACGGTTAACTGATTCAGTGAAACTTTTTAGGAGTTATAAACATATATCTGTGAACAGCGTTTGTTCTTTTCTTTTGTTTGCTGTTGGTTTTTAAAAAATTTATTTGGTTTTACCTTCAAATGTGAGAAACTGTACTGTTGTTAAGTCGAAATTTCATGTAACAGTAATATGACAACAAGAGGAATAACAAACAGAACAAGGCCTTTTAAAATCATCATCTTCATCTCAAATAATCCTGTCAAGTTGTCACTTAAATTCAAACTCACTACAGAAAACCGATTATGTCAAAATTAAAGGAAAAATATTTAAGAACAAAAAAAAACTCCACTCGGCAGCCATTTAAATTACTGAGTTTCTGAATGGTTCTTCCATGAAATCACAAAGATTGGTACTCCTCCATTTTGTGATATGATAAGGCGGTGAGCCTAGGTACTGCAGTCACTTTGTCGCCGGATTTTGGTGTGGTTGGTTGTGGCAACAAATTATTTAATCTTTTTTCTCTCACTGTGACATTAATTATCAGTCTTTTGGTTCACCTAATTTATTCCAATTCTGTTGTTCAGTGAATAAATATTAGAGATTAAATAATTTAATCAGTAATTTTTTGTCAAGTTACAATTCATATACACTGTGAAACAGAAGTTATACAAAGTTATATATTGTTTTAGTTTATTATTTATGCATCATTTACTGGAATCAACATTTACCTCTGGTATGTGTTTATTAATTAAACAACGAACTTATTAGGGTAATCTTTTACTAACCTGTGTCAGTTTCATGTCATCTCATCTATCGAATACTTTCACTTGTTATTGAGTTTTTTCAACACTAAGCAAATATGCAGTCTTATTCTCATTCACTCTAGCTGAGGTCATATAAACTTGTACAATAGTAAAGATAATATATCAGTCAAGTTTTCTAATTTTTCCAAACCA
This sequence comes from Columbicola columbae, assembly GCA_016920875.1. Lineage (NCBI taxonomy): Eukaryota > Metazoa > Arthropoda > Insecta > Psocodea > Philopteridae > Columbicola > Columbicola columbae. The sequence goes on from JADMLL010000008.1 coordinate 1,944,680, forward strand.
GATACTCAAAGAAAAAGAAAACATAAATGGAACTTAGAAACATGTAAACAAGATTTAGGATGGTACACTTATGGTTACGATAACTAAATTTTTCTCACATCACTAAGGAGGTACAAAATGGTAACAAAATAAACATCTCAGTTAATCCTCTTCTTCATTTGATTATACACTTAATGTTTGTTATTACAATTAAAGAAAAATGAAATTTAGAAAAGGATTCGTCTTAGTTTAAAAATAAGTGTAGAAAGTATGCATAAGTAATTATTAATATTATATATGAAGAATACTCTTTACGAACCATTTATATATATTGCTTTGTTAAGATCTAGTCTTTCTGATTAAAAGCATTTTTATATTTATTGAATATCAGGCATATTACTATAAATTTACATCATTTATTGGCAAATACAAATAATGAATATGAATTTCTTTTTGAAAGGTTTAAACTTCAAACTTGAAACAAATTTTTTAGTTATATCAGTTAACTCTCATCCACAATTATCCTAATACTAAACTGTATTAATCCTGTGTTACCTTTAACTCATGTGTTACTACAACTATTCCTTTGGCTATATGTTGAACAATTGTTTGTTATTGGTTCTTATCAAGCATTTGGTCTCATTCTTTTGTCACCTCATTCCTCTTTGACAATGAGTCAATAATTGAAAAATTCTTGTTGTTAGATTTTCAATTTATGATTTTCATACAAAAAAAAAAAAACTGAAAAACAATAATTAACAGTGATTTACAGAAAGTTGTAGAGTTGTATTCATTTTTATTTTTTTTTAATTATTGCTCAATGTCCAACCATTGTGTATAAAAATAAGTGTACATTATTAATTATTCGTGAGAAGTAATTTAAGAAAACAAAAAAGTTTTGATCTCAGATCGGTCTCTGTATGTTTTAAACCGAATGTTAAATCTTAATTACATAAATATAGGAAATATTTGTTCAAGGATTGTGGCGTTTGTTCATTCATTTGTTTCATCATTTTACATCATTTCATTCGAAAATTTAATTCTAACCAAAAGTTTTGCCACCGTTTAATATTATCTAAGACATTAGCCGATTAATAATAATGCAATTCATACCTCAATAAAAGAATATTAAAGCTTGAACAAGCTTATAATTATTAATGAAAACTGAAAGTGTTTACTGTCAAATTCATTCAAACTTGGGAGCGGATATTCGTTACGAAGTAGTTGAAAAAAACCGACTAATCATAAGAGGAACTTCGTCCCGTAAAATGTTTTTCAAGTATTCAAAGAACTCAATATTAGTGCTTTTTTGACATTAAATTTATTAATTATATGTATTTACTATTTTACTTCTGTTTATACTGATAATTTTCGGAAAGAAATTCATTTTTACGAAGAAAGGACGCGTTTTAAAATTCTTCATTGTCTACAGTAGTAGGTCACTCCATCTCGGAGGAGGCGCGCGCGCTAAAACTAAAAGAAATGTAAAATAAAGGCTTTGCTAGTTTAAAAATTATTGTGAGGATGGTTTTCTTAAAATAAAAATATGTATAAAGTTTCTTGGAATTAAACTTTTGCGCCAATTCATTTATGTAAAGATTAATTAATATTTAGGGTTTTTCATTCACAAATTACAACCAAAAAAGAAGGAATTCTTTAAAAAAATTAGCTGAATAATATTACAAAACTTTTTTCTATAAAATAGTTGTTTTTTTATTAATTTTGAGAGTTTTTATAGGGACGCCGCTGAATCTACGAAATACGTCATCAAAGCGGTTTAGTTTCTATTCTCTTCTTGTTTGAGGTGGTCACTTTTTCTGAAGTCTTCAAAATGATGGAATTTGAGTTTGTAGCCAGAATTTAATTGTAAGTTTTTATGCTTTCTTTGTACAGTTTTCTGGAATTTATGTCGGTGGACTTCCTAGCCCAAGAAATAGAAGGTGAATTATAATATTTAATTAATCGTTCATTAGTGAACAATGAAAATTGAATTACAATGGAGGAGGAAAATATGGGTAAGGTTTTTTGCAAAATTAAAGAAACCAAATAAAATTTTGAATTTAATTTTATTGACAAAAGACATACCGCATTTGGGGGTTTTAATATGTTGTTGAATCGAATGAGAAAGAACTCAAAGAACTTAAAACCGGAGTACATATGTACTTGTCTTTTGAAGTTTTCCATGTTGCAAAATGATAAAAAAATTACACCAAAATTTATGCCATTATTTGAACAGAACAACACTTCACTTAATAATAAATAAAGTTAAAAATAAAATAAAATGAAAGAAAGAGACAAAAATGAAACATAAGACAAAAACTGTTTCTCACATTTTTCCAAGCAAGTCTTTTAACTATAAATATGCAAAAGTCATTAATTAACCTGAATATTGCACTGGGAAATTAAAAAATCAACATATGGTCTACAGCTACATTTATTATTGTAAAAGGAAAAATACCTGACTGTATTAATTAACAAAGTAATACCTAAGTGTATGATACGTTAAAAAATAAAAGTTTATAAATATGGAATTCTATTTTTAATCTGCTTTACAGAAAGTGTCCCTTATATTGTGGTTAGACTTTAGGACATATTTAGAGCAAAATCCTGCTTACATTCAGAATTTGGCCTTTCTCTTTTCTCGTACTTACATTTAAACAAGTCTAGAAAATTCAGTGCTGTTGGTCGAGTTCATCCAAGCTCACTTAAAACCACCAACTTGGAGTGGATTAGATAATGAGTTCAAACAGGTGAGTGATGACTTAAGTGTTTAGTTGTATCAGTACTTCAATTTTAGGTTTTATTTTAGACAACCTGAAAATGGTTGTTTGATGGTGGTTTAAATGAAAAATTCTTTAAGCTGAATTTTCATTAGAGCACTAAATTTTCTAGGTCATTATAACAAAACATGAGGATCCATCACTGTTGCTGAGTAGTCTGGTTCCTAACTTTTTGGAGTGGGATTGTTGAGTTGGTAGTACCCAACTTCGACTGTAACTGAAAACTGATTTCAATTCCAATGGTCATCATGCACAGATTTGTTAAGAAGAACTTAATCATCCAGGAGATTTTGTAAGTGTTTTTACCTGATTGAGAGCTTTCACTGACCTTTAAACTAAATTTTGAATTTTGAAATCTTTAAATACATTGCTACTAAAAATTGAAATTTCATGTCCAGATGTTTGGTTACAAGTTATACTTGAAAGTTGCTCCCTGTGTTCCATTGATTTTAAATGCTGCTAAAAACCAATTGGTACTTTCCAAATGTCTCAATCAGAAAATTTATAATCTAAATAGTAAAAGGTTCTTGTTATGTTAATTCAAAATGGCGATTGATAATTTAAGAAAAAATTTTGAAAATGAGGTTTTTTTTACACAATTTTTGATCAAATTCAAATGAAAAAATGTAAGTTATTGTCTGAGCATGATGTCTCTGTCAAAGAATAATCAAAACAAGGAAGGTTAAGATTGTTGAGTAGTATTCGGCGAATTTAGTGACCACAGCAACGGCAACGATCCCTTTTTTAATATTATAAATAACAACAACAAAAAAATGTGGAGTTAATGGTTTGGGTTATTAACAAACCCGTTATGTTGCCTGTAACAAAAGTCATAAACAGTAAAAATAATTTTTAACAATAAAACTAAAAGTTATACAAGTTCTCACCGGACGTAAGCCCAGTCGTGGCAATTCGTGTTGGATTGATTGGTGGTACTAATATCAATGCCCTCGCAACATGGCAGAGTATTTGCTGTTTTTTTTTAAGTTTCATCCCAAAGCTTGGAGGTTTATTTTTATGCTTAGGCAACATAATAGTAAGGATTGGAACCCTTTTTTTGTCCTCTTCAAACAGCAATCAAGAAGGTGAGTTTAACAGACCGAAACTATAGTGAACCCATACTAAGCTTACTCATAGCTCAGTCAAGATGACTTTGGGCCTTTTCACTCATTCCCAACATGACAATATTTTGGTGGGCCATGGGCAGGACATGCACCCTGCGGCTGACTATAGGCCTACCAAGGATTCTGAGGTAGTCCTCTTTCATGAATAACTTATACTTTAGAAGCTTGTTTAGCTACCAAGTTAATGGCCTTTTAAGCTTCAGACATCAGGGTTTTACAAATGCCTAGGTATGGGTATGACCCAAAATTGTTGGGAACCACTGGTCTAATGAGAAGCACCACCAACCAACACAAACGTTAAGTTATACAGTTAAGTACGATTACATTCTATAGAAACTCTGATTTGAAATCAATTCCCAACCCAACCAAACAAAGGAAACAAAAATGATTTAAAACAAAAAGAAAAAAATTCAACACAAATCATAACAAAGCCAAAAAAGAGAAACAAAAAGGTATAACGATAAATCCTGCCAGGTATTAGTTTAAAAGGTTCGATATGAATAGCACACAGAATTGAAATATGTGGTAAATCACTGAAATACTGTAAACGGAAATCGTACACTTATCGTAATTGTTTTTTTTTAAACATTTTTTTTGTTTTATACCAATTTTTGTTTTCTTAAAATGCTTAATACTTATACATTATTTACAATTTTATAACTAAATAAATAAATCGAGACCAAAAATTAAAAAATTAATCAATCAATCAATCCGGCACGATCCCGAAAAAAAAATCGGTTGATGAGAGTTTCAACGCGTACGCTTTTGGATGGGGCGAATATTGCTATGTAGGGCCCGATTTTTTTTAGATATAAAATTTTTTTTATACATTTTTTTAAAATTTATTTATTTATTTATTTTTTTCGTATAAAATTTAAAACATTTCTCTCTCTCTCTTTTTTTTAAATTTATTTTGAAGGCACTTTTGGATCGGACGTAAATGGCCCAACTGTGTGAAAAAAGTTTATTTTGCGAAAAGAAGTGTGTCCTGTCCTCCGTTTTGATTATTATTTTTGTTCAGTGTCCTTTTTTGTGTTTTAAACGGTGAAATCCACTCCTCGAGCGAACGATTTTTGATTTTGGGATTTGGGGGCATTGGGGTTAAGGGATTTCTCCGTTTAAAACAAACTGTCTTGATTTTGTTTAAAATTTTTTGTAATTTGGTTTTGAATTGATTTGATTATTTGTTTTTGAAACTGCCTTCATTCTATTGCTTTGGTGTGCCTGTTTTAAAATGTTCGATGGCCGGAAATGAGCTTTTGACTATTGTTTTCGAAAGCGACGATTTAACTGAAACTCTCCAACCGGTAATTTTTTTTTCTTCTGTTTTTGGGGGGAACGGCCCATGTTTTTTGGTTTAGGTTTTGATTCTTGAATATAAAAATTTGGTTTCGTTCGCTTTTAAGGAGAAATGATGGGTTGTGAGGGATAAGGTCAGGATAGGGGGTAGGGCTAAAAAAAAATTCGGTTTTCGAAGGAGATAAATGAGATGGGATGATGAGCTTTTGATTAGAATTGGGAAGAACCAATCCTAAAGTTTATTTATTTTCTAGGGTGAGGAAGGGGGTTGTTTTTGTTTTTTATTATTTTTTAATGATTTTTGCTTTTTGTTTTTGTTTTGCTTTGGTTGTGGCAGCTAAGCATTTACACAAATTGAAGTTTCTTCAACAGGCTTGACAACGATAAAGTTTCGTTTTCAATTATTCTACATTTTCATTATGATAAGGTTTTTTTTGGTAGTTTTAAGTTTTTATTTTATTTTTTTTGGAGGTTTGATTTTGATTAATCTATACTAAAAAATTTCCATGTTAAATCTAATTTTATGGTTTTCCATTTGCCTAAAAAAGATAGGAAATCACTCACAATATGATTAGTTATAAATACTGGGGTTGAAAGGGTGGTAGGTAGGCAGTAGGAGTGGAGGGGGGTAGTTTATGATGATTGATGATTATTTTCTTTTTGTTCTCATTGATTAAAATCCGCTTTTTCTTTTAATCAGTTAATTAATTAATTAATCATTACAACTGAAAAATAAAAAGTTAATTTTTTTGGTTTTGTTTTTATTTTAATCATTATCATTTCTTTAATAATTAAAAATTATGCAAACACCACTTAAATACATTCATATTAATCAATATTATAATATTAATAAAAATTTTTTTTTGTCAATTTTTTTTGTTTTAATTTGTACGAACGAGCCCCATTTTTTGGTTATTAGCCGAAATAACGTTAAATCGTTCGATTTTTGATTTTATATTCTTTTGTCAAATTTCAATTTTAATTTTAAAATTTTCATAATTTTTAATTTAAATTAAAAGAAAAAAATGGAAAGTGAACTAAAATTTGGTTTCGGTTTAATTTTTGGAGGAGGTTAGGGAAGGGGAAGGTGGGAGGATTTAATTTTTCTTAAAAAAAAAATTCCTTCAGTCGATCGTAAGCTGTACAGAATTTTTTTTTTCGTTTTGTTTACGTTGAAAAGCCGAAATCGGTGTGTCCCCGGGGATGAGCATCGAAAGTGTGAGCTGGTTGTATTTGTAAAGTTGTTTTTAAGGTTAATGGTGGAAATGAATTTTTTTTTTCTGGTTTTGAGTAACTGAATTGTTTGTGACCTATCCAATGATATGAATTCGTTTTTCTTCAAATTTTTGAGTTTTAGCAATGAGTTGAGTTGATGTTTAACTCTGGAGAGGGGAAATGTTTTGATGATGAATGATAATTAACTTGGAGACAGAACAAAGAATGAAGCCAGGAAATCTTTAAAAGCATGTCAAATCCTCAACAAACATCCTGAGGGCAAACGACAACTTGGCAGGCCTCGGAAAAGATGGGTACGGGAAGTAGAAGACGTAAAATTGCTGAAAATACGAAGCTGGAGAGACGTCGCCGAATACGGGACTCCGGAGCTCAAGACTCTCACACTCACAGAGCTGTAATGCCAATGGATGGATGGTATATCAGAATTGAGACATCTTCAAACCTCAGAGATGAAGGAGTATTCAAATACACACAAATAAGGGTGTTGGAGAATTAATTGTTGGCGTCTCTGAAGAAGAAAGAAAACAGATCATTTCAAGAGTGACTAATAGGGACTTGTCTAGAGGTTCACACATTCTTATAACTAAGAATACATTTTTGTTAACGAGATAGCCAAAGATGCAGTGGGAGAAGCCCAAAAATGGTGGGAACATTGTGGAAAGAGCCGGAAATTTAAAACCATTGGTCCTAAATAAGTTGTACAAGAATGGATAGGAAAGTAGGGGACAGTATCTGATTATCAGATGGGTCTGAGCACTGTTAGGAATTTGCATTAAATTGGATTTTGACTTATTTATTAGGTTTGATATAATTGATATAATTTTCGAAGTGATGATATCAAAGTTTTGTAAATAACTGAGGTCTGTTAGAAAATTTAGAAAGCTTGAACGTATTGGGATGTAACGGGAAAATTTTATCATGGACAAGGAAGCCAAAAGATGAAGTGTAATAAGTACATCATATCAATGTGATGGTTTAAGCAGGAACCGAAGTTGGGAAATAAAAGTTATTGCCTATCTGAGTGGTTAGTATTATATATAAAGTGGTATTATCTGTAAAATTTAGAAAATTGAATGTCCCAAATACTCAAGCTCAAAAATCTCATATTATCGTTATCAAAAGCATTACGTCCCATATTGAACGTATTGGGATGTAGAAATTGGATTTTTGGCCCAATGATGTAAAAATTTGGTAAATGTTTAAGTCCAGTTGTATTATAATTTTAAGGAACTCGAACTGTAATCGGAAAATTTTATTATGAACACTGAAGCCAAACAGGTGGAGTGTAAGAAGTCAGAAGTCTTGGACCGAATGGGTACTTTGTACTAAACAATCAACTTAATTATCAGATCTTGCTCATCATCAAAAAGATATTATGTACAGTGATACACAACTTGCAAATAATTTTATTGTCAATTTACTAACTAGGATAGGGCACCGTAAAATTTTGGGAAAAACTCAAAACACAAAAACTTCCCAGACAACCTCGTGTTCTACACTTTCTCAACAAGCCCTTGTACCGATAAACCGTAAATTCGGCATTTGATCGTAAACCTAATTTCATCACATAATTTTAAAACTTTAATTTTTTTTTTACAATTTTTTAAAATTTCATTTACTTTTTTTATTTAATAAGAAAATAGAATTTAAGGCAGATTTTGGTAAAAATTACTCACTTTTAAAATTTTTTAATTTTTTTTTTGCACAAATTTTTATCATAAAGATAAGGCGCGAAGGTGCTTTACAAATAAGCATTGTACTTTTTGATTTTTTTTTAATTTTTAATATTTTTTTAATATAAATGATTTTCAACGTATTTTTAATTTTAATCACCATTTTTTATCAAATCGAAAAAAACGGGGAAAAATTAAAAATTTTTTAAAAATTAACTACCTGAAATTCCTAAAAGAAATTTTTTATAATAAATAAATAAAAAGTTACAAAAAAAGAGTGAAAAACGTTTTCCGAACAATGGCCAAAAAATTTTTTTATTTAGATTTATAATTTTTTAATAATTTTCTTAATTTCAATAATAATAATAATAATAATAATAAACTTTAAAAATTTTATTTCCGAATAATCGTCGAAAGTGAATTTTTCCTTTATTATCGATTCATTGAAATAAATTGAAAAAAAATTTTGGGGATTGGAGTTCCAAAACATGAGCACCCTTGCACACTCGTTAAAAATAAATAAAACGCTTCCGAAAAGTAGTGTGCTTTCAAAATAAAATTAAAAATTAAAAATTTGAAAATAAAAATGTTTCCAAATGAAATGATGGAATTTGTTTGGAGAGCTGTGATTTCGAGCTTTTTGAATTTTTCTTTTTTGGTTTCAGGTTTGTTTGGTCTCGGTTTTGTGGTTTTTCGAAGTGAAGCTTTCGAGGATAAGGCTGCAGTTTTGAAATTGGGTTTTTGGCCTAATCAGTTTGCATTGTAAGTATTTGAACTCCGTTATAGTTTTAAAAAACTTGAACGTCGTAGCCTGTAATCGGATAATTTCTTTTATGAATTGGTAGCCAAAGAGGAGTAGTGTAGTAAGGACAAAAGTGATTGTGGAAAGAGCCGGAAATTTAAAACCATTAGTCCTAAATAAGTTATGTAAGAATGTATCTGTAGGATGTAGAGGGTAGTATCTGATTATCTTGTGTCTTGTAAATTTCTTGTGTTTATAGTGTAAATTTAAAGTGTTTTGTAAATTTCTTAGCTGGGTTGGAGATTTTACAGGCTTAAACTTTAATCAGAAAGTTTTTTATGGTGGAGGAAGCCAAACATATGCAGTGTAAGAAGTACAGTATTTTGGATTTAACCAAATAATGGAATAAGCAAATACCAAATTGGTAAAAAAAATTTTATCTATCAGAGTTCAATATAAAATTTAAAACCGTTAGTTCTAAACCATGTAAGTTTAAAATTGGAGGGGAAGGTAAAGACTGTGTTCAATTTTCAGATCAATTCTGAAAGCCATAATAAAAATTTAAATACAAATTTAAGAGATACATGAATAACTTGAACGTCTAAGGATCCATATCTGAGCTTTAATTAAAAATTGAATGTTTAAAATGTGACTGCAGAATTTTATAAAGATGGGATCAAAATGTTAATTTAATCAAAAATTTGAGTGAACAGAAGCCAAGTTAGTATGTAAGTTTTTTTATAAGTTGTATTATCTGGAAAATTTAGAAAGCTGAACGCGTTAGCCAAATAGATGGAGTTTTAAAAGTCCAAGTTTGCTATATCAATTTTGCAATTATTGATGTTATCGGAAATCCCTATAAGCAGAAGTCAAAATTAGTATTCAAAGGCTTTCTTTACCATATAGAGTGTAAGAAGTAAAGTTTTATTATCTGTAAATTTGGAAAGTTTATTGAAATAGAATTTTGGGCTAAAGATTTTTAAGGAACCTAAGCTGTAATCGAAAAATTTTATTATGGAGCATAAGCTAAACAGATGTATTATAAGAAACCTAAAATCTTCAACCCAACTGTTAAGGTGATCAGAAATTTAATATGTGTAGGTACCATAATTAGTAAGGTTGTTTGTAAAAAGTGTTTAGAAAGCTGAGTAGAATTGTATTAATGTTAATTTTGTCGTGATGATGTCAAATTTTTGTAAATAACTGAGGTCTGTTAGAAAATTTGGGAAGCTTGAACGTATTGGGATGAAATTTCGGACTAGAAAGCCAAAAAATATATATCAAGGTCGTGTGATCAAGAATTATGAGAAATCGAAATTTGTAGATAAGAGTTATCTACTTGAGTAGATCGTATTACATACGTAGTGGTGTTATCTGTAAAATTCAGAAAGTTGAATGTCCCAAATTTTCAAGCTCTAAAATGTCAAATTATCCTCGAAGCAAACTATCATCGTGGTTATATAAGAAACCAAACCAAGGGAAAACCGGAAACTCACAAAAAACCCAAAAAGCTCGACACAATAGTAGGACGTTTCCATCTTTCAAACCAAAAAAAGAAGTCGGTGAGTCTGTTGTTTGCCAAAAGATGAGGACTTGAGAGGATGGATGGTTTGGGAGTTGGTCGAACGAAAGGGGACAAAAGAGGTATTTCAAAGTAACTGTTGCCGAAAATACGTGGTGGGCAGTTCTTACAGTGGGAATTTTTTCCAAAATTTTTGCTTTTGTTTTTGACTTTTTAAATTATCCAGTTATGCTTTGAAATATTCAAGAAAAAGACAAATACTTTTTTTAAATTTAAATTTGTTTTTAAACCTAATTATCTAGCTTGTTTATGGTTAATAGCAACTGAGTACGTACTAATGTTATATAGATACTGTAACTTATGTCGATATTTATATGTTTTGAACGAATTAATTAAGAAAGAGAAAGAAAATAATTGTTCGTCACCATGCAAGACATTGAAAATTAAAAACTATGCTTATTACGAGTTAGTTTATAAAATAATTTTCATGCTGTTGTTTAAATAATAGTTCGGTTTGCAGCTTGATCAACTTTTTTCATTTTTATCTATTATATAAAATGGGGGGAAAGGGGGCTGGATAAATATTGCGGAGTCAATGAAATATTAAGAAAAAAAATGTCTCGTTGGTACATTGACATTCAAATTATCTTAAACATAAAACTTTTTTTTTGCATTTTTTTGAATATTATTTACTTTACTTGAATATTTAATATAATATAGTGATATATATATTATTCTCTTGCTCTGAGAAGAGTGAGGTATATCAAGTAATTATATATATACTGAATCAGTCGCGATTTTTTTTTATGTATTCAATTCATTCGTGTATATATATAAGTTTGTCAATAGTATCAGTTTAGTTATTGAGGTTTTCATTCCTCAGATGTTTCAATGTTGTATGTGTGTGTGGTTTAAATTATTATTTAATATTTTTACTTGCTTTTCAACCCGTTATTATGTTAGGGAGTGAAAAGTTGAGGGAGGAAGGGGAGTGGTAGCCGGAGGAATATAGTCTAGTTTGATTCTTGCTTAGAGTTGTATTTATCGTCTAAAGATAAACTTCCAGTGGATTGTAGTGTAGGCAGAGGTTCATGAAGCTTGTTTAATGCTGAGTTGTGGGTTTTTCGTTTTTGGTGGAGATATGGTTAAGACATTGCCATCACAACCTCCTCGTGAGAAGCAATAATTCTTGGAATATTGCCTGGGAGCCTGTTATAATTTTGAAAATGTCACTAACTAAAAACCGATTGACCTAAATGTTTGTGATCAAGTATCATCCTGAAGGAGAAAATCGTGCTGAGAAATTAATTGATCATATGATAGAAAAAGGTTTAGAAGGTTGTGAGGTTTATTCAACTCCTCAGTGGGATTTTTGAAATTTATTTGACACAAATTTCTGTAAATTTTGGAATTTTTTGAAAAAATATTTAGTATCGCCTGAAAAAAAAGTACTAATTTTTCCAGAAATATACTTATCCCACTAAAAGGTTACAAAGTTTGGGATTTTTTTTTTAAAGTTGGAAATTTTTTTTTAGTTTTTTTTTTCAAAAATTAGAAGATAGGTTGAAGAATGAACTCTTAAATAAGAAACTTCAACTTAAGTTTCTCGTCACCTTTAGGTCACGAAAGTTTTTGCCGTTTTTATATTAGAAGAATATCTCGCAACTTCTCAACAAACGTACGGTCGAAGAGGAGCTGGCTGCAGCAAAGAAAACAGCCCTCAACCTAGTCCGATGGAACTAGGGTGGAATGGATTCCGCCCTATACGCCCCTGATGCGTAGAAGGACCTATTATTATACATATATTTCCTCAACAGACTCAATATATGAAATTATGAGAGTCATCTCTACTCATTGACTGTTTGTTTGAAAAGTGAAATATTCTTTAAAGGTGAACAAAACGGTTTACAGTGTCATTTTGGAGGAGAGAGAATCCCAAAAATCAACATAGTAAATTAATGAATGAACAAAAGTAAAATAGTTAGTGAACAAAGAATTTATACTTAGTATAGCTTCTCCACTCAGGAAGCACGATTCTGTTACTCAATGACAATTTCAAATATGTGGCGTACAAAACGCCTTAGCCTGGGAAGTTTGAAGTTTTAGTTGTAATCTGTGAATTTGGATTTCAAATTTTGGCTTTAGGTAAAACAAAACAGTTCAGTGTCGTTTTAGAGAAGTGGAAATTCCAAAATTCAAGAGTGTATAAAAATTTCAGACTAAGTATAACTCTTTTACTCAGGAAATATTTTTTGAGCTATAATTTATTAATTTTGGATATGTAATCTTAAATATTTGTTATTTTGCTTATAATTAGCTTTCAAATTTTGATTTAAGTTAGAAAAATCCAGTTCCATTGAAACAGGCTTGCAATACAATCAATGGGTCATTTAAGACTATGTCTAAGAAGTGAATATAAAATAGAAACTCAAGAAAATTAAGACACACACACTCTCTCTCCAAGATTAAGACAGAGATAGGAAGCAGAACAAAGCAGTTTAAAGTGTCATTTTAGAGGAGAGGGGGTTTGAAAAGTAAATAGTGTGTATAAAGAAATCATATCAAGTATAACTCCACCACTCAGCGAAAACAGTTCTGTATATGTAATAAGGATTTCGGATATGTAACTTAAAATTTCAAAATTTTAAATAAATCAGACAAAACTAGTTCTGTTGAAAGACATTCAACGAGTCACCCAAAACAGAAATAAATAAATAAAGTAAAGAAAGAAAAAAACACACTCTCTCCAACACAAGACCAGAGATGAAGTGTCAAAACACAAAAACAGAACAACAAAACCAAAATGGAAAACCAAACCAAAACAAACCAAAAATAAATTGAAAAATAAAAATCAAAACAAAATAAAAAAAGGAAAAATTTATTAATTAAAATTATAATTCTAATAACAGGAATGACTCTAAATTATAATTTTTTTTGTTATTAATTTTACTAACTGTTACTCATTCCAGTTCTTATTCACGCGGTCAGTCTGTCCCCTAACCTTAAAGACTAGCTTCATCATGATTACAAACAAACAAAGAAAAATTGAATTTACAAAAACTTGTGTGAGATTTGCATAAAATGCCCCTAAAAGTATAAATAATAATAATAATATAAAAAAAAACTTTACCCACTGGACGTTTTATCACTTATACTAGAAAAGACTTATTTATAAATAAAAGCAAAAATTTTTTTTCAACGTGCAAGATCAAACTAGACTAATTATTGCGCTTGGATTATTTTTTTCTGATCATGTTAATGTGATTTAAATTAATTATTAATTTACAATTTATTTCAGGTTTTTGAAACTGGAAGCGATGACTCATCTTGTGTACCGGTTTGTTGCTGATTGCGTCTGCTTATGTGAGAAAAAAAAATTGAAGTCTGAGGATTGGTTTCGAAAGATGAAAGACGGTTGAGGTACAAAGTGTAGTTTATATTTACTGATGGAATTTAGAATCAACTTATTGGAGAAATTGAGTAATAATTTTTGGCGGGAAATTTAAAATTTTTAGTCGTTTAGTGGGAAAAAATTTTTTTTTACACTGTTTTCGTTTTCGAATAAAATTTAAAATCATGTTTGTGACTAATTTTTGAAAATGTAATTTAAATTTAGTTAGTAGAGCCGAAAAATTTTTGTAGAACAAAAATGAGTGATGATTTTTGGGTGGAAATTTAAATTTTCATTAGTCGTTTAGTGGAAATTAAAAATTTCTTGACATTGTTTTCCTCCCCAACAGTAAAAACTATCGTGTTGTAGACTTTTGGAAAGTCTTAAGCCTGTTAAAATTTTTTGGGGTATGTGGTAAACTGGAAGTTTGAAATTGTACTTGACGCGGAAATTTAGAAAGTCCTGAGTTTCCGAAAAAATTGTTGTGAAATGTTGGGGAAAATGAGAAACTGAATCAGAGGAAGCTTTCTCAGTTTCTTTTTTGATGTTTCAAACTCAAAAAGCCGGGCTGGAACAACAAAAAACTGACAAACCTCCTCGTGCAAATTTGAAATTTTTAGTTTGCACTAAACGAGTATAAAATATTAAAAAAATTATACCAAATGGTTTTGTACAATTTCAGTATAAGAATAGGTTAGGCATATTCGACCACGCAAACAACAAAATTTCAAATTTCTCGCTAAAATTTTGACAGTTCTGTATGTATGAAATATTTCAAGATCGTCTTTCACCTTTTGTTTACTATTGTTTGATTATGGCTATTGGCAAGTAATAAAGAAGTCAAAGAAGAGTATCTGAAGTTCCTCTCTTTGAATATATCATATCGTTTATACTTAAAGTATACGTTTTTAGTAAGTTAAACTTCACACAAATAGCGTCAGACTCAAATTTATGCATTCGAACGTTAAAAAGTTGATTCAAATTTGGTCGAGATGACTGAGAGGAATCATTCAAACAACTCTAATTTGTTAACAAAGAAACAAAAAACAAAAACAAAATGGAGTCATCGCTTTTACAATTTAGTATCATACACCAAAATATCGGAGGGATAATGAATAAAATTAAAATTTTAAAAATTTTGAAGATCAACGCCCAAACCGTTAAGCAAAATTTAAATTTCGAAAAGAAAACCTATGTGCAGCCGGAAAATGAAATAAATCAGTTTTCTGTAAATCTGTTTTGAGGTTATCCTGTTTACTGTCTTGATCAACAAGGCTGTGAGTTTAGAATCGTTTTTGGGGGCTCGTATTTCCTGTTGGCGTTGGTAATGAAATTTGTTGTGGTAGTGTTACACCAGAAACAGTTTCGAACGCCAGGATTTAGGAGCTCCGAAATTATCACAAAACCTTGTTTATGTCTGTTTTGTTGTGTTGTGTTTTTTTAACCCTTAAATGCATCCTGTAAACTGTTTATTTAGAACAGAAACTAAAGTAAAATATTTCTTGCAGGTTTTCCAATAAAGGATTTCCGGTTTTACACGACACCAGTGAACACACAAAACGGATGGATGGATGGATGGATGTGAATCGATCTCGTCACTCATCCGAAGGTTCGAATTAATTTTTTTTATTTCAGCAGTAGCATTTAAAGGTTAAACAAAAGTCGTTTTCGTTCGGAAGCAGATATGGGCAGATAAATATTCGTCGTTCTAGATAACGAGGCCATTTACATATGCAACATGGCTGCTGCTCACGAATTTCGCAAAACGAGGATTTTGATTTTTTGTTTTTTTGTTTAGCTCTCACAAAATGAATTTAATGACTTTTTTTTTATTCATAAATATTCAAGTAGATGTTTTGTAGATAAAATTATCTATATACGTTGTTTGAGAGCTGGGGTCAGAAAAAAAGACTCGTTTTTGCGGAATTGTGTTGTGTGAGGTTTTTTTTATTGGTTGGAGGTGGTTAAGATACCTGCTTGGGTATCTTAAGTGTGTTTCACCTCAAACCTTCTCACACATGGGTTGCATATGTAAAAATCTCTCAACACGTGGGTTAGTGTAGTTTTAGTCAATGATGCCGTGCAAGATTGCCCGAAAAAAACCGAAAAAAAAGAAAACGTAAGAAGTGACTGTGTTCACAGTATCCTGAAATACTGTTTAATGTTACGTATGTGCGTGACTCAATCATTTAACAAATTCCTAATTGCATACGTAATATTTCCGTTACATCGTTAATTATTAATAAAAATCCATTTTTTTGTTAATCATTATGCGGTTCTTTTCGCTAGCGAAATAATCTTTTCTTATTTATTTATCTCATTTCTCATAATTATTTACGTTTCTCAAATTCTTTTCATCTCTAAATAAAACTTAAAATATATTAATTAGCAATTATCATTAATTCATTTTAAAAATCGCGTTTTAATTATTTAATTATCGTTTTCATTTTTTATCTTTATTCAACACACGTATGACTAGTTTCCTTTTTTTTTGTTCAATTCCCCTCGAAAATGTGTCAGCCACACACTTTGTTTTGTTTATAGTGCACAAAAATCAATCAATCAATCAATTAATTAAAATAAATTACACAAAAAAATTAATTACATAAATAAAAAAACAAGGGAGAGAAAAATTTTCTGAAAAATTTGGAATGTCACATCCCCAAAAAGAGAGATATAGATAAAGAGATAGATAGAGAAATCATTCGTCAACGATTAATAATAATAATAAATCTCAATAAATATTATTAAAAAATGACTGACTAATATTAAAAATAAATTATATCAGGACCCAAAATTAATTTTAATTAATTTTGAAAAAAAAATTTGTTTGACTTTTTTTTTGTTTTCTTGTGATAATTTCGGTCGATTAATTTTTCCTTTTCTAATTCAAATTTAAAATTTGAGGAATGATTTTGAATTAAATTAGAAAATTAATCTTTGGTATCTGTGAAATTTTGAAATTTGAACTATTTTGCATTGTTTGCGGTTTTCTGGCTGGTATACGATTTGCTGTTGCTTGCCACGACGCCGGTTTTCGGTTTGAATTTCCCGCCAGTTTGTATGATGATGGAAGGGATTTTCAATTTCCCGGCAGTCATCGCAAGCCTATTTTGAAATTAGTAGTTTTGTCGGGGGTGAGTGGGTTTGAGGGGTGGTTCTACAACAGAGGGGGTTAAAACACAGCCGAAAATTTCCTTTTCTTTAAAAATAGTTAATAAGAAAACAAAAAAAATTTATCAATAATTTAAATTAATTTAAATTATTCTTCTCCTTTTAGTCGTGTTCTTCGAATGATTTAAAATTACTCCAGTTGTTCTAAAAAATTGGGCGATTTGAAGTAATCAGGAACTGGATCATCCATTCTAGAGATGATTTTGTATATGGATTTCTTCCACGATTGCTCCGTGTCCTTGCCCGTTTGAATCGCTTTGAAGAATTCTCGAAGGGTTTGTTCGACGACGAAACGGAAATTGGAAGGAACCTGAAATGGAAAATGTTAGTTTTATGGATTTGTCTGGTTTTGGTGTTTGGTCGTGTCCAGTTGCTGAAGATACAAAGAGAGAATCAAGAGATAAAAGGTAAGTGCAAATTTTATTTATTTATTTATATAACTCCCCTTGCTAACTACCACCTGTCTCCAAGCACGAGACACCCTGTAGTTGTTTGGACTATTTTTGAGGGGTTATACCAATAACAGTTCCTGTGTGAGGAACAGATCAGTGACTTAACCCCAGGAAGAATCCAAAGGAAAGGTATGTGAGAAGAGGTAGAATAAAAAGAAAGGAAAGCGGACGAGGAATATGGAGGCTTGACTAAGAAGGTTCGACTAGCTTTAAGAGGATTAGGAACCAGACTACTGTCATAACCTCAGGACTTGAATAAAGGATATATCTGGAAACTCGGTTGCGAAGAGGGGATAATGTTCTGCAAGGTAGTTAGAGAAGAGTAAAAGAAAAACTTGGAGGTGTGAAGTAAATGAAAGGAAACTAATACAACAGCAAAGTAGGACAGAAGTAATAAAAAGAAAAGCAGGGAAAGAAGCTAAGAGTGTTATAAAGTTTAGGGGGTAATGTCTCTTGGGACATCATTGGCCTTGTCGTTCATCGAGACAAAATTTTAAAGTAGGACGATTTTATGTAAATTGATCTAATCGCTTAAAACGAAGCCTTTTAGTATATATAAATCAATCAGCTGGAGGAGGAGTGGAGTATAGGTAGGGGGGTGAAATGGGATGAAGAAGGCTCTCTGACGTTTGTCTTAAGGTTTGTTTCTAAGCTCTCTCAGATGAAGTTTCGAATTCTTTTAGGATTCTTTATGATGACATGTTTTGAAATATCGGTGTTTGTTCAGAAATAAGTTTTTATTTATGCATTTTGGTGCGAGAATGAGTTTAGGTCCCTTGAATGAGGAGAATGAGGTGGCGAATGGATTTCACTTCGTACAGATTCTTACTCTTTGGAACATATCAAAGAAAGAATACCAAGATAGACCCATATAGAAACAATTATTAGTGCATTTAAGCTCCTGAAATGTCGTCAAACCGTCCAACATATTTCTCAAATCATCTACACACCAAATATTTGACATAAACATATTCTCGATACATCAAAGCTCAAACAGATCTGAACCTTGGAAAAATTTGTCTTGTAACAATATACAGAAATTAGAAAAAGTAGAAAGCACACGCACTACAAAAGAGGGCGAAAAAATTCCAACTAGCCCTAATTTAATGGTGTTAAGCTTTTGGTTGCTTCGCCGTTGTAGTCAAATTTTTAGGAGCATAAAAGCACCAGTCGAAGCCGAGCTTTCCTCTACTGAGGATAGCTTCATCATCTTCAGCTCAGATTTTCAAAAATTTGATTACAGCGGCATGGTAGCCATAAGATTGTTAACATTAATAGTGGCAGTCTCGAAGATTTCTAAACTCATCCTACTAGCCTTTTGTGTTAGTTCAACTAATTCAAATATACAGTTAATATCTATAAGAATACCAACAGATACCGATAGAATATTTAAAACATAGGTTTTAAATTGGCAAGCTGCTGGAAGTGATTCTCCGACCTCTTGACTTGGCTTCTTCAAAGGTTAAAAGATTTGTGAGAATTCGATCTTCCCTGCTCTCTTCAGGACAACCAACAAGAAAACGAAAACAAATTTGATAGGAAAAAACAAGAAGCGGAAATGCTCGCACCTGTGGCCCCCATACCTCTATGTGGTTATTCCTGTTGTAGTGAAGGTTGAGGACTCGATAAATCTCCGAATCCGCGCTCACGTGAATATCTTCAGCATTCTTAATTCCTTCGCTGACGGCTTGTCGCGCGTACTTTTCCATCTGAATGTAGTAGAATTCCCTGAAATAAAAATCCAAAAGCGATTAGTGGATAGCTAAAGGCCTAGGGGGTGGGGAATTGTGGAGGACGAATTAAGGAATTGATTTAATGATAATTCGACTAAAAAATGAAGCTAACAATATTTGGGGGCACTAACGGCATAGACGAATGATCGTAACTCAAAAAGTCAGTTTGGTAGCAGAACAAAAAATAAATTACCGCCGACTAGGGGGGTGGGATGGGTGGAAGGAGAAGCCGGACACAGGAAGGGTGAGCTGGGGGTGTTAGGGCAAAAATCCGGCGAAAGTCAACTCAAATTTCATTAAACCGGAAAACTAGCGTTTTTTTTGGCTTTTGTTTTTATTTTCTACGCGATGAGAGAGAGAAACAAAAAAAAGAAAGAAAAATTAATTTTAAACATTCCAACCCTTTTTTTTTGGAGGATGTGACTCCGGAGAGAAGATGGCGGGGGAGGGAGGGGGTTGGTTGCCCGTGCACCGTGAAAAGGTAATTTATTATGCTCTCGTTATTATTTACTTCCCCATATGGTTTCGTTCTCGGGCATCCGTTGTTTATGGGAAATTGACCCCGCCCAACCCACGACTGGGTCCTCTTTAATCTGCCCCTGAACATAGGAAAAAAAAAGAAAAACTAACTTTGGTCTCTCTCTTGTCCCCGCGGTTTGCGTGTCCGAAGGTGAAATATTTCCGTTGATCTGCATGCAACCGGAAACGGTCTTTATTAAGAAGGATGCCTTAATTCTCAAATGATTTTTTATATTTACTTCTCAATTTTGGTTTCTTGTGGGTGGTTTCCTGGTCTTCTGTTGGTTTTTCTGGATTGTTGCTTTGAGTTTTGATGACAAAAGAGTTTGAAGGGTCGACTTTTTCGTTTTGTTCAGGTAGTGACCAATTTGTTTTAACTAATTTTTTGTCGGACTCCTGTTTATCCAAGATTATAGGCCGTCGAGAGTAACTTTTTGGTTAAAGGATCATTAAAGAATGTTGTGGAAAGCATCTTAGGGAATTTTAACCCAGGAGCGAGAGGCCTGTGGTGTGATGGTTAAGTGCCAGACTAAGATTATTGCATACATTTCTCAAGTATTCGTTTCATTAATATTGCACTCAAGTCTGTGGTGTAGTCGTGGCTAAGAAGTTATAATCGTGAGTTCAAATTCTTCCCTGTCTCCTGTTATACCCAAGAAGGATGGAAACTCAACTATAACTTTATAATTTCAACCCAGGAGACTTGGAATTGTACAGTAGTCAAATATTCCGACTTCTGATGTATCGATTTTTCAAGATGATTTGGAATAAAAGAAAAGTCAACTCAAATTGAAGAGGAATTTACGAAACTAGACAAGAAGGACAAGAAAATGGAGGAAACGCCAGAATGAGGAGATAGAAAGCTTAAATAGTATGGGAAAGTGAGACACATGAGGATGGGACGTTCACAAAGTATAAGAAATTACAAAAAACTACAATACAGAACAGCTTGCAGGAATTGTTCTTTGCGTTTTAATCATTGCCAGACAACAGTTTGTTCGTTAATTAATGTTGAGGATGATTGAAAAGAAAAAAGGACAACAAAATAGTGAGAAATGGAAGATAGAAGATCGAAGATCAGAAAACGGTTAAAAGGACTTGGATGGGAATCAAATTTAAAGTTTAACATAAGCGAAATTTCTAAAAATTTTGGCGGGAAAGGGAAGAGATATGTTAGGAAGAGACGCTCACAAAATAAAGGGAACAACGACGGACTAGAATAAAGGACAACGAACGGTTCGGGGGGAACTTGCATTCGTTGTTTTCTTTTATTTTTTTATGTTAAGATGGAGCGATAAGGGGTGCCAAGTCTTTGTTCCAGTTTTTACCACCCTTCCATCTTTCGGGGTCTTCAAATAAGACAGAAGCTTTTGTTCGAGACCTTTTTCAAAAGTCGCAACAACAAAAAAATTATTCTTTTAATCTTGGTGAGTTTTCCCTTCGCCAGGGCGTAGGGTGAAATAGGAAAATGGATTTTCGCAAAAGGCAAGCATCGGTCCTAAGCCGGATATCAGGGTCTCAAGTCACGTCAGATTTTTGTCCTTTTGAATTTTTTTTTTTCATCCCTCTTTTTCCATCAATTATTTTCCCTTAGTTTTCGAGGGTTCACGTAACTAGACCTAGAGAACTACTACCCTACTACCCTACTTTTATTTACTTTGAAATATTATCGACCCTCCGGAAGATTTCACTTCTGGAAGATGGGAAAAAGATTCTCGGCTTCTCGGTTCTGGATGGGAAGATTCCGTTCAAGAACCTGAGAAGCTCAGTTTTTTTTCTTTCTGTTTTTAGTTTTATCACCAGTATACATTACTGACCTAGCTTCGTTTAAGCCGCTGTATTTTTACGAATTCTATTATGTTTGAAATGATACAGGAGTGGATAACTTGTCCAAGATGTTGGATTAAGATACACTTTCTCATGAAACTTACAAAAGATGGTTTGAGAAATTTGAACTAGGTGGTTTTGACCTTTCTGATGAGCGTCGTTCTGGGGGCCATCTTCAATCAACGACTATTCTATCAAGATCATGTTAGTGCAAAACCCTTTTTCGACAACATCGACATTGCCGATATAAATAAGTCATAAATAATGACGGGGATTATATTATTCAATAAAGATTATTTAATGTATGATACATTTAGGCCTCTACTTTCAAACTATTCTAAAAAGTGACAGAACTTTCCAGTAGACCTAATGCGTCGGTTTAACTTTCTCTATTCCTTCTAGCTTTAATTAAAGCTTTATGAGAGGAAGGGAAGAGAGAGAAAAACAAGACCGATCGCATCTCAAATGTTGGGTTAGGTCAGTTTGAATCTTCAAATCGAAGGTTGGAGTTGTGAAGATGAGAAGCTGGATGTTTGTATCATCGGAGAAGGGTCTCTAATAAATTAGTTCCGGATTTAACGAAGTCATGATTTTTTTCTAAAAGTTCAGATGAACGGAAAAACTAATTGGGGATTAGATAGAATCACCTTCTTCCCTCTTCATTTTTCGAAATTTTACATGACCAAATTCAGAACAGGATTCGAGAAGTCTGTTAAATCTTAACACCCGACATGTGACTTCCGCTCATCACTTGGTCTGATAATTCGATGAGTAGCAATAATTGGTTTTGATTTTGTTTCTTTGATCTGGGTTTTTAATTAATTGTTGCACAATCTTATGATTATAATGATTATATTATAATTTTATATCTTAGGGTCTGAAATAAGTTCGTAATTACGATCGGTAGACTGCATTTTTTGACTGAAATATGACTGAAGTTATAGAACTTCGAGGGAGAGGAACTACTTGATTTTCATAAACACTGCGCACTTGCTGCGCAGCTGGGATATTTCAGAAATAATGAACACTATCATCAAAAGTTCATTTTATAAGTATTTATACGTATGTAGGACTCATTTCAAAAAGAATGCACAAGCTTTATTGGTTAAATGTCACTTTTATAAAAGAAATGAAATGGCAGCTTAGTTATTCGCGGTTGTTTTGACAATTGTTACAATTTTAAGTCACGGGTATAGAGTATATCAAATACTGCCTCTAAACAAAGCCTCTAGTCGTTAGTTCGTTCGTGTTAAAGGAACGTTAAGGATTAAATGGTCTTGAGACTAGTCTCCTTCAGAGCCCAGAAGGGACTCTTGACTGACATTACCGAGAACTGGGAACTTGACAACTGAGAAAAGGGCCTCTGGGGGGACGTTTTGGTATGGGGGAGGAGGGGAAACGGTCTTAATTTACAGGGAATCACTACAAATTAAATAATAGAAAGTCTTCTGGGGACTGGTTGACTTTAAACGACAGGAGAGAAAGACAATTCTAACTTGGAACAAGACTGGTCGACGGAAGGGAGGAGAATGTGGTCGAAGCGACGGCGACGACGACGCCTAAAGAAACTAAAAACTCGTAGACGTATTTTTTGTAGGCGAATTAAAATGGGTTTCTAATTGAAATAAGAAGGCGGTGGGGTAGGGGTGAGTGGTATAGTGGGGAAGGTGAGATATGACAAGGGCGTGGTAGTCTCTTAGCCAGTGGAGATATCAAGATAATACAACAGGACTTGCATGTCATTGCCTAGAAAGCGCACACACACACGTCTTGAGGGAAACGAAAAATGTTAATTTTGAAAAGTTATGTCACATCCTGCTTTTGCTAATGGACACGCTGCTGAGACATTGCTTTGGATGGGTGGGGAGGAGGGAAGAGAAGAAGACGCCTAATTCGCTTTAATTGCCTTTCTTTTTTTACCCTAATCATTCTACGACATCCGTGAGATGATATTATCCGGTCTGTTTCCTTAACTCTGTCGTATTTTTTAATCTAAAAAATGGACCTCAGGGTTTTTTATATGATGAAACCGTCTGGACAGTTAATTGGGTTCGCTTGTTTTTGTAAGAAAGTCTCGGACTTGTGGTCTTGTCTGTTGTATCCTTTCTCTTCCCACCACTACTAAAAACAATTTAGAAAATATCACTTACCTGAAATTAGAAAACCATTTTACTAATTGAGCTGTGTTGTTCTTATTGAACATTATGTCTGGGAAGTACATCTTGAGCACAGCTGAACTCGGGTATCGGACCCAGAAGAACATCAACTTGGCCTTCCTCAGATGCATCGGAGTCAATGTTGACGAGTAAACATAACCGTTAAGGAAAACAAAGACTTTTCTTCAAATTTTATTCTAAAAAAATTAGCAAAGGAACAGATGGCGTCACGATTTCAAAGACCCTTTGAGGGGGTTGTCAAGGTGGTGATGAGGTTGAGGGGTAAGAATTCAAAAATCTTTGGAAGATGGGAATTATCAGTCTTTATTGTTCGTTTTTTTCTCAAAAAGACCGTAATACAAAAAAAGTGAAAACCGTTCGAAAAGAAGGAAAAGAATTGTGGTTTTTGATAAGGGTTTGGGTGGGTAGTAGAAGGAGGTGATGTTTGTTGAAAAGTTTGATGAAAACCTTTTTTCCTTTCTTTGAAAAGGTCGTTAGTGGTTTGAAGAATATTTTTTCTTTGTCGGAAATGGCCATTATCGGTTCTTCTTCCGGTTTTTTGAGAAGTTCTTTTGTAAGGGATGAAGTTGGGTTTTTGGGGTTGGTTGTTTTTTTATCGAGTCTAAGAAATCGTTTCTTGCTGAAAGAAATAAAGCTTTTAAATATATGATAAAAGGATATCGATGGCTGAAGTCCGTCAAATGGCCCATCACCGCTGTTGCCCTCGGAACCTCGATCTCCGCAGTCTCCTAGACCAGAGCTTCCTCTGAAATGAACATAGTCGGGAGTTCCAGAATGATGAGCGGCGGCTAGAAGAGCCGGATGCAGCATCGTTGGGGGATTCGTCAGCGGCGGTGAATCCCGATGGTCGACCATAACCGGCGGGCTTCCATTGATATGGTGGGATTGATGCTGATGAAAAAACGGACTGTATGGGGAAAAAACCTGGGACTCGTGAAGGCTTGGATTGGGAATGGCAACGGATGTCGGCAATGATACCGGCAGCATGGATGGTGGATGGTAGAGACGAGGAGGTGGAGATTCCGCCCCGTTGTTGCTGCTGGTTGATGCCATTATGCTGTTGAATTGTTTGCTCTGCTCGCTTATGCTCGAGGGCGAGGGTCCCATATTGTCTTGGGCTAGAATCCGGCTCACCGTTCTCGGTGTGATTCTCGTATCCGTGACCTTGTGTCTTTTCTTCTTTGGAGCAACGACTAGACTTAAAGCTTCATTTTGTTCTGGTAAACTATCACGTGATTCAGCGGATAAGCATAGTGGATTCGCGTTCGGAACTCCAATGCTGCTGATGGATGAATATAGAGCGGCAGCTGCTGCCGGATTGATTCCTCCACCAGGTAATTTTGGCGCTTGGAACATAGAATTGCTCGGTGACGGACGCACCGGCATACTTGTACTATTATTTGTTATTTCCGAGTTTGGCGTGTTTGCTGGAGTGTTGTTAGCTGTACTAATGGGAGTCGTTTGCTGATGAGGCATTGGCAAATTCGGAGCTCCGGCTTTTTGCGAACCGCTTTGAAGAGCGTTCACCAACCGTTCGCCTGATCCACTCTGCGTTCTGTCTATGACTTTAGTTCGAGGCGACTTACGATCTAATAACTGTGAAGCGAGCATGAGGTCTTTATTGAGCTGTTCAGCGGCGGCCGAAGCAGCTTCCGTTTGTTTACCGATCAGTCGTCTTTGCTGAACGAAACGATTGATTATCGAGTCGATCAAGTTCGTGAGGGAAGATGTTATTTCCGTCTTGAGCACGTCAGCAAGTCCTTCTAAATCCGTCCCCGAAACGGGACCCATTCCGGAAACCGTGTTGCGGAACATGGAAAGCCTTTCCGAGAATTCTGAAGCAGGCCTCTTGTGTGGAGATTGAAGACGCTGTTGTATCTCATTTTGAATGCTTTGCAAGTGATGCGGAGCTTGTTGGGGGTGTCCCGAGTTCAAGTGAGATTGAGACATGCTCCCTAAATTGAGCGCCTTTTGCTGTTTGATTTGTTCCTGTTTGCTTTGTGAAGACGGATGCTGCGGAATGCTATGGTGCTGTTGCTGCGGTTGTTGTGTTTGTGGTTGCTGTTGCTGCTGCTGCTCAGAAGATCCGGCTCCGGTCTCTTTAGGCAGCCTCGATTCCTGATCGAAAAATAATTTATGATTTACTCCCAGGTACATAGCTGCGGCATTACCAAAACCATGTTGGCCGTAATGTAGTGGCGGCCCTTGATGGTGTTCTGGATGAGGTAAATGCTGATTTTGCATCATTGATAAAGGTCCGTTAATGTTTGGAAGCAATAAATGACTGTCTGGAGTCAAAGGATTGTTCAGATTGTGAAGTTTAGAAGACATTAAATTGGAAATAGCGGGCGACGGAGAAGCCTGACTCGTAGGTGTTGACGAGAACGGAAAGGCCGGGGCGTTTGAGCTATTTCCCGTTTTTTCAGAAGTGTTAGTTCTCACCTCAGGTTCTGTGTCGCTTCCGACATCCGCATCCGGGTCCACGTCTTCCTGATCGGGACACTCGGATTCTTGTTCCATTCTGTTGCAAAGCTGCACGTATTTATGTTGCATTTCTGCGAGCTGTTCCTGCATCGTCCTCAGTTGGGTTTTAAGGGCGTTTTTCTCGACGAGTTTCTGTCTCAATTCCGGCGGCTCGGAGTCTTCATCGTCTAAGATGGGACCCAGGCTCCCGTTGTTGCTCAATCCGTTATCGGAATACCGCTCTGCGGCGCTGATATCGTGCTGTTGGGGATGGTAAAGTTTTCTCTTCTTGCATCCATTCACCGGTATGGGTAACGTCGGGCTAGATCTCATTGTGGACACAATGTTTTCAACTCTAGCTCGCTTCAGTTCGATTTGTCCTGTTTTGGGCGTTCTTGGTTCGGGTGATTTTGCGTAGGCAACATCTGCGTCGACATCTTCTTTAGTTTCTGATAGAGGAGAAGGTATGGAGGCTTCGGAGTCTGAACATGCATTGCTATTAAAGGTACTAAGTGCGTCTTCCGTTTTGACACGGCCGTCGCACGGTGATTCGTCCAGGTTTCCGGTCGAATTTTCCTGGTCAACACTTATATTGTCACTGTCCACGTTAAGGCCGTCGCTTTCGTTGAGCGACAACATTTCGCCGACCGATCCGGACTTAATGTCACTTTCAATCACATCACTTATAGCACCTTTCTTATAATCGATTTTCACGTTGTTATTGTTCAAATTGTTATTGTTATTGTTAATAGTATTGTTGTTCTCGAGGGATAACGGTTCGGGTTTAACACCATTCGCACTAACACTTCTCAACTCGTTTTCCAACGCTAACAATTCTTTTTTACGACCCTGAAGGATATCCCTAAGCATATTGTGAGCCATTTCGTCCGAAGAGGTTCTCTCTTCGTCCAAACTCTGGCGAATTATCGCCGGAGATTTCAAACACTCTAAATTCATTTTGCTCTCGGAATTGGAGGCATCGACAGTAATCATGTTGTCGACAGGGCTGGACGCTTCGCTTCCCGTTTTCACCTGACGGTTCAGTAGCTCATTGAGCATTTTAGCGGGCGCGAAGCCCGGACCGAAGAACCCGAAATGCTTTTGACCCGGATTAAAAATCGCACTATACAAGCCACTACTGAGAAACGATGGCCGCGAACTGAAGTTAGGTATCGAAGAATAACTATTCCTCGGTTCCCCCGCGTCGACACGCTGTCGCGTACGTTTTACTTTGTTTTGTAAAAGTTTATTTTCAATGACTCCGCAGCAATTAGTATTCTCCTCCGATGACATCATAAGTGAAACCGCTTGGTATTGGCCGAGGACTCCTCCTCCGGCAGCTGGTTGCTTTCAGCCAGTGGCGCGAAGATGGGGGAGAGATTCCCCTACCACGGCGCTAGGATCCCCTCTAACTTCCAGACTCTCTTCGTCATACTCAACCTACAAGGTGAACACAAAAAAAAGAAAAATAAAAAATTGGAATAAATAACAACAAAAATTCTCAACGCGTACGTACGCCTGGAAAGTTGGCACACCTGTCGGCTCTTTTGTGTTCCCTTCTGCCCGTACATTTAATATAGAGGAGGGATGGATGGAACTTAACATCTGCGAGGTCTTTAAGATTCTGGTTTCTTTTTTTTTATAACGGAACATTTGGGATTCTTATTTTCTTTCGGAGTTGTATCCAAGGGGGTTGACTTAGGCTTGTGCTCTACTTTTACAACCCCTTTTCTCATTAATATCGACAAATGTTCTGATTTTTTCGGGTTTACTCCGCCCAAGTTCGTAAGTTAATCAAAAACTCGATTTCATTGTGCAAATGATACCAGTTTTCCGGGAGCTGTGTCCTATTTAAAAATTAAAAAAAAATTTAAGTTTTGAAATAGCGTGAAACAAGTGGCCAACCCAATAATTCGCAGGCTTAGAGCCTATATAAATATTTTCAATACAATAATTATGATACTAAACATACATAAAAAAACAATAATTATAAATACATATTATAAACGTATAATTAATCTCAGGAACCAGAAAAAGTTTCGGCTTTGCCACTCCCTGCTCCAGTATCTGGTTTGAAATCAACCCAAATTAGGCGATTTCTTTATATTAGGTCTACCGGTAAATTATGTTCGTTTAGAGAATAATGCGGAAGTATCTGCAAACTTTATCATAAACTGTACTTCATCTAACACCTTAGACCGATTATTCACACCTTCTGTATCATGTCTTTCGTATTGGAATTTATACAAAATATAGTAGCTTAAATGAACTTCAAATCTGTCAATCAGGCAAACCGTTCTAATATTAATACTAACATGAGTCGTGTTCGTTTTAGTTCATTTGCCAAGTCATTATGTATACTGTATATTTGATAAAACGACAAAACCAAAAAAGCGTCAGATGAATATACACAAACGTGTTCAAACCTGATGTAGCATTATGAGACAGAACTTTCTTGTAGACCTAATATTTTGTAATGATTTCGGGGGTTAGGGGGGTGGTGTAAGCATCAGCAAATTTTGAGCTCCATTTTTTATTTTAAAAGTTACTTCCAAAGTCAAAGAGTAAGTTTTTTTTTAAAATAAAATTAAAGGTGGCGGCAGAAGTTCAATTTGTTACTATAAGACAAGCTTGACCAACGGTTTTCTCTCCTAAACGTGGTTCCAAAAAATTATGCTTTCATGGATCGGGCGAAGTATAAAAATTAAAAAAAATGTTATACAACTTAATATCTATTTTATTTAACTAAAATTTGATTATGAGATTTGTTTATTTATTACAAGAATTTCAGTATAAGAAATTGTAGCGGATTGTTGAGGTTCTTTGCATTGCTTACCACGACACTGTTTAATAGTAGTGTATGATGTAATAGGCTGTAATATTGTAATATGCTGTAGTAGTGACTTATTAGTTCTTACTAATACAGACTTCGAATGTAAATCTTTCAATGTTCATCTTGCTGTACCTTATTTAGATTCAATAATGAAAAAGTTCTTTCACGAATACATGTTGAGCTCAAGGCTACTAATTATATGTATATATCCACTCGTTCTAGTCGGCCCGCTTGCTGGCAATTTGGTTTAAATATGAAAGTAGTTCATATCGAGTACATATAAAAAAATTTTTTCGAGCCATAGTGTGTTCAAGAAGAATATGTTCTTTTCGTCATAATTGATTGAGCTAGAGAGAAGAGAGCAACAAAGTGTCAAAAATTGTAATTGAATTAGAGATGACGTTGGTATGAAGTCGTAACTAACCGTTGGTCTTCTCTCCCTACTAGCCAACCAACCAAAGAATAAGAAAACGGTTAAAGAAATCTTAAGTCGGTTCTGAGGGAGAATTGAATGAAGTCACTAGAATGAGAGAGAGGAGAGGAAGGTCTGGTTACATAATTGTCGTAACGACTTTTCTTCCTTCCAACGACTTTTTAACAAAAAGAAAAAAAATCACTCAAGGAAAACGTCTTAAGATGAAGAAAGGAAGCAAGACGACAAAAACGACAGTTAAAGGAGGAAGGGCAGGGGGGCATATGGGCTTGGAGGGTAGGAGAGGAGGAAAAAATCGTTACAATATGAGTACGTTGAAGTTTAATTATCTTGTTTACAGTTGAGGAGAAACGAAAGATGCAAGTTGGTGAACCCTTATTCACGTTATGGTTCCTTCTCCTCTCTTCTCTCCATCCCTTGACTGTACCCCTTCCACACGTAACCATTCTCCCGGACGTACGATAACAGAAATCAAACTTCCCCTCCGACAAGGACAATAAGACACATAACTATCCCTCTCCAGTTTTCTTTCTTTTATTCGCATCTGGACGATTTTGGGTGAGTTTAAAGACCGATTTAAGAATGATCATAGGCGTAGGGTTTGAGTAGGAAATCACCCTTCCCGTCAAACTGGGTGCTGCGAGAGATAGTTACCCATTTATGCCTATTGTTCTGCTGTTGGAATTTTGTCCTGATGCTCAAAGATATCAACTAGCTCTGACTTGTTAAACCTGAATGCTTCGTGAGGCTACTTGCCATCCTGTGGGGCATTGGAATTGTGGCTTGACTGTACAGGGAGGCATTAACCCAACCCATTGATTAGGGTTTGAGATTTTAACGTTATATTGGCAACCAAGTGATTGCTAATTGTGTCGTTAGATAGTTATGCAAAATACGTAATCACTAAGTTGCCAACTAGACTCCAGTTTCTTCCTCCTTCCCTTATCTAAGCTCTTTCTAAAAAGTTTCGCATCTCTTTGTGTTTAATATGACTTCTTTCATGGTTCTCTTTGTTCTTTCTTCTGTCATGTTTTTAACCAGACTTTCTTCCTTTTTGCCATTATATTGAATTGGCCGTCTAATGACAAAACGAGTAATCACTTTGTTGACAACACGACACCTTGAGCAAAACGCATAAGAAAGAACAAAAACAAAAATGAATTAAGATACAAATACGTCAGACTGAAGACGTTGAAAGACGAAACGAGCTAGGGTATGAGGGGTAATGGCGCCTTAAGAGTACGCCACTGACCAAACCGAAATTTACCGTCTTTTGGTTACCCTTAGCGAACTCTCAACGTAAATTTTTAATAACCAATATTACTCTAGGTATATGTGCTCAGCTGGGCCTGATTCCGGTGTTGGCGCGACCCTACACCTGGTAAATGAAATTCATTGATCTACCCTACCCTCCCTCCTTCCTCTGGAACCTTGAGTCGTACTTGGAAAGTCAATGCCGGAGGGTTTTATCTTAACCCAGCCTTAGGTCCGAGACATGTGTTTCCTTTACGATTGTTATCTTCGGGTTCTTTAAACTCCTGAGGTGGTATTTAAATTTCTTTTTCTTTCATTCGCGAATTTAAAGTTCTTCCATCACATTCCTTTCTTGTTCTGGTCACCCTTCCTACACTCTTCCTCATCGAGATGCGGCTCGTATGACAGTTTATAGTATTTTCCATTCTTTTCGGGGGAGGGGTTAGTGGCCTTAATGAACTCTTTTGAGAAATCGTTCAACCTTTAGTTTTGAAAGAAACCCTGATTAAATCGGAGGCCGATTCTTGCTGGAAGAACTTTTCCGGAGTCTGAAACGGGGAGGAACAAAATAGAAACTCAGACGATCTTAACCGATAATTAATTTATTCCACAAGAAGTAATTTTGTCCGGGAAGCTGGAAATCTTGGACGTTCCGAAGAAGGAAGGAAGTGGTGGGACGGAGGGAAACTTTCGATGGCTAGTGGTGGCGATGAGAAAGGGAAACTGAGAGGTGATGGGTGGGGGTAACCCGATTAAACGAATTTCAGACTCGGCGAACGGAGAACAATAGTTCATTATCGCCGGTTATTATTATCATTATCATCGCGGTTATTGTGTAACACGCATTCAACAAGTTAATGCGACGTTAATCATAACAATTATTCTTTACTTTATTAATTACCCCTCCCCCTCCCTTGTAACCCACCTTCTTCTTCCCGAATATGATAATAATTGGCGGGTTTTCTTTCAATTACAGGGTCTCAGAGTTGGATGTCGGAGTTTTAAGGACAACGAGAAGATGAAAGAAAAGGACAACCAAACTTTGAGGAGACTCGTTGGAGGATTCAAGGCAGAAATTATAGAAGCATCCAAGTGATTTGTAACGATTTCAACCACATCTGCTCTCTGATTGGGTAATTATTTTGTTTCTGTTTGTTTTCGTTTTAATTTGAGGAATTGAAACGTGGCTAGGTCTCGTCGTGGCGTTAGAACATCGATTTTTTTGGTAATATGAGAGTACTGTCCGTTGTTTTGGAAAAGAAAGGAAATATCTTGGATGTTGGTGATGTTGGTCTGTTGCTGTTATGCAATTCAAGTCACATTTTTGAAATTAAGGAAATTTGGTTGCGACTCCAGGTATTTATTTATGAAATGCGTTTTATATGAAAGTGTGCAATATTTATGAAATAAATTCTTCCAGAAACCGTTCTACAATTATGAAACTAATACCCAAAGAAATTGTGCAGTATTTATGAAACGAATAGTCAGAGAAACAGTGCAACAATTATCAAATGAGTACTCTGAGAAACACTCCTGCAGAAGACCAAGGCTCACACAGGGCTGTATTGCTATTGAGATTGGAACGGATTAAAACCCTAAGAAATTGTGCAGTATTTATGAAACAAATAGCCAGAGAAACTGTGCAGTACTTTTTAAACTAAGGAGTATAATTCCGCCAAACCGGAAGAAACTATTTAAACGATTTTTAAAAAAATCCAACCTCCGTTTCTACAAAACAGCTCAAGAAAGCCGATTAGGAGGAAAAAGCCATAAAAAGGTGATAAAACCTTTCATTAAAGCACCCAACATCAACAACATGACCAAAAAAAAGTTTAAAAGACCCGCCAAAGTCGGATAGACCAAAGCCTAACGTACCACCAGCACCCGGTTCGAAGGTGGTTTTGGGCAGGGTTGGGGCAAATCAAAGGGAAATTTCTTCCTCCCAAAAAAGAACTCGTTCCCGCTTGTAATAAAACGGTGGCACGGGTCTTGTCTTACCCCTCCCATCCCTTCGACAGAATAATAATAATAAAAACCCTCGAAAATTCACTTATGACATTAACGGGGATAGAAATTTTTAGGCGCGATTATCAACCCCTTAAACAAACCTATACAACCGGTTTGAATGTGGGTTTTGGGCACTCGATTCCAATTTTTGAGTTTCAGACATGATTTGACTTATCTCGTTGAGTTTAGCATTTTTAGGCTTAAAACTTGATACAACCTGGTCACGAGGCCAGGAAACTTGAGATAGAGGATAACGAAAGTCCAACAGGAAAACTGTTGATTTTGATTTGTTCTTACTTCCGTGTTCTTTTTAAAAATTTTTCCTTGGCTCTCTTGTCTTTCACCACCCCTAAATGGTGGCTGTGTCACGTGACCTTCCTTCTTTCATCCCTCCTCCAACAAACAATTTTTACAATTTCTGCACATAATCTCAAATAATTTGTTTTGGTTTGGAAACCTAAAAATTGTTAATCGGTCACGTGGGCAATTATAAAGGAGACTTGTGCCATCGTCTGATATTCGGAACTCAGCTAAGTCTAAGCAGAGAAAATTCCAACGGTTCACCTCGAATCAGGTTCGAACGCCCGAAAGCCATATTCAATTCCTACATCTGATTTCCCGTTGTAAGCGATGTTGTCTTTGAGTCAGGATTCGAGCCTGAAAATTGCTGTCGTTCGAATCCGACTCCAAACAAATCGACCGAATTTTTTTATAAGCTGCTGTGACTTACAGGGTGACTTACAAACTTTGGGATATGGTCACGTTTCCTTCATTTTTTGGTCACATGACCAATCAAATCAATTAAGAGAATTTGAGAAATTTGAAAAGGTTTTTTTGGGAGGTAAAAGTCATGAGACGTAATCACCGTTCGGGGATAGTGAGAGAGTAACGCGCCTAAAACTCGTGCCCGAGCGAAAATTTTCGAACAATAGACGAGAGGGAAATAATGTGTCACGACACAAAAATATTCGTTAAGAATAAGTCGAAGCCAATAGTTCTCCGGTTGTTCCTCCCTTAACCTCTCACTCTCTCTCTGTCTCTCTCTCTCCTCCTAGTCCGTTGTCTCCCGAACAACACCAACGGAGCATATGTGACGAAGCAGATGTTTGAAGTTTGCCAAAAGGTGTATATTTTAATATTAAGACCCTCTGAAAATGCAACCCCTCGTCTTTTTATCTTGCAACCACCTGGAGTAGTAGACTATGTTTTCTGAATCGTGTGTGTCTGTGCGTCTCCAATAATCGAGCACCGTAAAACACTCTCCTCCTGCCTCCCTTTTCTGTTCCTCATCCTCCTACCCCTACCTCTTATTCTTCCTCATTGCACTTTTTGCGTAAAAAATTGTTTGTTGATGTTTTGAAAACATCTGAACTCCTTTTCCCGCCAAAATTTAAAGAGCTCTTGTTTATGACTGTAGCTCGGATAGCCCAAGGCGTCGTGGAAGGGTCATCGGTCTCGTGTTGTGTTTACTCGATTAGGATGCCGTTCTCTCTCTCTCTTCCTCTATCTATATCTCTTAGTTGTGTGCAGCATTTCTTATTCTCCTACCCGAAATCAACAAACATTTTCATAAATATTGCACACTCCCATACAGAGTTCATTTCTTAAGTATTTTAAAATTTGCCAAGAATCTATTTCATAAGTACTGCACACTCGTCAAGAATTCATTCTTCAAATCAAATGAATACTTTCTGTGGGTCACAAGGTTGTGTAGTACGAACCTGGGGCTCATAAAATTATTATTAGAAATGGTGACAGCTTTCTAGGATTGTTTGCTTACGATGTGACTGTTTGTTTCTGGAAGGATCAAAATGATGAGGATGTGGAGACTATCATGTTCGGGTTGTTAGTTTCCTCAATCCGGAATCGGGTCAAAATCTTAAAAACAATTTGTGCAGAAAAGAGAAAATCGATACCCACAATAAATCAGACAGAGTTAGTCTGATGATAGTAAATAAAAGTTGAAAAGACCTTTCATCTAGTGGTAGATAAGGAAATAGATTAAAAGACGAAACGACTAACTTGAAGGATCCTGGTGGCAAATGTGAAAATACAAATCAATAGATAAGGTTTTGTGGGGAGTCGTGAGAGGTGTACAGTCTGCAAGATGGAAAGTCACGTCGTGTGCAGCTGATTTTGTTTTTTAATTTCTCTTTTGGTTGTTGGATTTTGCTGATTAGGCTCAATTTGACTTGAAGTGTTTCGAGAGATGAAGGAGATCATCGGCAAAAAGTGTTTTCTCGATTTTATAAACTGGTCCTAACCGTGAAATTTTGGAAAGAGGAAAGACAGGTAACACCTGATGAAGTGTCTTTCAACCTTATAAGTGTTGGGAATGGTAGTTTTTGAGCTAAAGAGGTGGGTTGGAGACCTCAAAGCTATTAAAATTATCTAAAATTGTGGCTGGTGACACCAAGGGACCGGAAACGGAATGTTTTACTCCGATATTTTGTAAACCCTTGCAAGATTATTTAAAAAAAAAAGAAAGCTATAACGAATAATGGTACTGGAGCCATAGAAAGGAAGAGGTTGGTTCCTCAGTTACAGAAACACTGTACAGTAAACAAAAAAGCAGTTCCCGGAGAAAATTTTTAAAATCATCGGAACTTTTAGAAGAAAAGCTTTTACTGGATGCCGAAAACGCTCACCTAACAACCTATTCTGATTACGGAAGATGAGAAAGAAATCGGAAGGAATTTCTTGGAGAAACTTTTCGATTTCCGGTTTCCATTAACCGAATCAACGACCAGAAGATATTGTTTCTTCTTCTTCTTCTTCTCTCAATCTACCCCCTTTCGTTCCTCTCCTCTAGACCCATTCATTATACGAGATAAATCGGGAGCGTGCATGCAAGGTTCAGTTGAATGGTTTCTCGAGGTTTCTCTAAAACTTTTCTTCTCCTTCCCATCCCTACTTCGTCTTCTTCCAGTCTGCCGGAGATTTCGGGAGTAGTTGTTTTCCTTTCGTGAAGAAACCCCCTCCTTCCTTGTACGAACCGGTTACTCGGCCACTTTTCTCTTTCTCTCGTAAGAAAATGTCCGCCGAGGCCCGAGTCGGACTACTTAATACCGGATTTAGTTAAAAGCGGGGTGCTTTTAAGTTTCCCCAAAAGTGAACTCCTTTAAGGGATGATAAAGTTTTCGGTTAACTTTTCAACCATCTTTCCTTTTCTCCTGGCTGGTTGCTCTTCTTTCTCTTCCTCCTTTTCCATCGTTGATCCTTATTTCGCGCGCCCCTTTGGACCACTGGATACAACTTGTGAAACTTTTTTTTCAGGAATATTTTCTTTTGAGTTTCCACGACGGGAGGGGACTAAGAAAATTGACTTTGGTGGGATTCTCGGCCTTTCAAAGGGATTTTCTTTCCTTCATCCTCTTCTCTTTTGCCTTGAAAGCTTTCGGGAGAAGTCTTTAAGTTCGAAGTCTTAAAACTGAACTAAGGGAATTTAATGGAGTCCGAAAACTTTCCTGCCCTTTTGCTGGACAGTAAAATGGTCTCGATGATGCTGACCTGACTTCTTGGAGTTGTATCTGCTACACCGTTTCAGGTGTTTCGGTTTGCTTCCTGTCTCTTTTAGAAACGTTTCATGGTGAAATACTGTCACGGTGATATCTTTGAAATTGTCTCGTGAGAGCATTACTTATGAAATAAAGATAGAGTCTGGGAAGACGTCAGTGTGCTTCGAATCCAAAACTGGAGGAGATGAATAGGCGCCAATGGAGAACACTTTTGCAGAAGGCCAAGGCCCATATAGGGCTGTAGCGCTATTGACGTTGATTTATGAAATGAGTTTTTCAAACTAGTGCTGAGTAATTACTAAATAAATACACTGCATTGAATTGTGCAATACTTATGAAATGAATTATAGGTTTTGGTAAGAGCACGTCTCAAAGATGAGAATAGATATGTAATTGTTCGCCTGTCGGAGACAGTTGATTAACAAAAAAAATTCATCTGACATTATCGTCCATCTATCACCGTAGCGGGGTGGAAATCCAAAGGGCGTTACGCACCACCTGTCTGAGAAGCCCCGTCAGAGTCAGAAAATTTCTTCACAGAAAAGGGAACTAAAGGGAGACTAGTTTCCGGTTAGGTTTGAAGAATATTTTTTTTTCAATGTAGACACCGGGAAGGGATAATTTCGCGTGACCGGAAGCCCGTTCGAGGGTAATAGTTCACCACCAAATCAGGGAAAGTAAAATTCCCATACCTGAGACAAGGGTCGTTCCTTCAAACCGAGATGAAATTAACCGAGCGAACATTTCCTATTTCCGGTTCCAAGATGAGGAAGATAAAGACCAATCAGAAGCAAAACAGAAAAATTGTTTTTCGCAGGACGGAGATGGACTCGGCGAAGCTTCCATGTGTCAAGCGGAAGTGGTTAAAATATCATATCCGTTTTCGTAGATGAACTTCTTTGAACCGAAGCTTGAATCAAGGTCGATTATGGAAATTGTTATTCGGTTTCTGGTTTTGTTGGCGGAAACGTCCGATGGGAAACGCTTTCCTGAGTTCCTCCGATCTTATGGTTTTGCCTTTTTCCCAGAAGGATTAACCCTTTTGCGCGAATGAATCAACAACTGGAAGCTTTTGGCAGGGTTTGATGAATTGTTTATTCATAACTTAAAACTATAACAATTTCCAAAATCAGCGATGAACGTTTTATTCCTTTCATAAAAATAACATTTAAATATCAGTAGTTGTGCATTATTTGTGAAATAGACTGGCATGAAAGTGTGCAATGTTCACGAAATGGATTTTGCATGGGAGTGTGCAATATTAATGAAATACATTTCTTTCTTATCTTTCGGAGTCAGGGGAGATTGCTAGGTGAGCATCTTTCGTATCCAGCGAAATAATGTCCTCGAAAAATGCCGATGGTTCTGACAATGTCCTCCGGGAACTGCTTCTTTGTTATTTGTTTAGTGGACTAAATGTGGAATATTTACGAAATGGATTAGCATTGGAGTGTGCAATATTTTTGATGAAAAAAATGTGGTATGAAATGAACTGCGATGAAAATGTACAATATTTATGAAAAGGATTCTGCAGAAGAGTGTGTGACATTTATGAAATAAATTTTGTAAAGGTATTTATGGAAATTAAGTTGTTCTATTTCCACGACAATCTCAAACAATACCGAAAATGGAGTGGTCGGGGTCTTGGTTGTGCACTAATTTTAAATGACAAAGTCGAATCTGTTTTCGAAGAAAAAATATTTCTAAAATATAAAGTTATACTATATTCATAATATTAAATTAAAGAAATGAGGAAGCTAATTAAAAAAAAAAAATTGCTGTCCATCGAATTGGCGTATCAAACCAAGCGGTGAGCGCGAGTCACCTCTCGAGTGCAAAGAAATTATTCGGTTAGGCATTTCAGAATTCTTGTAAAGGCCAGTCAACCAATAAGACTATTTCTTTGCTGATTTTGTAATTTAAGGTTAGATCGAGGGCAAAGGTTTATATCCATAGGAAGGTGCGTATGTGGTTAAGATAATTTCAGGCTATTGTTGAAGAAGAATTGAGGGCGAGAGGAAAAGGAGCTTCAAAGAGGCAGAATTAGACTTTCTTAAAAGGTTTTACTCAAAATTTTCGTCCCCTTTCAAAAGCTTTTTTCCCTCTGTAGTAATTAGAAGGAAAGAAAACTGGTTATTAAATTCTACTTTTTTAATTTTTCTTCTTCACCCCCACTCATCCTTTGGGAGAAATGAAAAAAAGCTCTCCACCCATTTTTCCCGCTCGCTATAACTTTGTTTCCGGAAAATTTTTCCTTTTTTACAGTGTCTTCCTTGCATTCATTAAAAGTTTCAACCACCAAAACCTTTTAATTCCTTTTTCATAATCTTCCTGTCTTCACCAACTCTCTTTTACTTTTTTCCTTTTGCTTTTCTTTGCCTTTTTGGAAGTTCCTCTAGTTCTTCACAGTACCATATTTCTGTTTAACATTCTGGGATCTTGTTTCGTTTGTATTAAAAGTCACTACAAAATCTTGTTCATGTTCAAAATCTAGTAAGCATATGTAAAAAGAGTGGTATGACGCCAAGGAAGGGACAATAAGGGTTGAAAGAAGAGACGCTATAGGGGAGAGAGAGTAGTTTGGAAATTTTGTTGCAAAGTTTTTTCCCTTTTATTTTGCACAATGGAAATGAATTGTAGATCCCTCTGGCGGTGAATAGTTTAACTAGCGAAGGGTTGGAAGTATGACGTGTGTTTGGGGGTGAGTTCACTATCACACTTTCCAATGTGGACATTATTTGATTCCCTACGGATTTACAGACCATCAAGGGTTGATCAATAAAACTTTTTTTTGTCCTAATGCCATCGGAAGGGAATTCATTTTCTAAGAAATTTATAATTCTGACAGCTTTTGAATGAGGAAAATGGCGGAAGGAGAGGGTGGTGAAGGACACAAATGCTTACTTCCAAATGTTCTGGTTTAGATTTCTCAGATTTGGGTTGATAATGTTTCTCCTATGTTTAACTTATCTCATTGATTTCTTTTACTAGTAAATATAGTCTTTGTCAAAGGAAATTGGTAGTTCTTTCATTTTTCGGTTTTTTGGTTTGATTAATACTCGCCTTTTTTTAGATCAGGAGTAACCAACCCAAATGATTTTCCGAACCACTTCGAAAAGGCATCATATTTCCGCAGGGTGCATATGATATTATATATTAAGACGAGCCGTGGGTTAGCTCTTCAGCTATAGGACTAAATTTCTGTAAGGGTCTGTACAGATTTCTTTCTCTCTCTCTCTCTTTCTCTTCAACTTCTTACATTTCAAACATACGTCGACTTAAAGACAATATCGCCAATTTTTCAGTATTGCCAACTTAAACCTGGTTTCAACTACCAATAGTAAATATTAGGGGAGGAATTGAGATGGCGGAGAGATCCTGGTGTTAGACAGGAGTTGTCCCAAAAGTTCCGGGAATAGTTTTTGTAGTGAGAAGCGATCTGAAAGGTAGGGGCTTTGGAGTGTTTTGAGTTAGGTTTTAGCAAAATAAGCATCAAAGTGAGGGAAGAATACGTAGAAAAATTTAATTCATAAACACTGCACACTTTCATATGGAATTTATTTCATACTTAGTACAAACGTATGTAGGACTCATTTTAGAACAATGCACAAGCTTTCGTTGTTGATTTTTTTTAAAGCAATCACTGCGGTTGTATTGGCAATTTTGAAAATTTTATAAATGTGTGTTTAAATATTCGGGTACCTGGCGTGAATGCCTTTGAACTCAACCACTAAAAAGCTATGCTTCGGCATTACAGGGGGAAGGAGAATTGCAGGGCGTCCCAGAGGTCGATGGCTGGATGGCGTAAAAGAAGACTTTCAAAACCTCGGAGTCCGAAACTGGTAGTTGTCGGTGAGGAAGAGATCCGAATGACAGCAAATTGTAGAGAACGACAAGGCCGCTCTGTAGCTGTTCACCACGGAATGGGTAAGTGAGTTTTCAAATATTATAATTTGAAACTATGAGTGTATAATTCATGAAATGATGTACAAAGTCTCTAGTCGGAGGGTTCCGTTCACGAAAAAAAGATTGAAGTGTTAAAGGTTTTATATATTGTCTATATACCTATTAGGTATAATTGGTTATACTGAGAATAAGTAAATAGTCAGTGTCATTTATAACTCAGCAGATAACAGTAAAAAGCTTTGAAACCCATTTTGGGGTGTTTAGAATCTCAGAAATCAAGTCAAAGCTTTAGGGAGTAAGTCCTAACCCAAGGGAGTGGGGTGTGAGGGACAGCGAATAAATGATCGAACGTGGGGATGCGCTCCAGTGGTCATATTTGACATTTGTGACGAAATCGCTATGCTGTGAAGTGAAGACAAAGAGAAAGCTCCGGTTCCCCTTGCCCCTCCCCAGAAAAAAAGCATCGAAAGCAACAAGTGTAAGGAGTCTAATCGCCCCCCGTCTCAGGCAAGGGATGAAGATTAGCTAAGAAAATATTTGCTGACGATAAGAAACACTTAAGTTTTCTTAAGTAACCTCCTCCGTTGTCGTGATCTAAGCTTTTGGAAAAAGACGGGAAACCGGGAAATGAGGGCGTTTCCCGAACGGCGAAACTTTTTCTTCCTTTTGACGTTCGTCTCCGGACAAATACTCCGGAGGAGGGAAGGCTAATTGAGGACGGAGAGGGGGGGGGTAACTCTACACTTCAGTTTAATTTTTTTTTGTTTTGTTTATTTAATTGACTTCTCAAAGTTGGTAGCATATTATTAAAACGACAAAACTAACCGCGGAGATTGGGTTATCAAAAACAAGAGCGCAAAATGGGCGATAATTTCTAAACTGATGCTAAAGGAAATAAAGAGAGATAATTGTTAAAAAAGTTAAAGTTTGGTCTTATAGAAAGGCTCTATAAGCTCAAAGTAGATTATTATTATTATTTGGAACTGTGGCTGGTACCACGCTCAGTGAAAGACTATTCACGGTAACATCCACGATGGACGTTGTAGATTGGTCTGTTGTATCCTTCTAACTTTTCTTCATTCTTCTTTTGTAGTGTTTCTTCTTTGTTCTCTTTGATTGTTGCTTTTGTTTTTTTGTCGTTATGTCTATCCCCACGATTATCTTTGTTTCTCTTCGTAAATTTGGGACTTTAAGCTTTCAATCGAACAAAGGTGTGAATGGGTGATATTCGTTTTAAAAAACATCAAAGAAAACCTCTACGAACGTCTTAAAATCGTGGAAATGACATTTGTTAGAAAAAGGAAAATATGTAAGAAATTATAGTCAACACCTTTTGCGGGGGTGGATTAGAAGAGAGAGAGATGGAAACAAACTGAAGATGAAACGGACGGAGAAAAATTTAGAGTCATAAAGAGACATCGTGAAACTTATTACTCAAAGTGTGAAGAAGGCCTTCAGCAAAGACGCTTTTCGAAGGGGAAATAAAAGCGAACGGGTGAACGGAACTATAATATAAAGTTTTTTACATAAGAACGTGTCGTGACTCTATAAAAACTGGAACAGGTTTTGTTGGATTTGTTTTGTCGTGTTGCTGTTCTAAAAGCCTAAACTTGAGTCGCTGTTCGTTAAAGCTTTTAAAGATAATTTTTGAATTTGATTTTGGAGGGAAATTGTTAAAGGTTGAAACCGGAAGTTAATTTTTCTTTCACCTGTCCATAACCTAACGCGAGCGTGGAGAAGTAAATGAAAAAGACAAAACCAACCCAGAAGAGTTGTTTGACGAACTTTAAACGTTCATATGGACGCTTTGTCACGGTGTCCTGACTCCGTGAGCTTTTTTCTCTCGATTCTTCGTGCTAAACCAAACAAAGGACAAAATCGCTCACGGTATTCCAACCGTTCAAGGTCGACGGAGAACGATTCATTATAATTAGCAAAACAACAATGAGAAGGAAGCCCGTCAGAGAGTGAATTTCGGCTGTTGTTGGCAAGAGTGAGTGAGAGAGAGAGAAATGAGATGTGCGCGGACCCGGGATGTTGAGGTCATCGCGTTGGTCTCTCGTGCATGACAAAACAAAAAAAAATTTCCATAAAAAGTTGGATACCGCGGTTCCCACCATTCATCTTTCAGATGTTTATCCCTTTTTTTGTGTGTCAATAATGATCATGTAAGGTGTATATTGACCAAATCAAAAGGAAATAGAAAAAGCCAACTCACCCACCTGAACATATCCCGGAAATCTATTGAAAGAGCATAGAAGCCGGAAGCACCAACTGCAACAATATAACAACAATAAGGTTTTTAATGATAAAGAATTCGATTCGTGCCATATGTGCCATCATGAGTTTTCGGGCCTCGAGGAGAGGAGGTAGAGAGCGGGGAGTGTCACCCAAAGAAGAAACCCAACGAAACGAAACTGTTCGCTTTGAAAACCGTTTGACAGTTTCTGTTTTCTGCCTTTTTCGATCCCATCCATTTGATGATTATGTTTCGCATAGCATCCCCTTCCCATCACCACTACCACCACCTCTTGTCTCTTTTTATGATGTCCGTGTTGGAGAGAAACGCCAAAGACGGTTTGATACGACGTTTCGTGGACATATTGAACTCGCGTTTTGTTTAATATTTGATGAGGTGCTCGTTAAGTGACTCGGGGGGTTGGGGTCGGGTGTGGCGGTGGCGGTGGTGTCTTATGGTGAATTATTCGAAAGTGGGCAGGAAGGCGGCGATTTTTTAGACAAC
The DNA here is from genome assembly GCA_016920875.1 of Columbicola columbae. Classification (NCBI taxonomy): domain Eukaryota; kingdom Metazoa; phylum Arthropoda; class Insecta; order Psocodea; family Philopteridae; genus Columbicola; species Columbicola columbae. Next base: position 1,987,465 of record JADMLL010000008.1, read on the forward strand.
TTTCTCACCTTGGTCACGAACGGTTTGTTTTTGTTTGTTTTTTTTGGGAAAACCCGATCGGTGACTGCTTGGGTCATTAAACATTATTGTTTTATATCGAACGGGGTAATTACGGTCAGTTTTGTTGTTTTGTAAAGTGTTCAGGGGCAGAAAGGGAGGACTTGGTCTCCTTTCTTTTTTTTCTGTATAAACTGGTGCCAATCATAAGGAATTGAATTGAGTGAAGACAGGCGGAACATAGATGAATGTTTTTCCACTCTTTAGAAGATGAACGTGACAGTGTTTGATGGTTTAGAAGAATCTCCAAAACGTTAAAGAAGTCGAAGATTCTCTAAAAATATGACTGGTGCTACCAAACTGGATTATCCTACTCTGAGCATTTGAAGGACCACACAACACAAGAATGAGATAAAAATCTAATTCTGAACCTGGCACCAGACAAAAGTTTTCAATCAGATTTGATTTTGATTAAAAAAGTCGAAAATCCTTCTCAGAGCCCGCATAAGGATGCAAAAAGCAAAAATCAGCAATGACTGGTATTCATTGGTTGCCGTCGAAGAGAATCAATTTTTGATTCATGCGGCGTAGATGCGGTTGAGGCTGTCGCCCCTCTTTCCTCCTCTCAACATCCCGACATCGTCCTTTCACGGCCTTTACGCCCAGGTCATCGGCTAAACAAAAGTGCAAAAAAACGCAGAAAGGAAAACAAAAAAATGGTGTTGACAACGAAGAGCTCGTCGATCGATTGCATTTCGGTTCGTTGGGAGGAGGTGGGATAGGGTGGGACGTATGAGAGAGGATGAAAGAGAAAGAGAGAAAGAGGAGGACAGAGACTGGAAGGAGGAGGTGGGACAGCAGAGGAAAAGTGAGGACGGTTTCAATTTACTACGATTTTTTTTTTAATAAGCTGCCTGGGTGCGAAAAAAGAGTGAAAGTGATCGCGGGGAGACCAAGGGTGTGGCACCCCTGCTTTTTAACGTTGTACGGTTGGCACAACTTTTGCTGCAATTAGCCGACGCTCGAAGGGATTTTGTGTTTACGTTGCCTTTCAATTAAAAATTTTTTTTGTCTCTGAAAATGAACGCAGGCGTACGCTGTGATTTCATTCGTATAGCTTTGAAAGGTGGCTTTGGGAGTGCTGCCCAAAAATCTGGATTTTTCGTCAGCAGTTCAGTTCAGCAAGCAGTTCTTCTTACCTGAAAAATGTATTCGTATCTCGGGAAAGGATGCAGTAAACCGAATCGGAAACGCAGTAGTAATTTTTTACATTTTTAATGTGATTTTGATTTCTTTGGTGAAATCGTATCCTCGGGGTCCTCGTCAAACTTTAAATACAGCACATTGTTCTAGACAGTCGAAAATCATGAAAAATCACAATGGATGGCTCCTGATTGAGGATTGATTGGAGTCCGGTACAACAAGGTATCCTGTCATTTCTGTCACATATTTTAGCCAAAATAGAACATCTGATGGCTCTGGATGGGTCAAAATATCTCTTAAAATGCTGCTGATTTCAAAATAAGACAATAAAACGACACAGACTGAGAAAATAAAAAGAAAGAAATCCTTCTTTCATATGTAGAGAAAGAAACGTGTTAATAATTAATTAGGTTCGATTAATATTGTTGCGCGTTTGGGGTTTGATGTAAAAACTGTAAGTTTCATCCCCTATTTGGGTCAGCTACACTGTTACAAAAACCGGAAGGTTTGGTGTATACAGTTAAAAAACGGAAGAAACCGCGAAAATTTAAACAATATTTTGTAGAGGTTGTGGGAAGAGTGGTTGTGGATTCCAAAACCCCCGAGAAAAATTCTGACAACATTTCACCGGAAGTAGAAAGAAATACGGAATTTTTAAAACCGTTCAGAATAATCTTTTAAAAATTCGGTCGCCTCATCCCAAAAAATCTCTAATCTCAGGACGGCCAGCTTAAGGGAAATCACTCCGACGGTCCAGTAACCGAAAAGGTGAAATAAACAATGTCCAAACCCTGCCCCCTTCCTCCCCATCACCGCCTTCCTTCATAAAAATACGTATACACACGGGAAAGGAAAACCGGAAATCGAAAAAAAAAAACAAACTCAGAATCCAAGCGTTTCAGCCCCTATTCGGTTCGAGCGAAAACCCCCAGTAAACCACGGGGGTGGCGAAAGGTTGTAGGGATGACGAGAGGGAAGTGGGGGGTAGAAATGCATCTAAGCCATAACTGGTAAAGCCCTCGCTTGCAATCCTAAAAAAAGAGGAAAAAGCCCGTCTGCTAATTCAAAAACAAAATCCCAATTTTTGGGAGGTGGGCCGTAAGGGTGGATGGATAAGGGATGGGGGTTGCGAGGGTTCGTTGGGGACGTGCGCACATCAACATTAAATCAAAAAACCGGGTTTTAATTTCTCTCCTCCCCCTCCATCTCTCTTTTTGAAGTTTATGACAAGAACAAAAATGCATTTTTTGTTTTCCTCGCGTAATCCCCGATGGTAATAAGCTTTTTTTGAAGGGAGCTGTGGGAGGGGCGCGTTTGTGTGTGTGCTGCTTTTTGGGAGCGGGAGAGAGGTGGCGGGGGGTGGAAGGAAAGAGGGCCGCGATAATGAAAAGCTCGGCAGAAAAAAAATTTCGATTTAGCAAATGAGTCGCGAAAAAGGAAAAAATTGGAAAATGATCTGTTTTGTGACCCTCATTAATCTAATCCTGTGGAATTAGATGATCAAAATGGATTAGCTCCATTGTTAACAAAATAAATAATTACGAAAATATTTGTTAATCTTGCACGCTGGGGCCTTAACGTCAATTTTTTTTTGTTTAAATTTCGGATTTTTATTTTGTGGGAGTCTCTGGGGGTCCTCCTCAACCCCTCGTTCTCTTCTTTCTCCTTCTCTCGATTTTGGTTCCTCTTTCCGAGCTTGGTTGTTTGGTTTTCCTGAATTTTTCTACTCAAATGCTATTATAGGAAGAAAGGTTACATATACAAAACACGGTATAAGCAAGAAAACGAGGCATCAAGCTCAGGTTAAACTGTGGGTCTCATAGTCTGCTTTGACGATAGAGTCCTTTTTTGGGCTCATTTTGTTCATAAAAAAAAATTTCCCGAAATATCTAGCTAATTAAATTTGTATCCATAGCACTCTGTAGTTATCTGACTACAACATATTACCTAAAAGAACGGGGTACCTTGTACCTGGAAGGTATAATAGCTTTCGTGACTTGAAAGCAAGTGTTTGGTGGTCTAAAAAACGTGTTACGGTAGTTCTGAACTGCTCAGGAACTCAGACCATGTAAAGTATGTATACAAATGGCTGCATACTAAAATTTCAACTCCATCGCATGAATAGATGCAAACTGCAAAGTTTTTCTGGCTGTCTTCAAAATAATACATTGGTTGAGTGGGGTTCTGATTTTTAGATTTTGCAAGAAGTGTACCCTTCAAAGTAAACTCTACAACTTAATTGACAATCGGCTCCTAGACAGTGTTTGCAGGTGTTTTGATTCTCGGAGATAACCGGAAGTAACGTCTCGCCGAGAATCGGTTTCAGAGTCTTTGAGACTTCCGATCTGGTTGACGAAAGGAAGATTTCCTAGATTTTCTCAAAGTTTCCTCAACTTCCTTTGTCCTCCTACTCTTTCTTCCACTTTCACTTCCTCTTGGGGTTAGTTTCCCTGGCTGTCTCCCCTCGGAATTCTCTCTTAAAATAATTTTACTACCGAAGGTGACCACCTTTCGTCTTCTTTCCCTCTTTCCTCTCTGTCTGGGAAATTTTAATTCTTCGCAAAACTACCCGAAGTCCTCTTCCTTCCACTCTACTACCACTCTCTCCTCCTTCCTCTTTCTCGTTTTCCTTTACAACTCAACTTTTCCCCAAGACTTTTATGGCTCTCGATCGGAGGAGTTTTTCCGCCATCGTCTCAAATGTGCCCGGGAGGAAGTTAATAAGTCGAACTTTCGCATTTAAAATTTACGAGAGGGGAAGGGGGAAAAGGAGAGATGAGAAACTTGTTAATTGGGTAGACCGAAGTGGACAGTTCGTCCTGTCGCCTTCACTCTCGGAACTACTTTGATAACTTGGACGAAACAAAATGGAAACTGTTAAGAATATGGCTTTGCCGTTCCCATCCGACCCCCTTCCCGCATTTTTTCTTTTTCTGTAGGTCTTGTGTATAGACGTTGTGCCTACAGGTATGCTTACCTTAATTAACTTCGACAAAAATTCCGTGTTTCCTGCGTCAAATTCGAATTTCGTGAACTCATTCAGTTTTTTCTTGATCCGCTTCGCTCGATCCTGTAATGAAGAAAGAAAATCAGGTTTAGAGTCTTTATTTCGTAAATACTGCACACTATTATGAGGGAATCATTTATACATACTACATTCTCTCTCGTTCAGATCTCATTCCATAAATATTGCAATTAGTTCAAACAAGGTAGAGGGAATCGATGGAGTTTTTCCATAAGTTTATTTTGTGTAAGAATAATTTATTTTTGGTTCTATTTTCTTATTTATTATTTGAATTATTATATTATTTATTTTTACTCGTATTTTTTTTCTCTTACAATTGCTTACCCATTTATTTATTTTCATATTTATTTTCATATTATATTATTACAATCTAAAAACTCGCGAAATCCACACAACGATCATTATTAACTAACCAGCATCCCAAAGGATCACTGAGAAGTGTTCTCGCCTATCATTCCACAATTTTTTTAAGTCTTATCGAGAGAAGTCAAATAAATGTGTTTAACTTGTAATATTTAAATTCAATACACATATTAATTTTAATCTTTTGCATGTTTTATAATAATGTTGCATGTTTATAATGTATGTTTTATAAACTTTTGCAACTTTAATATGTTTGCAATAATATAATTTATGTAAAAAATATTTGTAATACCTTTTAAACACATATTTAATTGAGGCTCGCCAAAAATTTCAAATTCTAGAAAATGGCTCGGACTATCAAGGAGCTTGCCCACCCCTATAACATATCCTCCGTGGTTATTTTCTTTGTTTTGAGAATGAATGTGCGGATGGTTATTGTGATAATTGTTACACCCGAGAAGGGTATACAATAAACATTTATAATTAAATGATATTATTGTTATAGGTTATTCTTGAAGAAACCGGGCCTGGTTTTTGTACTGAGAGAAGAAAGAAGAAGACTCAATTCCGGGCCTTCGGGAGGAATATATAAACCTCTTCTATATGAGGTAAGTCCGTTTAGTGTGTATTTTGTTATGTAATGTTTTTTTGCTAAATGTGAGGAGGGTGCGCAATATCTAAAAAATAGAATTTGGAAGGGAAAATGACAAAGTTAGAACAGGAAAGCTCAAGTGATGAAGAAGAGAAGAGGAAAATGATACAGAGGACTGAAATACTTGAAGGAAAGCACACCTGTGTAAAGAATTCGGAGTAGTAAGAGAAAGGTGTTAGTACTGGAAAGCTAGGAGGAACAACCAGAGACACAAAAGCGGAAGTAGAATGAAAGAAGGGAGTATGTTCGAGCCTACAGGTATTTTTCAAACGGGTGCGCCGTCACCGGGATTTCCTTTTCTCGTTTCCACTCTCTCTCTCGATTCCGGATTCACACTTAGGTAATGGTTCCGCGTAACAAGGAAGAGACATTTTGCGGTTCCACGAGGACGAGGACCATCGAGTTTCTAGACCAATAACCACCACCCGAAGATCGGGGAGGAGACGATTTCCTGTGTCACGCTCCTGTGATACTTTGCTATTCCTACAGCCGGATGCCGGTCATCTCAGCTCAATTCCTGCTTTCCTCGATTCATTCACTCCGGTTTTTGGACTCTCCCACTCCCCGCCATTCATTCTCACCATCTTCCTTTCTGACCCATAGCCCTTATGCCACTTCCATAAATTTGTCTCCTCGAATACTTACATTTTGTCCACTCGAGTAGATCTTCATTGCCATTTTCGAAATGAGTCCGTTGAAGTCTCGACAACTTGATTCATTTCAAATGATTGAATTTGATTTCTGAAAAAGAAGACAAGAAGAAGTCTTTTTAAACAACTGCGGTCAGTAAGAAATTGTGGTCTTATATCCTAAGCCCTAATCAGGAAATCCAGAAATCATGACTAACTGATATTTATATACTGAAACGGGTTTTTGACGTGTGGGAAAAAAGAATGGAGACAAGACAAAGAAAGAAAAATCAGTACTACAGCAATCGACGGGACAAACCAGAAAACCTAAAAATGACATTTGGAAAATACTGCCAGCACGAAACCAGAGCGAGAAAAGGCCACAGCGAAACAGTTGCAAGATTGCTGTAGAAAACCGAGAGATTCATTATTGCTATCATTGTTCAGGAGGCAGGAGAGGTCAGGGGTAAGTGGTGATGGTGGGGGTTTAATGGGGGTAAGGTCGAGGGGTAGTTGACTGATTTCTTTTTATTAAACGAAACATTTTGCACTCTTATTGATGTTCGCCTCTCTCTCGCTCCTCGCGTTTACCTTTTCTCCCCGCTTTTTCATCTTTGTTTCTTTCCCTTCGTCCCTTCTTCCTTTCTCTCTTCCTCCTTCCCGGTTTAATTAAACCTTCCTCCGTTTTTTTAAGCAGTGATACATAATTATGCGAAATGTACAGGTGAAATCAAAAAATGGTTAATAATAAACGCGATATCTCCGAGTTATTTTTTTAATTTGGTTTTGCCATCGATCGATCGGATGGGAGAGAGGGAGGAATCAACCCCACCCTTTCCTGCTTCTTTGTTCTGTCTTTGTAGTGCGTATTTTTTCATGGTCTTTTGCTCGGTTTTTTGTTGAAAAAGTTCGCTAGAAATCTGGAAGAGTTTATAGAATTGGGCTCTTTTGGTCTTTTTGGGGTGAGTTTAGTTTTGAAGAAACAGTCAAAATTTAGACCTGAGTAAGTCGGAGAGTAGTGAGAATGATGGCGTTACTTAAATAGAAACTAACATCTCGTGGTTAGCGAATAACTTGCTGAAGACTGTGTGAGGAATGCTCTGAAGAAGATTAGTGGTGGCTGTGAGACATGATTACTATACTGGGAGTTGAGTGAACTATACGAAAATATTACTGCAGATTGAATGTCTACTGTGTCCATCGTCTGATCTATAAGGTAGAAGATATCTTCTGTCGAAACCCTAAGCTGCCTTTTTCGGAAATTATTCTGTCGTACAGGAGCTTTGTAGTAGTTTTTAGAGCACCTTCTTTTGATGACTTAGTGGTGGGTTTCAGTGCCACTTTCAGGAAGAAGAATTCTCAAACAAGAGGCCCTGCTCATCCGCAACGTTTCCAGCTTAATAATGACTTTGATGGATATAGTACTAGCAGTTTAAGCAATAAACATACTTTTAACTTCCACTATAGGTTAGGAAGCCTGAGCTTTAGTGGTCAAAGCAAACTTTAGAGTTCAAGCTCCTTCTGACATCTTTCTACGGCTGCGGGTAGAAACCAGGATGGAAACTCAATTTACGCTATAGTAAAATCAGACATGATGAACATCAGCAGGAAGCCAACATAAGGGCTACGAAAAGATTGGAGGGGAGAACTGATGATATAGTAGTCACTTCAAAGGTAACAGAAGGAAAGAAACAAAAAAATCAAAAAGCGAGTGAATTCAGACAGTACAACAACTTGTCCAATAAGTTCAGACCTACACCGGTGATGAAGAACACCTCAATAAAGACGAAAAAGCTCTTCCTAGATCTGGAGCCACGACTGTCAAATCCTACTTAAGCATACCTCATGGAATGAAGGGTGTGAACCAATGCGTGAAACCGAATTTGAGCTCCGTCTGTCGATTAATAGTTATACCGCGACGACGCGTGCGCGATCTGAATTTAATTTCATACTATGACGTTTGATAGCGCTGCTTCCTGAAGAAACCTAATTTATAAATTATAATAAATTACTTACTGAACCCATAGATGGGGTACCTACGTGTGTTTAAATTCTCGTTTTTTGTGTTTTTGGACTTAGGTTTGGAGAGCTTTTAGGGAAAAGTCTTTCGTAAATTGTTGAAAGATGTTTAAAACTTTTATGAAGCTTTTAAGAACTTTTAGTTCTTTTAAAAGTTTTCTGAACTAGAAAACTTTAAAATAAAGAACTAGGAAATTGTCTTTCATTTGAGAATGAAGTTTAAAATAATTTTTTCGATTTTTTAAAGGTAATTTTTTAATTGAGGTTGTTGTTGAAAGATGATTGTTTAAATAGTTTGATGAATAGTCGCTAGAGGTCGCAGTGCTCGAAAAAAATTTTCTTTTTTATTTTATACTGAAGAGTTTATGATGTAGATGGTGGAATTATGGCTTTTCTACCCTTTTTTCTCTTTATTCCTTTCTTTCTCTTCTCTTCTTTCTTCTCCCACCTTTCCATTCCATTTATTTTTCTTTCTTCCTCTTTTTCTCTGTTCCTTTCCATTTCTATTACTTTTTGTCTCTCTCTCTCTCTCTCTCTCTCTCTTTCTCTTCCCTTTTTCTCTGTCTTTCCCATTTTCATTAATTTGTTTTAGTTGCTTCTCTTCTTCCGGTCAGTCCGGTTATTTTGCTGGTATGTCACCCTAACGTTATTTTGTCTTTTTGTTTATAGAGAGGAGAGAGGAAAGGAAAAAGAAAGGGAGAATTATTCGTCATTCGATTGTTTGAACTACTCAACATGAAATGACTCAAGTGACGTCACAATTTCAAAACGGCTAAGAAACCAGGACTTATCTACTGAATATGTCAAATAAGAAACCCTTTCAAAGGATCACGGCGGTAAGTTTGAGTACTCAAGGTTAAACAAAGTTTTCCTCGACAATCAAAGCTCATTTCCATTTTAGTTTTTGTTTGAAAGATGGTTGGCGGGATGGATTGAAAGACGAGAAGCAGGAAAGGAGTCAAACAATTTGAGAAGTCTCGTTAAGGGGATAAGTAAGAGCTGGTAGGAAGGTTGGTCGGAGACGTGGAAAGAGGCCAAAGATGGGAGGAGGGAGTAACCAGCATTTACCGTTTTAATCTTATCTGAATCAACGATTATAACCGCGAGAGACCGAGGAAGAGAGAGAGAGGGCCCAAAGCTAAGGTCAATCTTTCAATCCCTCAGAAGGAAAGTTCAAAAGATTTCCGAGTAGGAATGCAAGTTTCCGGAAATCAGTTTTCCCGGCCTCTTCCCCCCATCTTCACCGTCTCTTCTCCGGTTTGTTCCGACGACTATCCCCGTCTTCTTCTTATCTGAGATGAAAGGGGGTAGAGAATAAAAAGTAAGAGGATAAGGTCAGGGGAGGAGGCTGGGGACAAGTGGTGATGTTAGGTTTTCTTAGAGGAAACTTTAGTTTATGAAATATTTCGGATTCGGGAAGTTTACGATCTCTCCCCATCTTCCTCTGAATCTCTTTCTCTCTCCGGACATTCTAAGCATACCTGGTAGTTTGGTCGAATGTTTTAATCCAACTTCTGGTGACTCTTCCTCTCTTTTCACCTCTCTCCTCTCCCCATCTCCCGCGCCTTCACTTTCATCCAACTTTTCCGTATTCTCGTAAAATTATATGGTCTCCGATAAAAACCCTTCTTAAAATTTTAACGGTTTTGAGAAGGAAGACGGAAAGGAAGGAAAGGTGAGGGGGAGAAGGTGGTGGTGATGATGTTAGTCTTCTCTTCGAATACCACCCTTGTCTGCGGTCGAATTTTTGGACGGTTTCAAAAGAGATGACAGACTTTTGGAAACTAGTTCTCGTGTGCCACTCTTCACCCATCTCCATTCTTTTGTATGTGACTCACACAAGCCCAGAAGGGGGATGAATGGATGATAGAGTGGAAGCTGGATGCAGCAGAACTGGATGCTGGCTGGCCTTTTCTGGCGCGAGAATATTACAATGAAAACAGGTTTTCTTTGAGAGAGAATGACAAAAAAATCGATTCAAAGGTATTTTCATTCTTTTTTATATTTATGTAATTGATTTTTTGGGGTTTCGTTTAATTGAAAGAGATGAAAGGCCCGGGTGAAGGGGTAGGGGAGAAGAGAGAACAGGATGTTCATTGAAAACAAGTCGATGACCGGTCGTCTTTGGTTAATTCAGGTTTTTGAGCTCTGATTAGAGGGGAAGATTTTTTTTTGTTTCGAAGGCTGCAACGGCCTCAGCTTCCAGTTTTTGGAGGAAAGGTGTTGCCAACTTATAAAATTCGTTAAAATCTGTGGATTGTTTGGTTAACTGGAACTATAATCCAGTGGTTGGGTGTACCATCAGTTTTTGGATTATCTGGTTTGGTTATGTGTATTTCTTTTTCTTCTGTTCAGGTCTTTTGGTATTGTAATGATCGAGCTACTATATAATAAGATGGCATCATGGATGGAGTATTTCTGTGACGTTGGTTTTCATGTTTAGTTTTTCGTCTTTGACCATTTAATTATGAGCTTTATATATCAAACTATCTGTGGAGTAACGCGCTTATATCATGGAACATTTTTGTGTTTTTCTCATGTTTGCTTTTTATCGTTTTGGAATCAGAGTTTTAATCCTGTCTTCCATCCTGGAGGTTTAACAGTACGTGGAAGAGGGCTCGAATTGTCAAATATTGCTCTGCTAGTTGCTTTCATTCATTTGATTATAGGTCTGTCATACATCAGGTATAGGGGTATACAGGGTAGTCTCCAATCATTTTCAAGGCTGTCTCTCGTTGAAGAAAAATGTCTTCCTAGATTTCTCCCCAAGAAAAACATATCAAAAATGCAAAATCATTTCAAATCGCACAATAACAACTTTGGCACAAATATGATTTCAGTACAAATAGAAATCAATGTCTTTTAGGTATAAAATGACTCGTATTCATCGCTTTCAATTAAATGAAACATGTTTGTTCAATAAATATGATTAAATGAGTCTTAATTTCCAGTTTTTTGTTCCGAAGACGATAATTTGTTTAATATTAATGCAATAAAGTGTCACTGTCTTTTTAGATTTGGCTAATTTTGTTTTAATTGACATACAGAACGAGTCGTCTAAAACGAGACCCGACTGTAAATCATAAATCGTGCTGTTTTTTTGTTTCGAAATCTCATGAGAAGCTTTTTATTTATTTTTCACATGTTTTGCCGGTTCGTTTTCGGACAACTAAAACCACCAAAAAATATTTTGGAGACGGAGAAGGTGGTGGTGGTAGAGAGGAAACGATTCATCGAACCGTAAAATTTCGCCTTTTCGAGCAGTTAGCCTTAATCAAGAAAATAAACCGGAACCCGGCAGAAGTCAAACCGCAAAATATCATCTCGTAAATGCATTGAAATCAAACAAAAGGTTCCTTCGGTTTTAAAATTCAAAATGGCGAATCGAATTTTAATCTGAATTTTTGATCACACGAAACCCCGGCCAACTTCCTCCTCCCCACCGCCTTTTCTACCTCGATTCCATTCACCGGTTTGAAGTTTTCATTTTGTTCAAATTTAATTGATTCGGGGAGGCAAAATAAAAAAAGTTTGAGGAAATGAACCGGATCGTTATGACACTTCCTCCTCTCCTCTCGCTCGTCTCATTCGTCATTTGTTTGGTTGGAGATAGGATTCAGGTTCCTTGATTTTGATAAAAAGTGAATTCGGCGGGTAGGACGTGATTTCGCCGTCGTGTTCATCTTGTAATCATCGTGTCATCAAGTTATCTATGTTCCTGTGCCTTGGTCTAGCTTTCCCTCACTTCGTTCTTTGGATTTCTATGAGCCTCCCAACCTTTCCGGTGGGGTGTGGCCAATCCAAAACACATCTCCGGGGAAAAAATGTTTGAGTTGGATCGCGCCTAAGAAACGCGAGACAGAAACAATGTAAAAACACCGATGGACGAGATTTAAGGATAAATATTGGGTTTTCCGGCGGAAATATTCGGGCCGTAAATCACGTGGACTTTGAAGCACCCATCGAGGTATCGAAATGTAAATTCGACATCCAAATATCCCCTCAGATTAAAATTTTATCCTCGTTTTCGAATCGAATTTTGGATAAAATTACCCATGTTCGCATTAAGAGATGTCTTTTTTGTGTGTATGAGAGAACCCCGGGGAAGAAGAAGGGAAGCAGAGGGAAGCAAACACAAAAAAAGGGAAAAAGTTTTCGAAAGGTAGACAGACCTCCCGAAAAACTGAAACGCACTTGAAAGAACGTCATTTGTTTGAGGTCACCACCAAAAATCCTTTTGTTTTTGGTTTTTCCTCTTTTTTGTAGAGGCGGCGGGGGTCTCTACTGGTTGGAAGTGTCATTGTAACTGGAATGTTAAATACTCTTTGACCGGATACTTTTTTGTTCATACTTTCTGTCGATTTTTTGGATTTAAAAATATAACTTTTATACTGTTCTCAAAAATGTTGTTTGGTCTTCTTTGGTCTGAGATTTTTCGTTCTTCTGCTATCTCATTTTTTCCCCTGAGATGGTTTAATGTTTTTAACAACTGATTATACTGGCAAAATGTTACAAGTTGCATCAGAACTCTTGCCGATGACGCAGTACCCGGTTCTGTAAAAGGACACGTAACTGACGCCACAGTAATTTTCTCTGAGGTCCTGTATGTGTCTAACACTAATGTAGAAGTGTTTAGTCGGGACACTATAGATAACGGAGAGGAACACAAAAAAAATAGTGGGCTCTTTTAGATAATGAACATTGTAGACAACAGCAACGGTCCCTATCTGTACTGAAAACGAAATATAGCTTACAAAACATCTCAATAGAACGGATCTATCGGGAGGAGAGAAAAACGACATGGAGGAAGGAAAAAAGTGGTTCTGGCCGAAAGGAAAGAAAATTGGAAACTGCAGAAGACAAAGTGGAATCACATGGTTCATAGTTAGTTCCATAGTTAGTTGGAGACTCTTGCGGACGTTACGGAATCAAAAGAAAGGTTAAGGTTTAGGCTAAAGCTTCGAGAAAAACCTACAACAAAACAATAAGATGGAGAAGAACAAACAAAAGAACAAAAAACAAATTTTTTTTTGTTTGTAATAGCATTAGTCGAGTTGCAAAAGACTTTTGCTTTAATGTTGCCCACAACCTTTTCGAGAGAAATGAAATTTCTTCTTCCCTTTCATATAAATTAATTTGAGAAAGGAATTTTCAGAAATGGAAGGAGACGGGCTGCGGGGATGAGGAAGTGGGAAGGCAATCGACAAAGAAGAAAAAGAGGAGGAGGCGGTGGTGGTAGAAGAGGCGATGGCCAGAGAAAGGGTAGAAGGAATCATCTCGTCTTAAAAGTTTCTTCCTCAAAGGTTAATGAAAAATGGTTTTAACGGTCAAAAGAAATAACGGGATTATGGACATATGGATAACGGATCTCTTGGACTTGAGGAGGAAGGGAGGAGGAACTTGTCTTTTGCCCTTAAAAACCGGATTTTTATTTTTTTGGTTAATTCTTGACGATTTCAATATGACGTCATCGTTTTTTGAGAGCGAAATTTTTGTTTTAATTGGTTTTTCTCCCAGGTGGGAGACGTGTTCTTGTGGTTGTTGTATGTTGGTTTTGGTTCTGTTTCTCTTTTTTAGAAGATTGTTGCTGGTTAGAAAAAGTTTTTTTTTGGTTTTTAGGCTTTTATGGAAGTTGAAGAAAGGATGGAAGGAAGTTTGGTTCGCTTTGGTAGAGTGTATTGTGATTTTCATTTTTTGGGTAGTGCAAACTTGGGTTAACAACCTTTATGCTCTTCAGGAGCTAGGTTTCGTAAATATTGCACACTTTTACAGAAATTTGGTTTTATAAATAATACACACTTTCAGAACATCTACATTTCATTAATAATGCATGGTTTTATGAGGATTATTTTCATAAATACTGCCCACTTTTACGGAAATTGGGTTTCTTAAGTACTACACACTTTCAGGACAACTGCGTTTCATAAATAATGCACAATTTCAGGAGAACTCGTGATTTCATTTAGTGATTCATTTCTTATTTTTCTTCCTAAAAAATACTTTATTTTAAATTAGAGTATATTGTATTGTAACCATAGTTTGTTATGGTATTGTGTAATTATAGTTATACAGCGTGGAAGAATCTCTCTTGTCTCTCAAGTGTGGTCTTATTCTGGGCACTTCACTAGAATAAAACAATTTGACCGCTGACACCCATCTCTTTACTTATGTTTATAACTTGTTTATTGTTATACTTTTATGTATATTATTAACAATATTTAAGTATAAATTTACATAAAAAACATTAATAGTGGACACCAACCATCCAGAATCGTGGGATGTGTTAAAAGATGCAGAAAGTCTGAGAACATTGGGTGGATATTAATTAAACTTGTGAGTTTAAGAATTCCATTCTTAACAACATCTTACTAGGAAACCTTGTACCTTACACCCAGTCGACTGGCGACTATATTTCAAAATCACACTATACATCGGTTAATGTCATGATAAGCATCAAAATCCCCAAGAAAGGTTTTTGAAACCCACATGAAACCTTTCAAAAGACACTTGCAGGCATTTTTCATTTCTTTTTTTTGAAAACAAAATGGCGTTTTTTTTTTGAAAGAGCGTAATCAAGAAAAAGAAATAATTTCCTTGAATCCAATTAAGGAAAAAAATATTCCCGGAATCAGAAAAAATTAATTTATTAATATTAATAGAATTAAAAGGAAAAAAATTTTCCCCGGGATTTTAACCAGGTCTTCAGCCATTTTGAAAGTTTTTTTTATTTATTTTTTAATGAGGAACAAAGAAAACTTAATTAAGAAGTTTTCCTCTCTTTCCCTTATCTCTCTCTTTTCATCCCTTTCCTTTTTGAAAAGGTTTTTTTTTGAGCGATCGGTTGTTAATTAAAAAAAAAGGAAACAAGGGGAAAATTTTTTTTTCCTTTTTACTTCTCTTCGAAGTCAGTAAAAAGCTCTCCGGAATTTGTTTCCTCGATTGCCGAGTAAGCAGTCTAAGGCCTAGACGAAGCCCCAGATTTTTTTTTGTTCGGGAGGCAAAGAAAAAGGATTGAAAACGATCAAAAGAAATCCGGTTTCGTTGCGAAATTATTTTTAATTCCCTTCTTGAAGTTTTTATTCCTTTACGTAATAATAAAGGAATTAGGAAACAGGGACGGATTCAGGAGGTTTGTGGCGTTTCTATGGGTTTTTTTGTCTTTGGAATTGTGGAGAGAGGTTCGAATCTAATTATTGTCATGAATTTTAACGAATTTGGGACGTTGTCGTTCTTGGTTTCTTTTTATGCGATTTGAAAATCGTGCGACTTGATTAAGAGTATATGTGACCATCTATGTGTTAAGTTTTGTACCGTTTTTTTTCCTTAACGAACTTTTCTGCTCAGAAGATAATTTATTACGTAATAATTGTTGTAGTTTTCGCGGAAGGTCTGTGGCGTTGTGGTTAACTTGCAGACTAGTGGTTAAGCTATAAGTTTAAATCCTCCTGCCGTATCCTGTTATACCCGAGAAGGCTGAAAAACTGGATTACAACTGAACTATAACTATAACTCCTGTACTTTTCTGTTGACTATTTCCCACGTAATTTTTATGGTTTGTGCTGCACCATTTCCAGCTTATTATCACTAATTTTTGACACAATCGTCACTACGTTATAAATATTCTTCTCACTACCCAAATTACTATTTTCTAGTAGAATCAGAATCTGTGCGAATATTCCAACGAATGTCTCCGGAGGCCGGTACACAACGGTTTATATTAGTCCAAATGTGTTTTAATTATTTATTAATAAATCAGCTATCCTATGTTAGAGGATACCGCTAATTGATTGTTACTATCACTTGGAGAGAAGTCTTTGGTAAAAGAAGAGTAGATAAACTGGAGAAAAAGCACTTTAGATAATGAAAAGCGATGGGAAAATTAGCTGAATAAATTTTTACCCAGGCAGAATGTATTAATATCTTTTCTTTGATTAATTCTTAATTTATGTATTTATAACTTATTTAATTGTATTTAAATTGGCGTTTATATATATTTAAAGAATATTTCTAAGGAATAAAGGTCTAAGTTCTTGATTTTCGTTTAAATATTAACATTTAGAAGTTTATTGACGTCTTGGTGATGAATTGTTATTGGTTATTTGTGGTGAATACTGTTATTGGTTATTATTTATTCTCTTAATTTGTTCTGTTCTCGTTTTTATTTATTTGAAGCGTAAGCAACTGAGTTTTAAGCCGTTGGTCTGTGGTATATTGATTAGGTGCCAGACTAAGTTATAGTCGTGAGTTCAGATGGTCTTCCCGTATCTTGTTATACCCAGAAAGGGTGAAAAACTGAATTAAAACTCAAATATAACTATAATTGAGATTTTGGTTGAAACGTCCTCTGACGTGTGTTTTATGAATAAAATTTTTACTTTAGGCCAAATTTGTACCGTGTTGTTTAAAACCAATTTTTTGTCGGAGTTCTACTCGTAAGAGCGATTTCTGTGAGTTGAAATGCGTTTTAATCATGCGAGTCAGATGTCTGATACTAAAGACTACTGCTGTCGGAGCGTTACTATCATGGAAAATAAACGGAAAACAGGCTGGATAATTTTCACGTCGGTGCGATGTGAACTCACAGCTCTTGGGACCATTTCCCCCTTTTTGTATTATATCATTGTAGGTTTGGTTCACTCTAGTATTTTAAAAAGGTGCGTCACTAAATTTCAGCGACAGCAAACAGAACAAATCTTGTTTATGAATTAGTCTTATTAAAATTTAATTATCTGTACAACGTAGCCACTGCGTGCAAGGAGACTAACACTATAAATAACAAAGAATATATTTGTGTTTGTGTGTGCTTAACAGCGCAGAGTTCTCATGAAGTTATTTCAACTAAACTTTTCATATAGGCGTGGTCTCCTGTTTTAGATTTCCGGTTGAAAGAAACATGTTTTCACGCACCAGACGAATTATTAATATTAAAATAATAATAAAAATTGTTTTTGGCTTAAATAACCAAAATTTGATTTTGAGATTTGTTTGTTATATGGTAAATACTGTCAGTGTAAGAAATCGAAATAAAAATAGAAGCCGTTTGTTGAGGCGGTTTGCATCGCTCATCATGACACTTTCTTAATAGCTGGCTGTAGTAGTGAGTTGTAGTTTTTTTTTTAGCAACCTTTTAAGTATTATTTTGAGGGAATGTGTTGAGTTTGTATAGTGTACTGTGGTACTATAATATAGGTCTAACCTCCTGACTAAAGAAGTTATGGTTGTGAGTTCCAACCTACTTCTGCAATCCTATTATTCCATTACATTGCCCAGAGAAGTCATCTTGATTGCTTTATAGGTATCCTTAGTATAGGTATGAAAAGTTGTAGTGTTTCTATCGGTGTTTCGATCGAGGGTGCAATTGAGTGCAATTTAAGCTCAAAACTAGACTGAACTAACCATTCGGAATCTTAGAAAACTGTTATACTCGACCATCAGGCTGTTACCGACTTTGTCAAATCTATTTCATAAATATTGCACACGATTTGAATTTTGCGATTATAGAGTCTTAGTGTGGCGCTTAACCACTATGTTTCGGACCTCCCGCAGTGTGCAACATTTATGAAATGACCTTGGTATTTCCCATCAAAAAAACTTATTGAAAAATGACCTATTGAATTATCCCAAAAGTCAGACTCTTACATAGCTGCAATGTTATTTCAATTTGTGCTGTTGAAATGAATGGAAGAGCAATATTCTTTCATTTTATAAAACGGAATTAAATAATTCATTAATTACAGTAATTAATAACTTAATAATTAACTCAGACGGCATTATAATTCTACCATGGCGATTACTTAGCTCCAAGATGCGTTCACGGATAAATTGTCCGAATGACAGAAGTTTTAATTATAAAATTAATATTAAAAAGTGATCGAAGGGATGCTGAATCTGAAGCAAAGGGGTTGATGAAGATGAGAAGGAGAAAAGGGAAATAGCCGTCTTATTCAATTCCCTTTAATATCTCATCCACTTTGGATCGAGGAGGAGCAATCTAAATCTCCGTATTTCCCTAAGGGTGGCTTACCCACCCCTGTTTTTAATTTTTTTCTATCCCTTCAACTCGACTCGCAAATTTTTGCTCCGTTAATCAATTTTTGATGGCGAGTTGGAAATGGAATACGAACGAACGGTGAAAGGAAGTGCTGGGAGAAAGAACAAAAGAAGGAGGTTGGAAAGGGAGGAGGAAAAAGGAAACAAAAAGACGATGAGGAGATGGTAAGGAGGAGGAAGGAAGGAAGGGAACAAAGAGAAACGGTAAAAAGAGATGATGAGTGAATGGAAGGAGGAAGAAGAAGATAGAAGTTCCTTAGAACGCGAGAACTCTCGTAGACAGAAGAGAAAGAGACCGGATACCATGTTAGTTTCTACGGCGGAATTAATTATGGTAATTGATGCCAGTCAGTCCGGGAGGAGGAGGAGGCGAAGGAGGAAGAGATGTGTGTGTATGTGTTACTGTAGTGGAGATGTTGGGGGAAGGAGGTAAAGAGAAAGGTGAAAGAGAAGGCTTAAGGCATAAACTCGAGTTGTTTTGCCGCTGGTTTTGTTTTCCTGGGTGATTAATCACCCTCAAAGTGGCGAAGCGGTAGTGAGTTGGAGAGGAAGGACGAGGAGGAGACGGTTGGTGAGGGGCTCTGGAAAAGTAAGAAAAGTTTTTCAATCGTTTGAAAATTTAGTTTTCGTCTGAGTTTTGCCAAAACAATCAGAAAAGGGATGGAATATCTTGCAGGGAGTAGAGAAAAAATGTTTAAAGAGGTGAAAAGAATGAGTTCCAAGGAGGCGGGAAGGGAAAAGCTCACGAAAACTCCTAGATAATTGGTTATTCAATAGAGAAAGGGAGGGACTACTAATGAAAGACGGAAAAGTTATCTCGATCGTAACGAAATGAAGAGTTTTTCTTGGATGGAAAAAGTTTAAACGAAACTTCAAACTGGTAGTGAAAGGAGTTAGTTCGACAGAGGAAGACCGACAAACAGATAAAAAACAGAGAGAGGGATGTACAACAGAACGAAATTAGGACCAATAATAACTTAGTCGTAATTCTCGTGGATGAAGACATCAGAAGACCGTGTACACCATTCAAAAAGACACAGGAAACGGAAACAAACAAACACAAAAAAGAATTTGAGCTCTCACCGAATTTCCAATTCTGAAATTCAACCCCCATTATCAAGAAACGGTCTCTCCGCCCACACACCCTCGGGAAACCGTTAAAAAGAAAAACGGACACAAAATTAAAAAATAAAATTTCGTGCGAGGAATTTTCCGGAAATGCCAACCTAAAAAAACGCTTTTTCCTAAATCATTAGTGCCAATCGAATAAAAAAAAATTAAACGAGAAAAATTTCTTTTATCACGGAAAGTAATTTGTCTGTTATTGTCTCCTGGGACTAATGAAGGTTCGAACTTGAAGTCTTTGTTTGTTTGTGGTGTTTTGGCCCCCGCAAACCCCCCTCCAAACCCCTGATCTTATCTCCAGAACGCAAATTCGCCCCGCAGGGAGTTGGTGGGCGAGGAGGCGGGGGCGGTGGTGAGTGAAAGACTTTTCTTATCGCCATCTTGTTTTTTTGTTCATATCATTACCTTGTTATTTGTTTTCCTTTTCTAAATTACCCACGAACACACCACACGCTTTTGGTAAGGGCGGGGGGCGGTAGAAGGGAACTGTCGGAGGTGATTAGGTTTGTATCTTAAATGATATCTTCGATAAAAAGTCTTGTCACGCAAAAAAAATGTCCCGCGCGCGACAAATACAGGGAAAGCATTAATGTTTAAGGTGATCATTATCTCGTTTGGGTAGTGGTATCGATTTCCGTTTCTGCTGGAAGGAAGAAAAATTCATCAGGATTTTTTCTAGGTTATTTTTCTTCCGGGTAATTTTAAGATAGGTTGGTACTTATAAACGTCAGTCGGAAGTTGTTTTGAATATATCTTGTCTTTTGATTGGTTTGTGTGACCTAATCAACGAAACGGCGAGTACAACTATGAGTAAACCTAACTCTCGAATATTTCAAGGTTCAATAGAAACGAGCCACGTGGCGGAAGTGAAGGTGAACGGGTGGATGGGCCACGCGTGGATGGAGTCATACTTGGGTTTGGGGTAACCGGAGTTTCCTTTCGGACTCAAATGAATCAACGGAAAGAAAAGAAGCCAAGAAGAAACCTTCGAAGGAGGAGTATAAATATATAAAAAAAGCAAAATCCGTTTTCTCGTCTAATATTTCATTTCCGTTTTTGGATAAAAGAATGGAGAAAGGAAATAAATAATTCAAACCGAAGGAAGGAGAGAGTGGAGAAAAAAAGGTTTCTTTTGTCGGTCGGCCATTTTGAAAGAAGGAAAAAAGCGAATTAGAAATTTTTCTCTTCTGCTCGAGAAGGCGGAAAAGATTAAGGGCCCTGAAAAAAATCTCGTTTTCTTTTTTTTAGCCCCATTGTGAAGGAAAATTTTAATGAAGATGTTTTCTTCCTCCTCCTTCCTCTCTTGTTCCTCTTTTTCATCCTGGGGAATTCTGATGAAGATAAAGTTTTCCTTTTTTTGAATTTTTTTTCTTTCTTGAGATGAAGGGTTAAAGTTTCGTACTGTTGGGTGGTGACGGGGTGAGAAGGAAACTTTTCTATTTGGGAGGGTTTGAGGACTCAGTTACTGATTTTCGTTTGGTGAAAGGCTTTGCTGAAGAACAGTCAAAATGTAGATTCTTGTGATTTTGTGAGTCCAAATTGCTTTTGTGCAGGAAAAATATTGTATAATCCTTTTTTGAACATATAAGTATACTACATCCGTCACAAATTAGTTGGTATATTTGTATATTTTTATACTGACTTTTGGTGCTCGTGATTAGTGCAATTTTGATTCAACCATTTGGACTTGGAAAGATGTCAAATTTATCCAGAGCTACGAACCGGATTGTGTGTTTGGGGATGAATTTCGAGCCTGAAAGTCGTAGGAATAGAATTCCTTGTTTTTCATAAATATTGCACCCTTTTACTTGGAGGTCGTGTCATAACTATTGCACACTCACATTTGTTTCCAGACCGCTTTTTTGGTATTATTTTGAGCTTAGTGGTGATCATGACCCAAGATTTACTTGGTTTTCATAAATATTGCACTCTTTCGTATGGAGTATATTTCATATATTTTGCACACTTCCATATGGAGCTCATTTCATAACTATTGCAAGTCACGTTTTCTTGCGGACGACTTGTTTTCAGTATTATTTTAAGCTTAATAATGATCGTGGCGGATGAATGCTTGATTTTCATACGTATTGCACAGTTTGGCCAAAAAGATGTTCCAAAAATAGTGCACACATTCACAAAATGAAAGGTTTTAGGTTAACTGTTCAAAACGTAAATCCTCCGCCTTTTACTCCGAACCTTTCTCATCCCTTATTCATAGTTTCACACTTTTAGGAGAATTCTTCCCGGAACTTCTATTTTTCCACCTCCCCCCTGACCTCCTTCCCTTCGCCCGACTGCTCGCGATTGGTTTTTAACTTGATTAAAAAATAAATTTAAAATTTGTGAATAATCGGGTCGATTTCGTCGTTCAAACATTTCCAAATTTTTGTCCAGGAAATTTTTGCAGAGGCGGGGTACGGCAGAGAGAAGGAGAGATGGGAGGAGTATGAGAGAGTGGTTGTGGAGAATAGGAAAGAGCGAGAAACGGAGTACGAGGAAGAGGGAGAGCGAGCGAAACACCCTTCCGCCCATTTTTAAAAGAAATAATTATTTACTATGCTGACTATCAGACATGGTTAGAAAACAAAAAAGCAAACATGAAAGGGGTGTACGTATTATGAGAGAGAGAGAGAGAGAATAAAAATCCAAACAAATTTCCCGCACGGCCATTTACGATTATCCAAACGAATTTATTAGTTTTTTTCTGTAACTGTATAGTATTTTATTGGGTCTCGTTTGGGTCAGTCCACCTGGGTCTGGAAATATTAGTCGTGATATAAAGACAAGAAAGGTTCTGGGAAGGAGAGTGTTCATCTCTGACGAATACCTAGAACACTATTTTGTAAATTAAAGATTATTCGCTTTTGGAATGAGCAGAACTTAGCCATCGCGTATAAAGAGACCTGATTGTATTGTTTACTCTTATGCGAGTTGTAACTAATCAAGTTGCCATTCCTAGTTTTGTTTGCCATGTTTGTTGTTTGTTCCTCTCTTTCGACAATACTTTCACTGTGCCTTTTAGGTTTACTTGTTCGTGGAAATTGGGCTCGTGTATTTGCTTACTTAGCAACTCTCTTTGTTGTTTAGATCTTTTGTCTTTGTCTTCTCATGGAGAGTTCATCCTGTTGGGATGTTCACGATAGGTTAACATTATGTACCACGTTGTTTCCTCTTCTGCTTTCAGTTTAGGCTTTTTCTCTGAAACCTTTTTGACTCGTTCCTTTACGGTCTTTCCCTTCACAACAATTTCTTCACTCAAAATAATTTCGGATAATTCTAAGATAGCTTGGTGGTTATGGAAGTCAACCGGAAGTAGATTTGATTGTGTCTTGTCTTTTGTTTGGTTTTTGTGGTCTTTTAGAAAAAACTGCAAGTATGACCTTTCATTTCCACTTCATTCAACCCTGTTATTTAATTAATTAATTTATTTTTTGTTTAGGTCATCTTGGAACTACACTCTTCCAACTAATGTTTCTGGTAGTCTATTTGTACAAGCCAGTTTATGTGAGTCCAAAAGTGCTTTGATCATGTTAATCAGCTACCTTGTGATGGAGGATACTGATAACTTAGTGACACTACGAAGGTTGTGGGCGTTGGAGAGATCATGTTGGTAAAAGGGCAGTAGATAAACTGAAGGAAAATTGGCTGGATAATTTATAACCCAGGTGAAATATATTTATTTGTATTAATTATTAATAATTTAATTGTAATTGGATGAGTGCTACTTTTTATAGGATATGTAACACATGAAAGTTATGTATTTATTTATTGACGTTTCTTGATGTTGCAGTGGTTTTTATGGTTTTTATTGTGCTATTGGTTATTTTTGTTTATTTTGAATTGTTATTATTTTGTTTTTATTTATTTGAAAAAGAAAAATCGAGGTTGGGTTTGAAACGGTTTAATTTTTTAGGTTCTGTTAGGAGTGACCCTGACATTGTGTTCTTTATTTTATTAGGCACTTTAGTTTGAAGAAAGTTAAATAAAAAGTTTGGTTTGTTTTTTTAGGTTATCTAAATGAAAATGTTCTGTTATAGTTGTTACTTTTATTTTTGGAGGAAATTATTTAGTTTCTGTGTTACTGTTCGAGGCGGAAAGAGTGCGAGAGTGGACAGAGTAATGGTCACAGTTGACCGAAAGAAGGAAAATGAACGAACAAAATTAAAGGCATACCAGTTACAAGCACAAGACATGATCGAGCGATGTCACTAAAAAAAGGACAAAGGGGGTTGAGGAGTAGGTGGAGGATGGTAATCAAAGGAATGACGTTGGCAATGAACGACAAAACCGGATGCAGTGTCAGGTATATAAACGAGGGTAAAAGCCAGAGGAAAGAAATTTGTTTTTGGAAAATCAATTTGAAATTTCGGCCGTCAAAAGAGAAGCCCTTGAGGGAGGAAATGAACGGGAAGGAGACTGTTGTAGGGGTTGGGGGTGAAAGGAAAAAAATAATCGGAGCTCTGCAACGGATAAAAGAGGAAAGGGAAAAATAAAAAGGGCCGAAGGGTGGCAGATGATGGGAGGCAGAGGAGGAGAGTCGAAAATGCACGAGCTCTTAAAAAGCACATAAATTGAAGTTTAGATCGAGCCAAACTTCCCTCTCTCTCTCCCATCCCCATCCACGATAGACGCCATCATGTTCTCTCCTTTGTGTTTTTGGAGGGCATGGCCATATACTGCTGCTGTTGATGCTATTCTCGTTGCAGAATTTCAGAGGGAACAGAGGCTTGTCAAATCAAGTCGCAACCATTTTAAAACCAGGGAAAATTTTTTTCTTTTCTTTTTTTTTAATCGCTCCGTGGAAAATTTATTTTTTGTTTTGCTTTTTAAATTTAAATAAAATTTCTTTTGTTTACAGGTTGTCTTGTCAGGAGCGTATCCGCAACGTGGCTTTTGGAAGGGTTGTATTAAACAAGAAACACAGACATGATCAAAAGAGTTTTCAACCCTCCCGTCGGTGAGTTTTCCTAAATTTTATTTTTGGCGGGATTTCTGGGAGGTTTTAACTCCTCAACGGCTTCTTAGGAGTACACATCAAACCAGGGGTCATCATTAAGTATTCCCATCGTTAAACCGTCAAAATTTCATTCATCTCAAATATATACTTTCAAACACCCCATCACTAAACAGCAAATTAGTTTTAATTGTTATCACCTCACTAACTTATCTACCCATTTAATTATCTATCAGCGATTATCTAGAATACTTTATCTAACCCGAAAATATTTATTTTTCTCCCAAATTCTAAATAAATAAATATTTTAAAGACAAAGTTAAGGTTTAGAAGTCGCGAGGTGTGGAATTATCGCGTTGTATTTTACTTATTTACTTAAACAATCAAATCATAATTTATTTATTTATTTGGATGATTTATTGAGTTTTGGTTGGTTTTATGATGACATTGATTCGTCAATTTCGTACGGACGGGTAATTTTTTGACATTTTATTGCATTATTATCAGTAGAGTGGATTTTTATTTATTTATTTATTTGTGTCGTCATTAATGTTTATCACGCAAAATAGATTTTTGTTTTATTTATTTATTTTTAATTAATTTAAATGAGTTAAGGAACAAGTCAGTGGGTTTGAGGAAAAAATATTTTAATTTTAAATTGGGTTCTAGCAAAAATTATGATTTTAAATTAATGTGTTCGGGGTTTGTTGACAATAATTTTATTTATTTATTTGTGTGAGTTAATTTTTTTTGGTTTTATGATGACAGGGATTCGTCAACAGTTTAATATATTAGAAGCTGGTTTTTTATTTATTTATTATGAGTCTCGGGAATTTATTGCATTATTATTGCCGGAATTGATTTTTGTTTTTATTTATTTATTTTTCCATGTTGTAACGTTCTCTTATTCTTTCTCTTTTCTTCTTTTCGTTTTTCTTCATCTTTACTTTTCATTTCCTACTTTCTGTTCTTCAGTGGGAGGCCTGTGGTGTGGTGTTTAAGTGCCAGACTAAGAAGTTATAGTCACCAGTTTAAGTCCTCTTCTCGTATTCTGTTATAACCAAAAAGAGTGAAAGACGAGCTTCAAACTCAACTATAACTATAAAATAAACACTTGACTAAAGTGTGCAATATTTATGAAATGAATTTTAAATGAAAGTGAGTAATATTTATGAAATAGATTCCTGGCCAAAGTGAGCAACAGCTCGCGGGTTTAAATTCTCCTCCCGTATCTTGTTATACCCAAAAAGAATGAAAAATGTGATTAATACTCAACTATAACTATAACCTTATGTTCTTTAGATCTCAAATATCATCAGAATTTTCGATTCTGGGGCTAAGATTTCTGTTCCCTCGGTCCCTGAAAACTATATATCCATTTGAAGTAAGAGGTGAAAATAAATTGTTTATTTATTTTTATGGCTATTTGTGTTGCTACTGGCTAGTATTTATTATTATTGGGTCATTAAACTTGCTGATTGTTGCTTATTTTTATCAAATTTAAATAAACTTGTGGGTCTTCGGAAAATGGTAAATTTGATTTTGAGAATTGAGTTTAAAAAAAAGTAAATTTTAGTGTATCAGTAATGATAGTTTATATCGTCAACATTCTATCATTGGTCTCTGTTAACACTAGATTGCTCGAAGAAATCAATTTGACTGCTGTACAGGTCTGCTTAGTATAGGTGTATGTACGTTTTAGTCTTTTTAGTGTTATGAGCAATTTTATTTATTTATTTGCGTTGTTACTAATTTTTGTTTTGTTTTCATGATTCGTCAACGGTTGGACACTGGTTGTTTTATTTATTATAATATATTAATATAATGTAATATTGACTTTGGAAAGGTCTTTGGCGTCATGTTAATAGAACTTTAGCGTTTCGGATTAGTTTTTAACATTAAATCTTGGGACCAGGGTTTTGCTTTCTGTCTGTTCTTCCCAACGACTCAGATTTCCATCAAAGGGATTTTGAAACGATTTTCGGTTTTTACTTCAAAAAATTATTGTGTCGTTGATTAGAGTAAAGAAAAATGACCTTTGAGAGCTGTCACATCACTCAACAGTTTGGTTTGTAATAGTAGATATAGGTCATGAGGCAATGCCAAAACCCAAAAGTGGAGCTAAAAAGGTGGCGTTAGGGTCATCAAAATTTATTAACCCCCCTAGAAAGGGACACCATTCATTCAAGCGACTAGGTTCAGGTGTAGTTGTGTTTGTTTTAAGGATGACGGTGTTCCTAAGCATTCTGACAAATACCGACGGTGGGGATTCGGTTTCGTTTGTTCAGACCTAAACAAACATGAAAAAAGGAGAAAAGAATTTTGAAAAAAAAAGATTTCCCTTCAATTTTCCACGAGGTTAAGGGATGGCGGGGTGGGGAGGCCTGGAAAATTGTTTACGATTCTTTTAATTCGTTTCGGTGTTATGTC
The DNA here is from genome assembly GCA_016920875.1 of Columbicola columbae. Lineage (NCBI taxonomy): Eukaryota > Metazoa > Arthropoda > Insecta > Psocodea > Philopteridae > Columbicola > Columbicola columbae. The sequence continues at coordinate 2,013,912 of JADMLL010000008.1, forward strand.
GGTAATTTTATTTTCTCTCAAAAAGGATCTGCTTCATCAAAACAAATTTTTGTGTGCATCAAAAATTTTTGTAAATTTATAATTCTTTGTACTATAAATTTATAAAGGGGATGAGAGGGTCTCACAAAACGACAAAGGACAAAAGAAATTGTTTTTCAAAATATTTATGTACTTTTTTATCATTATTTACGAAAGGATTTGTTTTTATTTACTTTACTCAACAAATATTAGAAGAATTGTCTTTAGTCGGCTTATTGTACTATATTGTTTGATTCAGATTTCAATAAAAACTGAAAAGCAGATAAATAAATAATTTAATTAATAAAAGTCTTCGCTCAACAGCTCTCTAAATATATTATTTGAAGATAATTTTGTTGTTAGAAATTAGTTTGTGTTGTTTCTATTAGGTAGCAAATAATTTTGTTTAGGATGTTTAAAATGGGTCTAGGCAACCTAGGACTCGTAATTTTTGGGGCCTGAAAATTAGGTTTTGTCAAACGCAAAATTAGTCCGCCACTGAGTTTAAATAATATTTGTGTAACTCTATGAGAAGCTTTTGAGATATTAAGCGAAGTTTCCATGACCAGACAAAACTTGAGTTACAAAAAAATTTATTTCAGTTTTCTTTAATTTCATTCAATCAGTAACGCTGGGAAAGAACTTAAAAGTTGTGCGACCTTTCTCACTAGGTACCCACTGTTCCTGCCATTGATTGAGGATGTATAGATTTAAATTTCTAACTACCTCGACAAAGATTGTTGTGGGTCGGTACACAATAACTTACTTCGCACCAAAGAGCGATATTCAAAAATTAGGTTGGTTACTATGGAATGAATGAAATTAGTAGCAACATACAATCATGAATGTATGAAAGTTAATAAATTATTAATTGTAATTTTATCTAAAATTAGAAATAAATACCGAATGAATAGGTTGATTTTAAATTTATAAATAAATTTCGCGTTTGTTAATTATTACCGTAAATGTGCTTAAAATTTTAAATTGGAAACTTGTCAAATTATGCGGGTAAAATCTTCAAACATAAATAAAATACCTGAAAGAAAAAAAAAACATAAATAATGTAAATAAAAATATAATAAAACAAAATAAATAAATAAATAAACTTAAAATGTATAAATATCGGAAAAAAGGATGTTTTATAAATGACCGATAAATTTAATTAGCATGTCTTTCGTTTACCAAACTTAAATTCTAAAATTTGAATTTGATATTTAATTGTTTAACAATTTTATAATAGTTGTATAGCAATAGCTGTTCTTCCAGTTGTACAAATCGCTTAAAAAAGGTAGTGAAAAACTTCGAGAAATTTCTAAAGGTTTGGGGCTGAGTATATGTCTAGAATATATATGTAGAAGCGATAAATGAGCTCGTATAAGTTTTATATAAAACCGAATATAAATATCTACTTTCACGGAGCTCATTTCCGGTTTTAATGCTTTTATATCCTCTCTCAGTATTAGATCTCTTGGAAGCCGAAAGAAAATGGTATATTGTAAATCACTCGCAATTTTATAAGTATGTTACAAACCGCGTAAAAAAATCCAGAATATTGTGGGGTTTCGTTACAAGCAGTAGAACACTTCGATTCAGCAACGTGCAGCTGTAAAATCTTTAATAGTGAACTGAAACTGAGGTGTTAGTCTGGTTAATATCTTAGAGTGGTAGAGAATCTGAGGGTAGGATTCAGGTTTAAGGGTATAAACAGCCGGAATTGTCTAGAAAAAGTGAGACATTGAATCACGGAGTTCAACATGAGTTTAGAATGATTAACAACCGCGAAAGCTCAAAAAATTAGTTGTTACAAGCATTTTCCATGTATACGAAAGAAAATCTCGACCGGAAATGGCAGTAAGCTGTGGCTACAGTATAAGCCTAAGTTGTATCTAAACCCTACCCGTAATGTGTAAGGTGTTTTAGCTAACGCCAAAAATAACGTACGATGAGTTTTCATCGCTGACTTTCTTTTATGTAACAGTTCTATTTTTATTTATATAACTTATGTGTGAGATGTGTTACGAGTGTTCTATTGTTTAGGAGAATGAAGTGTAGAGAGATGGGTGAGGGGAGGAGAAAGAGGAGGAATCTTGCTAAAAATAAACTAATGAAAGAAAAGTAATTTCATTTTCGGAAGCTGTGATCGAGATGCTGGGGGGATTTATGATTTTCATCAAGGATGCCCGAATACTCATTTTTAATTGGTTCGGTTGCTTAGACTGCGTATGGGGAGTGAGGGAGGGGGGTAGTTAAATAAACGAGAACCAATTTTCAGGAGATTTCTCTGAGTGTTTGTCCGTAACTTTCTAATAAAATAATGTTTCTAGAAATCGTGTTTATTTATGATTTTTGTAGGTTAACTGTTAGCTGGTAGGAAAAAAGTTTTGTCTGTTTCTGTAATAATAGAAAACTTTAAGTGTATCATTCCTTAAATAATATTTATTGAATAATTTAATTGCCATCATTATTTATATTGACACTGTCTGATGTCGAAAAAGGATTTCGCTCTAACATGATCTCGACAGTATCGTCGTCGATTAAGGATCACTTTATATAATATAACTATTAAAAATTAATTAAATTTTTGATGGTTTTGAAAGTATAATATAAACAATACTAGCTAAACCTTATTTCACTTTATCTCTCTATCAATTTAAAAAAGGAATATGTTCGTTACAAAAATTGAAATGGCTAGTGTTAAATGATCGGTTACTTGATTATGTTAGTAAACTTAAATAATATTATATTGTTTATTTGTTAATAATATTTAAATTTAAGTAATTATGGATGATATAATAGATTTAAATAATTAAAGAAAACATGGGAAAGTTGATTCGAGGTTTTGGTTGTGTTTTAATAATTTTAATGTTAGTTATGATTGATTAGCAAAAGAAGAGATGATGATGAACAATACATCAATAGAGACATATTACAGTTAATGAAGTTAAGGGAAAACGTTATAATTATTATACATTTCGTCGCGGAAAATTTCAAAGTAAAAAAGGTGAATACTTACGAAGGAAAATCAATTTTTTGTTTTGTTTATTGACTCGCGATAGAGGCTACGCTTGCGTAGTGTCGTATAAAAAAACTTTCTTTTTGTTTCATAACTTAATTAAAGGTGATTGTATATGCTTGGTTATATATGATACCCCTCCCTCTCATCTGTTCCTACCCACGTATCGAAAGAACTGTCTCACTAATGAAGGTTGCTCCCGGCCGACTCACATGACACTACTAGCTGGGGTTACTACATCTAACTCCTCTCCCAGTTTTTCTCCTCCTCCTATTCTCTATTTGAAAGTTGCTGGAAACCAAAAGAGGGATGCAGAGAGCTGGGAAACTAGTTTTGCAGAGTAGCTAAGCTCCGGGACAAAAGAAATCTCGAAAGAGGAGAAACCGGATGGCCTCAACCTGTTTATAAAGACCAGCACATGTTGTCCAACGCGTTTTTGGGAAGAGGTCGAAGACCTTTTTCTTTTTTAAGACGTGAGAGAGGGCAGAGGAGTGAATGTAGACAAATGTTTGGTGAGGGTATGAGAGGAATCACAGATGCGAGAAGGCATGAAGAACGTTAAACCAGAGATCGCGGGAAGCAGGTGGGATTTGGGATTAAAAAAATCAGGCTTCAAGATAACGAAATATTGAATCTCTGGAGTGGTCGGAGGAGCGTTTTGAGGGAAGGGGTGTCTTATCTTCGAGGAGCAAAATATGTAATAAAAAATATTCTTATCTACCGACTCCGTCTTGTCCCTCTTCCTCTTGGTCTATTTTTAAGGTTTCACTGGAGTATATCTAATTGTACCGGTTTCTGTACTTTTTCTTCGAATAATTTTTAGGACACCTCCCCTCTTCTTCCTCCTCCTCTTTCTCAACATCCACAAAACTGTTGTATTATTGCAGACGCTATGTCTACATCTCTTAGGGAATAAAAATATTTTTATAGGAAGACAAACTGAATCTTTTTGATTTTTTTCTTCACCTCATAAGTGCGTTTCCGATTTCCGGTTTTGATCAGACCCCGAATCGATAACCTTTCCCCCACTCTCCTTCTAAAAACTTTCTATAATCGGAGTAATGTAATTAAGTATTAATGACGTCACAAATCTTGTAAAACCCAAACGAAACAAAATGTCTTTAGGATAACCGAGAATTCAGTTTTTATTATTTTATTTATTCTTGTTTATTTATCCATCTTTATTTATATGTGTATTTTTGATTATGCATTTACACATCTATTTTATATAAAATTTGTTTTCTATTTATTGATTTTTTTTTGTTGGGAGCAGAAATACCATTATAATTTATTAGTGAATTTTTTTAAGCTGTAGGTTTTTACTATAATCTATATTAACAGTTATCTATTACTATACGTGTTGTATAATATTTCCTCGGTCTGCCATTTTATAAATAATGCACACTTGCTTAAATAGCTCTTTCACATATGATGAATCTTTGGTTTCAAGATATGTATGTTTGAGGAATGTTTCATAAATATTGCACAATTTTGCCGACAATTTGCTTCATTAATAATAATTATAATATTTTTATTATTATTATACTGTATTTGTCGCCTTTCGACATTAAAATAACAGACAACAATATAATATTCTGAACTCATTTTCTTCTTCATCTTCGTTTTTAATTTTTCTTGGCAGCGTCTTCTGGCTTCATTTTATTTTTTGCCTCAGCTATGTATGTAGAGAGATAGCTTGGTGGTGTTTGTACCCGTAATTCGTTTTGGATTTGTCTGTTCTTTCATTCTGTTCTTGATTTTGATTTTCTTTGTCTCTTAATAATAGTTCTTCTGTAATTTTTTTCTTTCTTCCATGTCCTCCTTCACTGTTATTCTCCCAACACAATTTCTTTACAAGTATTTTTGCCTTTTTTCTTTTCACTCTGTTTTTAGCTGATTTTAATCTATCTCAGCTACACAATTTGCTTCACTGTACTAATCTTTTTTCAGCTTCACCAACTCGTTCATTTAATTTTTTTGCTGTATCACGGTATTTGTTCGAAACGGTATTTGTATTGCGTTTGTTTTTTTGACTGTTATTAAATTTCATTTATTTATTTAATTTATATGCTTTTTATCTAGTTATTGTTTGGTCGTTTAGAAGAGTTATTACATTGATTGTTTCTTTGTAGTATATTACTTCCACTTTGAGGTTTTTGGTTTTGGATGTAGATTATTTATTTTTGAGGCTAAGCCAAAATTTTGAGTCTACCGGAAAGTTCTGTCCGAAAAGGTTTCACCCAATTTGAACACGTTTGGGTTTATTTATTTGACGCTTTTTTGGTTCTTTCGTGTTATCATGTGTACGGTATACATACTGAGTTAGCAAGTGAACTAAAACGAATATGAGACAGGTTGGGATTTATATTAGAACAGGTTATCTGACTGATAGATTTGAAGTTTATTTAAACCAGTGTATTTTGTATGAATTCAAATAAGAAGGAGTGGACAATTTATCCAAGGGACTAAATGAAGATACAGTTTCTGATAAAACTTGCAGAAGATGGTTCAATTAAGTGATTTTGTTTTGACCTTTCTGATGAACGTAACTCTGGGCTGCCGTCTTTAATCGTCTGTCTAAATAATGTTATTACAAAATACCTTCATGACAACATCGGACATTAGTGATACAAATAAGTCATAAATGATGATGGCAATTATACTATTCAATAAAGATAATTTAAGGTATCATAAATTTATACCTTTATATTATTCTAAAAACGGACAGAACGTTTCTGTAGACCTAAAAACAAAAAATTAGAATGAAATAAAAATTTAAATTTTATTTAAAAAATTATTTGAAGCGTTTGCACCAACCGTCGGTTGTAGGGAGGCGAATCGAACGCCACTAACATTTATTCTTTATTCGTTCATTTATTTATTCATTTTATCACCGGTTTGTTATTAATAATATTTTGGTAAAATTAAATTTTAATTGAAATTTTTAAAATTTAGTTGTAGAAAAAATTTTGTCAGAAGGAAATAAATCTTAGAAAAACTGAATTAAAATTCATCCGACGGTAAAGGCGTTAGCGGTAGCTAAGACTCCGAGCGTTCGCGAACCGTTTCGCCGTAGCTGTACCGAACACGTCACGGAGTTTTCGGTTTTTTGTTTTAGATTGTCGAGAAAATTTTTAGATGTTTTGAGGTAATGGTTCTTTTCGAATTTTCCGCCAAATATTAAAAAACGGAAAAGTTTAGAAATGGTTTTTGGTGTCAATTACTTGAAGCCTGAAAAATTTTAATTTTTGAGGGATTGGAAATCGAAGGACTTGAGAAACTCAAAAATCTATAAATTTTTTTCTATTTAAAGTAGAGTTCTAAAAAAATGTAGAAACTTGGGGAAAGAGTTACGAACACGAGGAATAATTTTTTCTTGTACTTTGTTTAACGGAGTAAATGAATTTGAAAGAATTTTTTGGGAAAGTGGGAAAGAGAAAAGTAAAAATGTCGTAAAGTGGTGGGAATTTGTATTTTTCTAATTTTTTTACATGACTAAGAGAAAAGCGGAAAATCTTACCCTCGATTGTTGTCGAAAATCAGATGAACGTAAAAATGAGGAAACTTGACAAACAACAAATCACAAAATTTTGTTTTATAAAATCACCCACACTTCGTGTATAACAAACAAAAAGAAATTTCTACCAGGAAACTATAAAATCACTTCCGGTTGTTTATTTATCTCTTTCCCGTCAAACTCACTTTTTCGTTAACACAACAGAAAAACGCGACAAAGTAAAAGAAGAATAAAAACGGAAATTTTCGAACCGGACGAAAAACAAACAAAACAAAAAAACGAATTTATACTTTTTCTTTTGTTTTAATTTATAACGAAACACGATTTATATTTATATTGAAACTATAGTGATCTCACATATGGACTGAGAAAGTGCTTTCGTCATCGGAAATGTCCTTGAGCTGCGTCCCGATGTGTCTGCGTCTCACCAAAGACTGTCTGAATAGCGCGGAAGCTGTAAGGGCCCATCAGAGGATGCCGGTTTCTTTGGAGGGAGCAGCTTCTTAATTCTTTTCTTTTCTTATGTTCCTGTCTGGGCCTTACTTGACCAACTCGTTTCCCACGCATTTGAGTCGCGACTGTAAGACGTTCTCACTCGAACGGGACTCCCCTTCCCCCTCTGTCCCCGCCGTTCGTACGAGCCGGCGGGGGGATAGGAGAAAGTGGGAAATGGACTTGCGCTGTTGGTTTTCCCCGGAAAATTTTCCTATCATTTCCCTCTCTCTTTGTCTTTTTTGTGTGTTCATTCTTGCGCTCTCTGCTCCGCCTTTTTCGTTTTCTCTCTCTCACACCCCCTATCTTTCCTTTTTAGTATCTTGTATCGTTGTATGGGGTAAGTGAAAGAGGAAAAGCTGGGAAAAATAAAAGGAACCGTCTCTCTCTCTCTCTCTCTCTGTCTCTCTCTTCGTTTTTCCCATCTTTCCCCATTCTTCTGCCTTTATACCCTTCTACTTTTCTTCCCCTCTTCCGTGCGAACGTTTTCCTTCTTTCTCTCTTTCTCTCTTTTTCGCTTTTTATGTTTTTACGTTTTTTTTGTAAAATGCTTTTTTTGTTTTATTTGTACATCACTTAGGTTAGGTTTTTAAGTAGGCGAGAGATTCGAGTTTTTAGTTCGTTCTCTTTGAATGCGTGATTGTTGCATTGCATTGCGTTTCATCAACCCGGTTCGGGGTGGCGGAGAGGTGGTTGGGAGGGTTACTCTTCTTCATTTCCAATTGCTTTTCACAGCTTCATTATCCCCCTTCCTCTCTCTCTTTCCTTTTTCCATTTCATTCGCTTGTTAAAAAATCAATGACGACAAATTTTGGACAAGTTCATTGCAGCAAATCTTTTTTTTTTCTATTTTTGGTTCCCGAAAGGACATTGGTATTGTTAGCCTTAAATCTGAAGCTTTTGTCTTTATGTTACTGTTACTTTTGGTCCAAATAAGATTTTTCTGACCCGTTTTCATTTTCTACTAATTCTCAGCAAGAATTTCTGATTTTTCCATGTGCGAGTCTTTTTATTTTTTAGCGGTCGGAAAGGTGTTAATAACCAGAAAGCTCTTCGTTTTGGTTTTTATAGTTTTAGTTTAGCTGTTGTTTGTTTTCTGATCGAATTTGGAGTTTTAGAAAATTATTTTCTTGATAAAATAGAAAGTAGTCATGAAGAGAGTTGAGTGTGTATAGTTGTTAAGACTTTGGTTTAAAGAACCCGAAATCGTAAGCTTTTAAATTCAGCAAATCTTTTTTCTGTTGTAGAAAGTGACATTCTTATTATTAATACGAAATCTAAAGCCTCTTGGATTTCTTTTTATCATTTCCGGTTTAGGTTAAATTTATTTTGGCCCATTCTAAGGTTTCTAACCCATGTTAAGGCTTTTGTTTGAGTAAACCAGGTATGAGGAACTTCTTCCTTTTTTCAAACTTCTCCTTTAACCTCTTTTCTTCCTTCAGGATCTTTTTTGTAGAGGGAGAGGGGCTTATATTCTTCGGAGGTGAATTCAAATTTGGACGTTAATTTATCGGTAGAGCCGAATTATCATTGAATGACGTCACTCGTTACGTCATTAAAAATGTGTCTGTGATATAGACATTTGAGACTCATTCAGAATTGAATAGATCAGTAGATAGATAATTGTCTATTCTTTACATCTGTTTAGTTTGTTATAGTGATTTCAGTTTTCTGGGGATGTTTTGGATTTATTTTGTAGTCGGGGGTTGGGGGTTGATAAAGTATTTTCTTTTGACTGTACAATAAATTTTTTGTGTCTTTTACTTGTGCAAAATTTCCTCTCTTTCTCTAGATCTACGAATTCTATCTTCCTTGCCTTGGTTTGCCGGTTTTTCTTTGATTCTTGGTTTGGTTGAGAGTGCAGACAAGATAGTTTAATTATCTCAAACATTCGTTTGTAAGATTGAAAACTGAGGGAAGGATGATAGATAAGATAACAAGAGGAGAGATGGAGGGATGACTAAGTTATCAAAGTCCTCTTCGGGTTTTATAAGGAAGAGTTTCCTTCGTTATAAACAAAAACCAAATTTTCCCTTTTTCCTTCTTTGTTCTTTACCCCCTTTCCTTTCATTTTCTTTTGCTTCAAATTTAATTACTATAAAAAGACAAGTCGTCTAATAAGTTGAGAGTGTTCTGTTGGTTGGATTTGGTAGCTCTAACTTTCCGTTTGGTGATATCACTTTAGTTCAGAATTTGGAATTTGCATTTTTTTGACAAATATCTTTAACAAATTTTACCTTTTGTTAGGGTTTGGGGATACATCAGTATAACGCGTTTGAGTAAACTGTTGAGTATAGTGCTTAGGATATGGAAGGTTGGTCGATTTATATTGTGAATGTTTAGTTAGTGATAACCCTAACTTTGGGTTTACTAACATGATTTAGTAAGTTTTGCGTGTTGTTAGTAACTCTCTGGGCTTAAACATACATCCTTAGAACGTTTGAACGAACTGTAGAGAAGTTAGTCCTTTCTGAGAATGTTGAGTTGGTATAATGATGGACTGGAAAGTTGTAATTTTCGGTTTGTCTTCAGAATTTGAACGTATCATGACTTTGATAAATATTTTGGTCAGTTGACACCTTTTTAGCATCTCTTAGTTTTTTGAAAGGGGAAGTTAGAACGCGCTTGACCGAACGGCTTTATGAAGTTAAAATTTAAATACAATTATAAGAGACTGATCATTTTGTAAGCTAAGAATGTTCGATGTAAAGGATAAACATTCTTAAAGAGTTTCAAAATGATTGCTAACTAACTTAACTTCCTTGGTCGTGGGAATAAGGCGGCCCAATGTCATCTCCAACGAAGAACTATGACTCCGAACCCACCAGAAGTCCGTGAAAACTACTAGAAATGAGGAAATGGAAATGGATTAGGCACACCCTTTGCCGAGGACAGAAACAAATTCCAAAGCATGCCTCGGCTGGAGTCTCCAAGGAAACTAAAGAAGAGGGAGACCGAAAAAGACGTAGAGTCGAACAGTGGCTGCAGCAAAGAAAACAGCCCTCAACCGTTCCGATGGCGGACCCTTGTCGACAGCTTATGCCTATAACTCAAATTCCGATTTATGGTTTATCAGACTGGTTTGCTCAAAGAGTATATCTATTCTAATGTAGAGGATGGGTTATTGTTAAGTGTCATGAGAGGTTATCATTTAACTCAAGAAGCAGTATCGGGATTGGAAGATGAAAGATAAAGAAGAGAAAAAGTGTCCCAAGTGCCAAATCGTGAATGAGGATGGAAGCAGTTAAAACAAACTGGACCCAGAGAGAGTGAGGCCCGTCGACCGGACATGGAATGAGAAAAGGAACTCGTTTTAATGGTCTCTCGAGAGGGGGAACCCAAGTTATTAGCATCGAATGACCTTTTAAATGAAGACGATCCGTGCAACTTGGTTAATTAGCTGGGAATTCGTACTCCGGGCCTCCGGGCCAATTTTCTTCTCCTAATTTTTTTTCGGTTTCGTTTTTGAGTCCCCCTTACTTCCCGGCGTCGCCCTCCTTCGGTGTCTTTTATTAGGAAGAGACCGGTTAAGAGTTCCTCAAGGACGTTGCTCCGGGCTATAAAAACTGCTTTTGAATCGAAGCTCTCGACTGTTGGAAAAAGGATTGTAAAAAAGGAAGGAACAAAAAAAAGGTTAAAACCTTTTTAATTAAATCAACAAGTGAACAGTTCAAGGACAAAAAAATTTTTTTTTAAAGGCGCGGTCGGGAAATTTTTGAAACCCAAATGACGGTTCGGTTTGTAGTGAAAAGGGTTTTCCCACTGCGTTCGGTGGTTTTTTAAAATCCAACGAACGGAGGATTCATCTATTTCCTATAGCGAGACGGAATGGTGTCATAACCGTTTGGCTCAATTTCCCTTTTTTTTTTGAAGAGACTGGGGAACGACGAAGGAACACGTTCGAAGATGAAGGAAAGATTTGGGAACTTCTTGTTTCCGGTTTCATAACATCTTGGTTTAGATTTTGGATATACTCTTTTTTTGACAGATATTTTGAACAGTTTGCAATTTGGACTTGGAAAGAAGAGGTTAGAACGCCTTTGAGCGAATGAGTGTTTAAAATAATATAAATTCGAATATAACGTAAGAAAACTGACCATTTCTTAAGCTAAGAATGTTAAATTGGTTTAGAAAAAAAAATACTGAGACTTGTAACTTTCGGTTTTTTGACATACTTTTAGATAAGATTATGGAAAACCATATTTCCTCCCGTCTTTGGCTTGTTTTAGCGTCAGAATGTTGAACGCGTTTGAAAGAACGGCTATAGAAACTCTTTACAATTTAACATAAACACTGTTCATTTCATAAGCTTAGAATGCGTTTGACAATTATTTTGGTCACTTTAGCATGATGTTAGACTCGCTTAAAGCTTAAAAATGAAGCTTAGTACGACTATGAGCGAACGGTTGCTTAGATTGCTGCTAGTGTCATAAACGAAACTTATCATTTTATTATCTATGTTCATCAATCCAATTCAATTGATCTTGCGAATCAATTTGCAAATGTATCTTGACTCAGATTTAGATTATTATCTTCAGTATAAACAGTTATTTTGAGTGAAAAACAGAAATATGATTTATGTTTACTATTAATCTTATATATAGAGTAAATATTGATAATATAATAAAGATATTATTAAACTCACATAGCAAAAACGTATATTATATTAAAAATTAAATATTTAATACTTTAGTTTTATTAAATCTACCGGAAAGTTCTGTCCGATGATGTCACAACTAGTCTGACAAATGTTTGCGTATATTCATTTGACGCTTTTTTGGTTTTCTTGTTTTATCGCCTTTACAGTAGGACCTAGTAAACTAAAACGAATATAGTTCATGCTGGTATTAACTGAGAACGGATTGAATGATTGATAGATTTGAAGTTCATTTAAGTCACTGTAGTTTTGTATCAGTTACAACAAGGAAGAAATGATACAGAAGGTGTAGATGATCTGTTCGAGGTCTTGGATGAAGGTACAGTTTCTGATAAAACTTATAGAAGATGGTTTGAAAAATTTCAGCCAGGTGGTTTTGATCTTTCTGATGAGCCTCGCTCTGGGCGACCGTGTTTAATTGGTAACGATACTAGACTACACTTTAATACGACAATGAGACTGTCTAAATAATGTTAAAGCAAAATCCTCTTTTAACAACATCGGGCATTGTCGATACAAAGAAGTCATAAATATTGATGGAAATTATATTATTTAAAATATGATAAATTCTCACTTTCTTATTATTCTAAAAACAGACAGAACATTCCGGTAAACCTAATATATTAATATATTTTGTAAAAGTATGTTGTAATGTCGTGGTCTGTGGGTAAGCTACCCCTGTTTTAAGACTTTACCCTCTATAGACAAAGACTCAGACAACAATACACGCATGCGTCAAAATTTCAACTTTTAAGTAAAAAATCATGATTAAAAATTCGGGAGTTAGTTTTCTAAAAGTAAAAATTTTCTCCAAACCTACCCCGCCTGCCCACGCACTGCCATCGCCTCCTTCAATTAAAGCCGTCAAGCGGCGGACATCTTGTGACATCATTAATCAAACTTCGAAGTTTGATAACAGAATAAAAAGTTTTGAATTAAAAAAACGGGAAAAAAATTCCCAACTCAGATAATATTTTATCCAGAAGTCTTGAGTTTATTCAAAATGGCGGCCGTTTTCTTTTTCCCGGAAGGCAAGGAAACCTGGGGGGAAACTCGAGAAACAATTTTAATAAATAAAAAAACCGCTTCATCAAAAAGTTTTCCCTCTTTTTTGTGATTTTTGTTTTTCGTTCTACTTCCACGTCGATTCTAATACAAGTGACGTGTTTGAAAGGTAGAAAGATGACTGACGACACCTTGCGACATCGTTAATCAAAATCTAAGAGACAAAGCGAATGTTGAGCGTTCAGGTGACTGGTTCTGACAATCTCCTTTCACGTCTTTTGCTGTAGTCTTTCAATTCGAACTTTATAAAAATGACAGCCAAATATCAAAGTAAAAATATTTTCTGATTCAATCTCCCGCTTTCAGTTTGGAGTAATGCGTATGACACAAGCATTTCCGGTTTCTCGAGACTGGGTAAGGCAGCCGGAAGTTGAGCCAGCTAATCTTTGCATTCAAGGCCTTTTTTAGGCGAAAGTTTGTGCACTACTTGTGAAACGTGTCCTTATGTTCAATATTTATAAAATAAGCTCTTGACAGTGTGCAATATTTATGTAAAGAATTTTGAATGTAAGTGTGCAGTATTTATAGAACAGATTTCTGGCCAAAGTGAGCAACAGCTTGATTAACCGGAAGTTAAGATATTTTATCTTTGTATTTAAGGCATTTTTTTAAGCGAAAGTTTGTGCATTATTTATGAGACGAGTCTTCCGTATGTGTACATTTATGAAATGAATTTTGAGTGAATGTGTGCAATATTTATGAAATAGCATACTGGTCAAAGACCCATGACTTGGTCCCAAGGGAAGTGCTTGGCGCGCAACAGGGACAAGTTGAGGGCATTTGTTGCCGCCCTATGTGCCTCCTAGGCACAGGAAATAATTAATAAAAAAAAAATACTGGTCAAAGTGTGCAGTATTTATGAAATAGATTCCTGACCATCGTGGACAGTATTTATGATCATAATAACATGAATGCTAATAACAATTAAAATAAGGGGTAATCTAGTTATACTCTAATAATTTAATGACAGTGAAGTAAGAAAAAAAGAAACAAAAGAAAAGTGAAGAAAGAGAAATAGAACAAAAATGAAGACAGATAATCCTGAAAAATTATCTGTTCTTAAACGCTCACAATAAATTTACAAATAAGAAATCTCTCAGAAGACGGTTATATCAATATGGCGTCCGCAGTGTTTTCACCATTACGTCACCAAGACTTTTTCAAAACAAATCACAGCTTAGTTTTATAGGCATAAATTTAGATTTAAGAGTAATTCATCATTGCACTTTTACACGTTCAAGGGATTGAATGGTTTCATACCCAAATTAATAAATCCTAATAAATAAAATTAGGCAAATTATTTATTTTTCGAAGGATAAATTTTAGTTATGAGTAGGGAACGAGTGCTGACACCTATCGGTAACATCTCAAAACCTTTTCTTTTGGGGGATTGATCCTGAAGCAGCGGTCTGGAGCGAACCCTCGCGACCGTTACGCGAACTCTCATGGGGATTCCCTTTCCTTTTCCTTTCAATTTTTTTTAGGCGCGATGATTTCCCTATCGTCCAATATAATCCCATTTGTTTGCAACTACTGAAATAAGGAACCGTTACATTATCATCAACAATAATTATTATTAAAGAAAGTTTTAACATCTAACAAAGAGAGAAGATTGATATCTAGCTTTTGTCAGCCATTTTTTGGCAGAGTTTAACAAAAATCTATTTCCCCTTAAAAAGTTAATTTTTTGGCGCGATTTCATCCATCAAACAAGGTCGAGATCGTAAGAAATCTTGATTTATTTTAATTTTTTTCCTCTTTCCTGTTTTTGTCAGTTATTAATTAATTAATTAGTTTTGAAAAGCAGTAAAACCGGAAATGTCGGAGGGTTGGAGGTTGAAAAAAAGGTTTTGGTGAGAAATGAAGAAGATGAAGGGAGAAAGGGCCTTTTTAATTTTTAAAGCATATTTCACCGACACCGTCTTCAATTAATCAACAGAAAAAAAATTAATTCGTGAAAATCGAAAATTAAATTATGGATTGAACACCGGAAGTTCTTTACGAAAGAACCTGGATAATCGATTAGAGAAATCACTAATTATCAGTTTGGCCATTAATTGAAAGTTCCATATTCTTTTTATTCATATTTATAAAGAGTTCGTCGATAAACAGATTGTTAATAATATTTTTTGGGAAATAAAATTTTTTTCCTGGAAACGGAAGTGAAGAAGAAAAGAGTGTGAAGGAAGAATGAATATTAATTAAAAGTAAAGCAATTCATTATTAAATTTTTTTTTGTTTTAGTCGAGACGACTTGTTTTGAGGACTAAACTCACGGAAAAGGTTTCCTGTTGTTGGATGTTGAACCTTGGATCTGGCTCTGGAGTTGTGTTGATGAAAAAAAATAAAAATGGCGGATTTAAGGGTGGATTGAAGAATTATGTTATTTCTGTTTTTCAAAATGGTATGGAAATTTCATTAATAAATTATTGTATGTATTTATACTTTCAGTTTTTGTTTTAACTCTTCTGCCGTTGTCTCTTTTTAGCGTTTCATCTAAACCCAAAGGTTAAGCTGGGTTATAGTCCCATTTTGTTCCATGTATCAAGTAGTACTTCACTACTCAGGTGCTTTGATCACTCAACCGAAGACCTCCCACTACTGAACTGAAATGGAATCAGATCTTATCTTGAATCAGAGACCATCCGGCGATGAACAAACGGTAAGCCTCTAATTCTCTAAACTAAAGCACTATAAATTTTGTTCTCCATGCTAATGTCATCTGTCTCTAAGTGAGACATGAAGTAGTTTGTCTGGTTTAAAGGAAAACAGGCCAGTGTCTCAATCCAAGGTGTACGGTAACGAATGTGACTGGGGGCTGAGTCTAAAGGATGGGATAAGAGACAGGAAAGAATGAAAGAGTAAGAAATAGAGGGAAAACAGAGCAAAGAGAAGGAAAGGATAGGAGAGAAGAAACAGCAGTAATAATAAAGAAGTAGGACGTAGTAATAATAATATGACATGCCTGAAGTCACTATTGAATTTTTTAGTCAAAAGTTTAAAAAAAGTTGCGCATAGTATACTATAAAGTAATGATCATTTCCGGTTAGAGTTTTTTTTAAAGAATTAGTATGATCTATAATCTGAGAGATGAAATTAATTTTGAAAGGAAAATATTTTGGAAAGTAATAAATGGCAGACATTTAATTTACTGGCTTCTTGTTTTAGCGCTAGGTGATTTTTGCCCAATCTCCCTCAACCCAACTGGAATGAAGGCCCAGTTTATCGAGAAGATAATAAGGTGCACATGAGACCAATAAATGGTTGCTATTACTAGCTTCTTTTTATAGCACTCAAAACTAAACCAATTTTTAAAAATTCTCTAGAAGAAAAAATGGCGTTTTTTAAACAAACTAATTTCTTTCAAATGACTATTAGGAATAGCGCTATAAAATAGTCAACTCTCACAATCAGATAGTTCATAAAGGAATTGTCCATAAAACTCGACAAAATAGTGTGTTTTCCCGGTTATCTGTTTTTTATAGTGAAAACTATAATTGTGGGGATGAAATTAATGTTCAGGATACAGGGAAAGTTTTATTCACTAGCTTCTAAAAATAGCGCTATAAAATAAATTAATTTTTTTCAACTTATTTGAAAGGCAAAGTGATATTTTAGAAACTAGCACATAATGGTAAACTAAGTTATCATCAATTACTACTAATAAATGCGCTATTAAATGAGCAAATTTCTAAATCATAGGCTCCAGGATAGAGCCCTCTATAAAACGCGGCAAAATACATTTCATTTCCGTTTTCCGTTTTTTTAGTTAGAAGATAAATATTATTTTAGGGAAGAAATGAATTTTTGTCTATTAAAGAAAGTGCAAGAAAGTGTTTCACGAATTCTCCATTTTCCTTTGTAGCTGTTGTCACTTTGTACTTTGTATTTTTCCGAACTTTTCAAAACCGGAAGTGACTGTCACAAAGATTTTTAAATTTTTTCCCCGTTTTTTATCTCTTGTATCATACTTAATAGATAATGGATGGAAGGTTTACCTCTCACGTTAAAAACCGAAATCCTAAATTTATCCATAATTCTGTGACCGAAATTTTTTTTTCTTTGGGGTAGAGAGAGGAATGATAGTGGAACGTGGGACGAAGGAAGAGATGTCCGGTGATGCTGGAAACCTGGAGTTAATTATCAACCATAATTAGTACCTTTGGCGAGGTCGTTATTTTCCAGTTTTCACCGATTCATTATTTTTTTTTGTTTTTTGGTCTGGATTTTTGGAAGCGAGGAGTGGTAGGTGGAAAGGGGGTTCGCTGGTTTTTGATGTTTGATTTTGGTTGCGGTTATTTGATTGACAATGTCAAAGCGGTTGATTTGTTTTTTTGCTGTTGTTTTTTTCTTATTATCGTTGAGTGGGTGTCTTGAAGATGGAAGGGGAGGTCTTCTTTGTTGGAGATGACAATGGACCACCTTACTTCCACATGTAGCGGTTTTATATTAGCTGGTAACATATTTCGTCGGTTTGTCTCTTGGATTTTTTTGGAAGCTTTTTGCTCCTCCGGGTTTTTGAGGTTTCTTAATACGCTGCTTCCGGTTTTCCTGAACTCTATTACCACTCAACTTTAGGTTTTTGAATTTTATTAATACAACTTTCGTAATTCTTGGCTTCGGGATTTTAGAGCTTTCCAGTGGTCATTGAGTTTTTTAGAGCTTCTGTTTGCCCATCTTCCTGTTCTGGAGCTTTCTTACACTTAACTTCCGGTTTTCAAGTTTTCATACGACTCACTTTACAATTTTGATTTTTGACACTATTCGTTTTCTGGTTTTCACTTTTCCTTTAGCACGACTTCAATTTTTGAGCTTTCTTACTATTCTTGTTCGAGTTTTGAGCTGCCTCAACACTCACCTTTGCACTTTTAAGGTTTCTTCTTTTCATCCACCGTTTTTCTACATCTTTTTACTATTCAACTTCTCTTTTTGTTTGGAGGTGTTGCGTAGCCTGGTATCTAATTTCTAGTCTTCTTGCTTGGTTTTCGTTTTTCAAGGCTTTTAATTTTGTAGACTCTGTCCTTTGGATGAGGTTAGATGTTATTTCGACTGATCTTTCATTATGTATGAGGGTTTAGTTTCCCCAAAACAATTGAAAGATCTTGAAGATAATCAGAAAACTTGTCAGAGACGGTAAAGACAAGGAATGATGTTTTGTGTATAGGCCTATTCATTTCCGATTTGCCAGGCAGCAGGAAAACTCATGAGTATAAAGGGACATTTGTTTCTCTGTTTATTCTAGAGACGAGACGACATTTGTTTCTCCGTGGAAGAAATTTTTCAAATCGTTTCATTGTGGTTTTTGGTTTTGGGTTTTTCTCAAAATAATGTCCATTCAGGTTTAAAGGTTTACAGTCTTTCATTCAACCGAAGAAAAAATAGATAAATAAAAAGGAAAAATGAGGAAAAGCAAAAACTGGTGAGGTGTTTTTATTGTTCGAATTTTCGGGACACCGTCTGTTGACTGCCGCGCTTTCGAGGGAGAAGAATGTGAAAATGCTGCTGCTGCTCCTGATGCTGGCCGGCGTTGCAATTTTAATTTTGCACTTCCAGTATCTTTTATCGATCCTTTTCCGTAGCTGGAAAAAGGCAGGGTTTTCCGCGGTGTGAGAGGAGTACGAGGAGGCGGAGGAGGAGAACGGGGAACGAGGATGGTGCAGGGAATGTGTGGGAGGAAGAGGTGGTGGTGGTGGTGGCGGCGAAAGCGTATGAGGTGGAGGCTGTGTGAGGAGAAAGAGAGATGAAGAGAGGGCGAGATGAGGGAAGCTGAGAGGCAGGAGAGGTGGAAGAGGAGGATGCGGGGGTTATTGTCAACGTCTGAAACCGTTAACCGTTAAGGTTATCTCCGTGTCCACCATCTCTATGCCTGAGCTCAAAGGTTTTTCATTACGTTTTAAATTATCGTCTTTTCTCGTTAATTTTTAGACATTCGGATTCACGTTACAAAGTTTTTTTTCCTCGTCCTAACCTTTTGCCGCCATTTTATATCCTACCGATGTTAATATAAAACCTTTTTTCTCTCTCTCCTTCCTTTCCTTTCCTCGCTCGCACACACGCGAACTTGGGAAAATTTTCGTTCGGTCTCTAAGTTTACTCTCTGGAACGGAGCAAAAGCGGAAATTGATGTTATAATCCGTTAAGGCCTTTCGTCGGAAGGTTGATTTCGAAAGTTTTTTCCTTTTTTTATGAATTGGAAGCATGAGGGAGGGGTTTGATTAGAAAAATATGAATCTCTCTCTTTTCCCCCTTTTTTTTAAACTTTGATTTTCCCGTTTTTGTAAATAACCTTTTACCTAAGAAAGAAACCGGAAGTTCTGAGACTACAAACTCATCACAAATGCATTAGAGCATTGATTGGTAGAGATGATTTCGTCGATGGGGGTTAGAGGTACTGGATGATACTGAACACTTGTTTAAATGAAAAATGTTCCGAGAGAACTGTGGTGTAGTGGTCAAAACGTCTAACTAAACTTATGGTTGTGAGTCTGAACCCACTACGGTATCATGTTATATTTAAGAGTAAAAAACGGCCAGTGGATGAAATAATGACAACAGAGTGAACGGGACTGAGCAAAGCGAACGGAAAATGGGAAAGCGGAAAACGTGGAATTCTGCGGAAAGGTAATAAACCAAATGGGAGATGATGAACGCACTAGACAAGGACAAGGACATACAAAGCGTATAACAAAATTAACCAAATACCATGAGCAAAAATTGTCAAAGCTAAGAATGTCTTGGAAGGATGAAACAAGAAGAAGAAAAGAGAAAGATAGACTTCGATCTTTAAAGAGAATGGAAGGGTACATATTAGCCAGAATCAAAAAACTCAGAGAAAACGGGGAAGAAGTAGAGACGGAGAAACAAGAAATCATGATGTGAACAAAATTTACTGGAATATTGTGTTTAAGAATAAGAGAGAAGGTAGCACATTGTGAGGCAGGTAGATGACAAAAATGAGCGCAAGTCGCAGAAGGAAATAGGTCCACAATCCAAGTGGGGTTCTGAAAAGCAGAGTTTTTGGTTTTGTTCTTACTTCAAGGAAAGATTGTGTTCCAATTGACTTTTTATGCCTTGGAAGATACGACGTGAACCTGGTTTTATATAAAAGGGCAAAGAAATCTACGTTTCGGATCATCTTGCCTGAAGTGCTCGTCGTCTTCTTTACTCCTTATCACTGTTTTGCAGAACCTGTCAACAAATTTGCGAAGTCTTTCGTTCCTTCTTTGGTGGTTTCAACCGAAACTAAGAATCTTCTCCGTACAGTATAGAAGGCACTATAATCGCCGGAAAGTGTAAAACCTGGCTTTCTGCAAAAGGTAATAAACCAAATGGGAGATGATAAACGTGCTAGACAAGGACAACGACATACAAAGTAGATAACAAAACCAATCAAACACCAAAACCAAAAACGGTCGGTCACCGCTAAGAAACTCTTGGAAGGGTGACGAAACCAAGAAAAGAGAAAGATGGACTTCCACCACAAAGCGTTTTTCACCTCTGACACTCATTTCAATAACTTCCGTCGTGTTTGGCAAGTGTTAAAGAACGGATGCAAGAACCTGTCTTCTAACCACCATTAAATTAATTAAGTCTTTCTGGAGGTATAGGGAGAGAAAGGAAGAACAAAAGGTCTTTTAGGAAATTCCAGTCGAAGAACTTGATGAGATGCGTGCGGTGTATGTTTTGTATGCGTGGGAAAAACTAGAAACGATACTAAGACAAGAATGAGGAAGGTCGAAGGAGGGGTGAGGTTGGCAACACTTGTTTTCAAGAAAGGAACTCGTTTAGGTGACTTTGCAAGAACTTGTTTTTTGTGTTAGCAGGAATAAGATAGAAGGAGGAGGATTGTTTTGTTTTCTGGAGGATTTTTCTGATTCTGTTGGAAGAAACTGATCCAGCGAAATGCTTGGCAGAGACCATCTTGACCATCTAGAATCTTCCAGAATCTTTGACTGTTCACATGAATAACCCAAATTCATTGGTATTTATTTATAGACAAACTCTTAACTATTATACATTTGTTCCTAATCAGTTGTTACGTTACATTTTTATACTGATTATTAATACTGATGATTTTTTTTTCCGATTCGGCCATCTCAGGACCACGCTATTTCAACCTTTTTCTCTTTTTCATCTTCTTTTCGCCTCCGCCAGTACTCCTTCATTCTCTCGCTGTGTTCTTTCTTCCTCTGTTCTGTCCACTTCTTTCCTGTTTTTAGCTTCGGCTTTTCCTGGAAACTGGCTTCTTGTACTTTTTTCCTCAGGGTATCTCCTCTGTATCTCTCTAATCATACTGATGATTAGTATAATTGTGTCTTTTTTTCTAAGGATATTGTATCAGTCACTACTAGGTAGGTTGACAAACACTATTTCCTTTAGTACAGAATTCGTTCCAAATTAGTTTCAAAATGGTGCTTCTAAATGAATCCTAATTGCACTACTATTATAATATTTTTTTATAACAGTATTATATACAGTCTGATAGTGCAGTATAGCGTTTTAAATTTTAGACGTTACTGTCAAACTTTTCTACTTTCACACTTCCAAAAGTGACCAATTGTATCAATTAACTCGTCCACATTCTTTGTGCCCATCTTATGCTCCAGTATGTTTGAATTGTTCCATCCCATTGTCCTCTTTTAAAGACAACAGCCTTTTTCAATCAGCACTCAGGTGTTCGAATTTGCGTCCACACCTCTGTAGCTACCTCCTATTATTACTATATGTAAAAATAAAAAAATTTGCTGTACCTGGTGTTGTGAGTAATACTGGTAATTGGTGAGTACCTGGTAATTGTCAGTGATACTGTAAAGCAGAATTTAAATGTGGAAGCTGATTAGGGACTAGTGGAAGTAGTCGTAACATTTACCAAAAGAACAAATATTCGATTGGTGGAGTTGGAAAAAAAATCCTATCTCCGACACTGAGTCAGCAATTATTTCGCCGACTTTTTTCTCTCTCTTTTGAATCTCCCTTACCCTTCACCCCGCTCGCCTCTATCCCTTTAAAGTAATATAAAAAAGGAGGAAATTTAGATTTTTTTTAATTTTTAAAGAAGCAATAAAATAAATAATTGAGATAGCGAGAAAATAAATTTCTTTAGCCGTTTCGTTAATGAGTGAAGATAAGAGAAAAGATGAAAGAAGAAGAGAAAACAGAGGCGTTTGGTAAAAAGAAATAAAATAAAAAAAATCAGAAAATAAAAGAACGGAAGAAAGGAGAGAGAGAAAAAAGGAAAAGAGTGAGCGTGAGATGAAGGGCAAAGTAGAGATGAGAAGAGATGCGGGAGGATGGATGAGGAAGAGGAGGCGTTGTGAGGAAGGACGGGGAGGGGAGAGGGAAACGAAAAAGAGAGAGAAAATTTTGTTTTGCGAATGCGCGCAAGTTTTTAACTTTTACAAAAAGCGAGAGGAAAGGGAAAAGAGAGCTAGAGAGAGAGAGAGAAAGAGAGTGGATGGATGGATGGATGGGCGAAAGAGAGAGAGACAGAGGGAGAAAAAGGAAATGAAGGCGGGCGGCCATGTTTTTCCATCGCCGGGAAGAACAAATCGATGCCTTAGACGAGACGAGAGAGAGTTTTAAACGTAGAATAAAATTACAATTTTATATCAATTTGGGGGCGTGGCTTCGAAACTTAAATCCCTTCCTCCTTCCCTACAGACTTTTCCGTGAGAGGGTTGACGGGGTGAGAAGGAGTAGGAGGAGGGTGAGAGGGAACACCCTCCTTAACCCCCGCGCTAAAAAACATTTTACGTGCGTCTTGCCGCTACGGGGGAGAACGAATTTCCCTCAGAAGAGGGTAAGGGCGGGGGTAGAGGGTGTTCGGTGGAGGAGATGGAGGGATGCCACACCCATGGCTCTTAGCAACAAGCACCGAATTTTTTTCTTTTTTTTTGAATTATAATAAAAAAATAAGAGACTCGAATAGACCTTATGCGAATGAAGGAGACACTATAAAGAGGAGAGAGGGCGGGAGGGGTGTATAGTGAAAACGAAGTACATCCCCCAGCACCTTGTGATCATTTCATGTCTTTATATATATAAAACTTGGTTTGTTCTTCAGTCCTGTTTTGTCGGCAGGATTTTCCTTTTTGAAAACCGAACGCGTCTTTTACGCGAACCCCCTTTCTGTGAAATCTTTTTCCGAATCGATTTGATGGCTTTCCGAACGCCTTGGGGGATTAATGCTTTCTAATTAATCTTCGATATCCAAACATGATTTTCGATTTCCGGTTTTATTACCCACTATATCACCATCACACGCTTGGTTTTGTTTCATTCAGGACTTATTATAAAGAATACGTGTAGGGTTTGTCGATTAACCACTTGCGCTATAAAGACGTGCCACGCACGTGTAGATTCTTTTGGTCTAAAATCCCAGCGAAGTGAATAGTCGGTAGGCATTTGTCGCAGAAACAAAGACGTAGGCTTTGAGAAGGCAAAAAAATATTTCAACGCCATCCCTGGTCTGATTGTTTTAGCGCATCATGTTTGAAGTATAAATATTAAATGTACATATTAAGGCTTGTCTGAATATTTATATCTTTAGTAAACTGAACTAGTGAACGGTTGTCGATGTTGTGCTCATCCTCAACTTCCAGAGCACTGTCTCGAAACATGTTGTCTAGTTCAAAGGGCATGTTGAATAGAATCTCAAGGACCTCAACAGCTACCACAAGATGCTGAGGAACTTGGAGAGTAACAACATTAAACTTTGTAAAAGTTTGTAACTTGAAATGTCGGAACCGACAATGACCAAATTCTGAACACTTATAGCCCAACATCAGGGAAGAAATGCTGTTTTGAGGATATGGTCATACTAAAGTTCCTCCTTTGTCTTTTGATGTATACTTGTGTTATTTGTTTCTTGACT
This sequence comes from Columbicola columbae, assembly GCA_016920875.1. Lineage (NCBI taxonomy): Eukaryota > Metazoa > Arthropoda > Insecta > Psocodea > Philopteridae > Columbicola > Columbicola columbae. The sequence continues at coordinate 2,037,547 of JADMLL010000008.1, forward strand.
TGTTTCATGCTGGTAGAAACTTCAAACAAACAATCTAAGTCCTTTCTTTGGTGAGAGGAGACTCTCTGACAAATGTAACTGTAAACATTCTGCTGAAGACGCTTCTTCTTTTTCGATTTCCACCCACCGGAGGTCGTGTTACTTCCAAACCTTTCTTGGTTTTTCTGTCGGGCGCGTTCGCGTTCTTCTTTGCTTTCTAAGACTCATCGGCAGATCATTCGAACCCGCTGTTATTTTTTTTCTTTTTATATTTCCTTCGTTTACTTTGTGCCAGACGTCCTTTATTCTCTGACTGTCGAGTTTTTTCCTCAATCTGGTTCACTCTAGTCAAATTTTTGCTTAGACAAAATTTGGTTGTACCTGCTCCAAACGTTTTGCATTTCATCACAGTTAAAGGCGTTCATACTGGTAGGAAGTTGGCTTTCGATTGAGAGGTGAAAGAATTTTTAAGGTTAACGTTACTAACAACAGCGTAACTACTGGGAAAATCTCATCTCTACTTATTATAAATTAGTCGCGATCATATTTTCTTTTATAATAAATATAATTTTGAAACAATAATTATTTATGTAGACATTAACAGGAGGAGAAGAGTGATAAATAAAATTTTATGTCCCCGGTGTCATTTTTATTGACGCGTTGATAAGGTTTAACGGATCGCATGACGTTGAATAAAGAAACCTCTTCAGACTATCTTCATCTGAGTCAAACCTTTTAACAAGGTCATTCGACTCGATTGTCATATCGGCCCTTCATTTGTGACGTGTTCATATCAACTCAATTTTGATTCGAGTTCCCTTTTCACTTTTGAAAATCGCGACCCACTGATTCCATCACCAATACTTTGGCTTCTGTTTATTTGAAAGCGTCTTAACTTGTCAAAGTTTCTTTGTCCTCTTTTGAGGACAGAGGGCTTTTCCCGGTTTTTTGGCCTATAAAAAAAGGCCAAAAAACCATCCATTACGTTTTGTAATTATCTGACTACGATATACAGCAGAAGGGAGCCGAGTGTATTGCTGTGCCTGGAAGGTACATTGGATTTGGAAACTTAAAAAGGGATAGTTTGGAAGTTTAGACCTGTATGGTTATTCACGACTGCTGAGAAACTTAAGCTTATGTCAAGCTTCTATGCAACTGTTACTATACTAAATTTCATTCCGATTGCACGAATGGATAATATTTAACGAATTTTTATCTGGCTGTTCTCAAAATATAAATAGGACACTGGCCAAATATATAGTTTCTCATGAGGACCCCCAAAAAGCTGAATTTTACTAAAGAAATCAAAATTCCTTACAAAAAAAATTGCAAATTTAACGCTTCGAGACAGAGAACAGGAACAGAAACCACAGCTGAAGTTAAAGATTGCTTTGGAAACTGACTCTGGTCCTGTACTCAAAAATTATCAAAAATGATAGAGCCGAGAAGAGTTGAAGCCAGTGAGCTGAGAAAAAACAAAAGGCTAGGCGGACTCAAACGAAGACACCTATATGATTAAGAAACAAAGAAAGGTTCAGGTACATGATTGGAATTGCTGTTAGGGAGACGCTTTCGAAGAAAATAGACATAAGAGAAAGGTGACGTTTACCCTTATATAGTCATTGTGGCAATATTGTGTTTTGAATAAAAGTTGGATGGTGCAGGATTTCCGGTGTATAAGTCAAACATTTACCACACACTCTTCCTCCGAACCTATCGCCGCAGCAATCGACTGTCTGGAAAATGATTAATCTAGAGAAGAATGATAGGTATAAGGATCACGATTAACGAAGAAGGAAGAAATGATGGGCATAGGATCAAGATGAAGGAAGATGATACTACCCTAACAAACCCTCTAGATATACACGTGACAGATAAACTTATACAGCGTAAAAATTATATTTTCAATGATAAGTCAGAAGAAGAACTGTACAAGCAAGAATCACACCAAGAGGGATGCTATCTTTCTTCGGAAACCTCAACAGACAAACAAGAGAAGCAAGAAGGATAAAATTTGTTAGACGAGACTTCCGGTCTACAAAGACAGACTCTACAGCAAATGCTAATTAAAACAGAAAGTAGGAGCCTGAGCGTTGTACCTGGGGATATACAAACGGCAAACGGAGGTCTTGGATACCTACAAACTTTGGTGATAGCTAGGTGCTTGATACTTCATCAAAAGGTAGAGATTGAAACCAGAAGTGATTATAAAAAAGTTTTTCCAACCGGAAACTCAAAATTTGAAGCTTTTGTTCTCTAAAAAAAGGGTTTTGAGCTTTGGGAAGAGTGGATAGAAGGTAGGAAAAGACTGCTGGATAATTTATAAGCTCACAACTGAAAGTTTTTCAATGTCACGAAAAAAAAAAGTTTTGCTTTCAAAAAAAAATTCTTTACTCTGAGTGCGAACAGAATTTTCTTGGTTGCGAACGGATCCCGTTCTTTCTCTCTCTTTCTCTCCCTTTTTCACAAAATGGAAGACTTCGTTGCCATAGTTTTTTACGAAACGTTCCATGAAAACTCAAGTAAAGAGATAAATGAGGGTAGAAAGCCGCACATGCGTTCGCCGTTCGGATTCGATTTTTAGAAAAGCTTTAACCTCACAATGCGAACGCTTTTACACTTTCTAGCCCGAAGCGTCTTTTTGTTTAACCTTCTCGAAATCTCTATTAATAAATTCGATGTATCGAATTGCTTCGTTGATGAGAAATTTTTTTCTGGGTTTGGTTTCGCATGCCCTCGAACCAGATCTTAAAATTTGAGGTAGAACGGATTTTTTAAACTCCTCACAAATTAATAATCCGAACGGGATAAATCGATTCGTGATTAATCATTATGAGTCCTTGAAAACCATAGATGAATGTATAGATAAATAATTTTTTATTACTTGGTGATGGGGAAATGGATGCGTGATTGAAAGCGAAATCCGTTCGCAAGCGTTCGATTAACTTTTTTTTTGGTTTTCGGCTTCTTTTTTTAAAAACAGTTCGTTCTTTTGGAAAGATCTCTATGATTGTATCTAGTAACTAACAAGCCCAGAGAGGGGAGGTTATCATCCAATTTGGTGTGGATGGAGTTACTGTAACACGACTTAAGAAGTGACAAAGAGAAAGAACCTTAAAAATTTTATTTTTAACACTAGAAAGACAGAAACTTTTGTAAGTCTATACTTGGCATACCCTTAAAGCGGTCAAAACGATTTGTTTGGGCAATACAGTGTTAATAGTGTCAGAGGATAAGAAGTGAAAGAGCAAGAAGCACGCAAAGCAAACCCAACAGGGAAGTTTAGGGCAGTTTCATAATCAAATTCCACTTAAAAGATAATCAAACAAGAAAAGCAAGGAAGAGAAAACTTGTTAAACGAGTCTTCCGGTCTACAAGGACAGAGTTTAAAACCAAGATACCAAGGGAAGAGATTTTTAAATAATTCTTAGTAGAAAGAGGATTGGTACCTCTATTTTAATAAATTAAAGTTAAGAAAATTTCTGCTGAAGTGACTATAACTACCGGGAAGGACCTGGTACTAGAGATAGATTGATAGAGAGACCATAGAGGACTATTGGGGACTATATAAGAAAGAATACGGGGGAAGAGAATATCCTGGCTTCAAGAGTTCCCTCTATCTATCTATCTCTAGTATTAGGTCTCTCCTTGGCCTTATATGAGTATGTTACTACAGGCTACCCAGAATTCGATTGTCTGCTTGTAAGTTGTAGTAGTCGACCAGGGATTGTATATCTGGGGTAGTCTTTTCTGAATTTTCTGTCATCCTCTGTTGGTTTTTTTGTTGAAGTAGGTTAGTCTTAGTCAGTTACCTTTACTATGAATTGACAATGTCACCCTTTTTCCGGTTATGGTTCCGGTATTATGTTCTTATTACTTCTCACATTGTGATTTTAGCTTTCTTAATACTCTACTTTCGGTTTTTGAACCTTCTTACTACTCAGCTTCTACTTATTTCCTGTCACCTAGCATCCAATTTTTGAAAATTTTAAATTTTCTACTAATTTTCAGTTTTCAATTGTTCTTAGAACTCTGCTTTCAGTTTTTGAGTTTTTTATTAATAGTATTCGTCCTCCGCTGGATTGTTGTTTTTTATTACTCAGCTTCCGGTTTCTGCCGTCCTACCATTCAGCCTCTGATTTCTTTCTACTCGACTTTAGTTTTCCAAAGATCAAAAAGTTTTCAGAAAACTTAATAGAAATGTGGACAGATGACGTTTAGTATATGTCCATTTCCGGTTTGATACATAACAGGTGAGCTCATAAAAGTTAGCAAAAATTATTGGTAAACCTTTGAAAAAATATTTCGAACAGGATAATGGTGCCGTCAAAAAGGCGACATTCATTATTGTAATTAGATCATCAGATTCACGACAGGAAAGAGCAACAGTAAAAATCTCGGGATTCTCAAACCAGATTAGAAAGTGTTAAACGCTGTTGTTTCGTCTCGTGGTTTGCTGAAGGTAATTTGTGAGCGGTGGGTCTTAAACAAAAAAAAAGAGCCCCAAAAAAAAGGCAAAAAAAGGAAACTTGGGTTCAGTCAGGAAACCATTCGTGCGGTCGTTGTATCTTTGGTTTTGTGGGAGGGGGGACTAAAAGGCATAAAAAAGTGGCACCAGAAATTATTTAGTCGAGTTCCATCGATTTCGAGGAGCAAAAAAATTAAAAAGTTTGTACAGAGTCCGAACCCCTCTTGCAGAATTTTTTTTGTTTTTTTGCTGTCGTGGGGTAGGGTTAAAGCGCCGTTCGAAGGGAAAAAGCTTTTCCTCGCTTTCCCTTCCCGGATGGAAGAGAGTAAAGGAGGGTGGAGGAGGAGGGGAAAGCTTCAAATTGTCTAAAAAACATTCGCAAAATGAGGAAATTGTAATAATAGACCGAAAAGCTTCTTTTCGGAATGAAAAACCTCGTCGTGGAACTAATAAACAAAAGCTTTTTCGTTTGAAAGCTTATTTCTTGTGCTTCGAACCTTTTCTCCCTTTTCTTCTCTCCTCTCTCGCCTCTTTCTACTTTCCTCCTTCCTCCCCCCTCTCTTCCTCCCTTTCTCCCACCGCCCTCTCTTTCATTTCCTCTCTTCCACCGTACTTCTGCTTCTGTCTCCTCCTTTTCCCGGGTTTTCCCTTTTGTGAAACAGAATAGGCTTTAAAGAAAATTTTTTTCTTTTTTTCAGAGTGCGGAGGAGAGGAGAGGAAAGTAAAGAGGATGAGAGGGAAAAAGAAAATTTTCCTTTCTCTCATTTCAAAATCGCCATCTTGAAATTAAAATATTATTTTAAAAAGGCTCAGTTTTCCCGGTTCGGCTTTTGATTTTCGTAAACTTTTCCTCATTTATGTCGCTCTCTCTCTTTCTATTTGCCTATCTCTCTCTTCGTTTTTTGGGAAGGATTTTGGCTCCTTCTCTCTTTGTCGGTTGGAGTGGGAGAGCCCTGTTTTCCACCTCCTGAAAATTAAAATGGGTTTTCGTGGAAAATTTCAAATGAGAATTGCGCTTCCTCCTTTTCGCCTCCCACCCATCTCTCGTCCGTTCTCTCCGTCTTTCTCTCTCTCTCTCTCTTTCTCCTCCTTCAACTAGGGTTTTTGTGGGATTTCGTACGACGCCATCTTGGATTTTGTTATTCTTTTTAAAAATTCCGTTTTGAATTTTCTTTTTCTTTTTGGGTGCGGGTTTGGGGTTTGAGTTTAGGGTCTGGGCTTGGTTTCTATTCTTTCCTCGGAAAAAGGTTTTTCGCCATGATTGAGAGTCTTTCCTTTTTCATAGGATGAAAGCGGGTGGGCCGGAGGGAGAGGAGGGAGGAAGGGGATGGAACTGGAGAAAATAGAAGCCCTGGAAATTTAAATGAGCTTTTCTCGACAACTATCCTTTCTCTCTCTGTCATTTAGTTTTGGAACTAGTTTTCTGTTTCTCGCAGCGTTTTTGTGAATTGTGTTCTGTTTAATTAGGCTCCTCCATTTTCAAAATTTTAAATTTGTATTTTGTTATTAATGAATTTGATTAATTAAAAACTTCGTTCTAATCTATTTTGAAACTACTTTTCTTCTTTTTCCCCAAATCTTTGTGAATAATTTTTTTATAAAATAAGATTTGAACTATGTCATAAATCATCCAAATTGCTGAACTGTATGTATTGAAACATTAACTTCCGGTTGTACAATCGTCTATTATCAGGATGAAACCTGTGACAATTTTATTAATTAATTCCGAAGTGAAGAAATATCTGTCAGCAAGTCGTATTCATTTATTAAAAACTTCTTTTTCAGGTGCCCAAATAGTCTAAAATGTATCCGTTTTGAGAGAGACTTAAGTAGATTTTCTGAGAGGAAGTGTTGAAGGTCAGTCTCAAGGGAAAGCTGGTGTCTCAGACTCAGGAAGTCTTTGAATTAGGTAATGCAATTATGTTTTCATATTTCTCACAGTCTGTTGCCTTTGCTTTTTAATTTTTAATAAGAGCTATACTGTCGTAGTGATATAAGTTTGTCTTGCTTCTAACTCATTTCCGGTTTGTAGGTAATTCCCACCTCACACTCTAACCAAACTGGTATTGCTCTTTCTAATTTATAATTTAGTTTATAGAAGGAGATTCAGAAGGTGTTTCAAAAATGGTCTAGCTTGAATTATGTAAGGACTCATGCCAACCTTCTATTTCCAGTTCTAACTTATTCTTCACTCTTTATAGTCAACATTTCTTCATTTTTTCATATTCCATATTTTTTGTTTATTTTGAGGAGGTTTTAGTTTCGTATAACTCTTAGAACTTGTTTCCGCCTTGGGTTTCTTAGGTGTGAAGCTTTTTCAGGTCTTGAGGATTTAGGACTCATTCATCTCTGAATCGCAGTGGAGGTACATAAGACGGTAGAAACGTTTTGTTGCATATCTAACCCACTTTCCGGTTTCTAAAACGATTTTTGTCTCAAATTGTATACCTTCACTCGATGCACTCACACATAGTTTTTTGTCTTTAGATTATCTAGGAAGTCATGTCGTGAAACTACATAGTTAGAAGTGACAGTATAGTGAATAGTCTAGTATTGACTTCAGTTTTTCAGCACTTTCTCTTCTCATGTTACGTTTTGTCGTTTCGATTATGCTTGTAGTAATACAGTCTAGATTAGATTTACCGCAACAGGTTGTAACCATACCAGAAGATACTCTGTACAAAGACATTTCTAACCCGTCTCAAATTTTGTTTCGTTTCCTTATCTGATATGATCTGCATAAACTAATTATAGTATATCTGACATAATTCCTGTTTAATAATTTGATATGTCACTGACTCAGTTTTCTCTAACAACTACTAACCAGACCAAGCAACAATCTATTCCAACTTCCAACCGAAACCGAGTAAGCTGGAGAATTGTATCAGAAATAAGCAAACTCTCCTCCCCCAAAGAAAAAATCTTCCTACATCCCGCAACACTAAACACGGAGCCAAACTTTAATAAAACGTATATTAAGTACATAATATCATACATTAATTAAACGAGGACAGTATATGATGGTGATGGTGTTGATGATAATAATAAAGAAAATAATGTCAGAGGTTTTCGTCGTTATTAAATAAATTATTAACCAAAAAGTGAAATTAAACGAAAATAAATCGATTAAGTATAATTTTTTGAGGACGGGGGCTGAGTGAGGGACGGGGGGCCTAGGGACCGCGGTCGTTTTCCTTTTCTAACTATAATTATATGTTATTAAAATCAAAGGGTTTCATTGTGTGTTAATAATCGGCGTTGGGGGGCTGAGGGGGTGGTTGGGGGAGGAATTTGCCTTTTTATTTATTTATTTGAACGTCAATCGCTTTAATTTTTGGCGGGAAAAATATTTATTTTTTTAAAAATAAGAGCGACAGAGGAAGAATGGGTGATGAGAACGATGACGACAGGCCGACGGAAAGCCCCGTTTCAAATTAATTTTTCGCAAAATATTTGATTTTTTTTATTTTGTTTTATTTTTCCTCTTTTATTTCTTTTTTATTTATGTTTTTTGACCTTTTTTGTATGTCGGATCGAGGTCACATGACTGGGTAAAAAATGGTTGGGAATCAAAATGATTATTTATTTATTTTTATTTTTAATGATTTCTCACCTGTGAGGTGATTTACCTTGGGAAATGGGTCGGGAAATTGTTTAGGCTGTGTATATGTGTTATATTTATATACTGGTCTAGTTAAAATAAGTATAAGTTGGTCTTACTCAAAATAAATAAGAAGGGAATGTAGTGTCAGCCAAAAGAAAAGAAACGACATGGTTCTAAGTATAAAGGATAGCTGTGAAAAAGAACCACCGTCGGAAATCATACCCTTTGAGAGAGTGCATAGCTCCACTTGGGGCTCAGACAATCAGAAACAGACAATGGCATTGAAGACATCAAGAAGAGGATAAACCAGGGCTGTAGATGCCTTTTTGTCCTATACAAAATACTAAACCACCGCTATATCTCCCGTATAACCAAAAAGGAAATATACCAGAGCAAAACCTGGGAGCTAACCAAACCTTCTGAATCCTGGGAAAGAAAATTTTGAGAAAAATCTACGGGCCAGTGTGCATCAATGGAGTCTGGCAACCAGGAGCTGTATGTACTCTTCTATAGTCGAGAAGTTTACGCACTACAACAGGCCTCCAGCAGTAATTTCAAGATTTAACTTATTTCAGATGTCTTTCTTTTTTCAACCCCTAACACGTTCGGGGGAAACAAGTAGGAGTAAAGAAAGCGTGGGTGCGTTTGTGCGTGAGAAAGGGTTTTTCCATTGATTTTTGCACGGACTCCAAATGCAATATTCATCCCCAAGTTCGCATTTTCCCTCTTCTTCCTCCTATCAAGCTTTCAAGCTTTCCTGAGCTTACTAACTAGAAAGGGAAGAGAAAAGGGGTGGATAAAACAAAAAAAATCCGAGCAGTAAAAATTCATTACCCTTGCCTTGGCGTTCGTCCGTTCGTTCGTTCGTTCGTCTTATCGAGGGATTCGAAACAAAGTTCCGCCATGTTTACGATTTCCTTTCTTTTTTGGATTTTTTTTGTTAGTTTACTGTTGGGTTTGCTGCTGTATCTAGTATGCGTGACCATCAAATTGATTCCCTTTTCATCGATACTGTCTGCCTTGATTTGAAATTGAACGTTAGCGAACGCGTGATGTAAAAGAGAGAGAAAGGAAAGGATGAAAGAAAGAAGCGAACGGTTTTTCGAATCGGAAGAAATTGAGTTGAGGGTGAAGACGGAAGCCATTTTGTTTTTTGTTAAGGTCGTTGACACGCGTTCCTCTAACTCGCGTAAAATACACTCAGCTCGTGTTTTTAAGTCTTATCACTTGCTGACTTTTACTTTGGTTTAAAAATAAAATAAGGAAAATTCTATTTTATGATATATTATAGTATATAATCTCGTCGAGTGTAGTTTATATTAATAGTTCATTTTTTGGGGAAAACTTTAATGACTTGTTAGAGGATTATGAAACTGGAAGAAATAACTTATTTCCGGTTTTATGTCTAATGACTGACTATATTCTCTTTCACCTCCCACAACAGCTTAAATTTGTCACAATTTATACTTATTTTTACTTCTTAAGTAGATAAAATAAGATAGACGCGAGAGGGTTATTTATGTATTGCTTAATTATAACTCATTATCATCCTCATAGCTTTTGATTTTGTTTTTGGAATCGACTTCCGGTTTGATTTTTGCGTCTTATAATTTGGATTTAAGCTTCGTTCACGTTTTTGTTTCCTTTTTATCTGAAAATTCTTTAACGCATAGTGAAAGCTTACAATTCTTATTATAATATGCTCACTGGGTCGGTTATTATGCGAATAGCCTAAGAGCGAAATTTGAGTGAAGAACCGAAGCGAGTTACCTTTTTAAAAAAAAAATTGAATTTGCTTGAGAGATGACCGCGAGATTTGTTTCTCGTGACGACTTCCTGTCAAGAACCCATTCGTGATAAATAAAATGATTAATAAATTTAATTTATTAACAAATATCTAATTTAATTCAGACAAAAAAGAAAGAGATAAATTCCGATCAATTGTAAACAAATTAATGACGTCATTGACGAAAGGTTCAATAACATGACACGTCAACCTTTCCAACCTTTTCCCTACTCTGTATCGTCCTCCGTCATCAGTTTTCTGAATTTATGGAGAAGTTAATTTTCACCTTCTGTTTCTCTACCCCCTCCTCCTCCTCCTTCAACCCCCTTATCTCATTTTAGAATTTTTTTCTGCTGTTTGTCGGATGGCTGTTTAGGGTTGGGTAGATGGGGGAGAAATAGAGGTCTTGTCTGCGGACCGGAGGCTTTGCGGTTTTCTGTTGGTCTTAATTTTGAACTTTTGTTTGGGGGGATAGGGTTGGGAGGGATGTTTGAAAAGGTTCGATTCAAATGTTTAATTGTTTGTTTGATTGAGTGATTGATTGATTGATTTCTTATGTAATTGAGTTTCGGGTTGTGATTTTTCGTTGACGTTTGATGGCCGATCCGTCGTTTTTGGGAGGTTCTTTTTGCGAGATTGTTTTGTGAGTAATCAAGGGGTTGGAACAAAACGATGGAAGAGGTGAGGAGGAGGTTATGTTTGTTTGTGTGGGATCTTAATTCGGAAAATATTCAGAAGTGATTTCAGGTAGGGTAAAAGACTTTCAAGGAACAAGTAATTCGTTTTGAGCGTCAGAAATGTCTAAAGTCAAATTTCTTTGTGGTGTAGAGCCTGTCCCAAAAGTTCCTGGAATGATATCTTTGTTTTCAGCAACGGTTTCTGTCAAAGAGGAGTATCTAAGTATGAAAAGGAGGCCGACAGAGCTTTGAAAAATTCTAAACTTTTGAAACAGAGCCCCGTATCGCTTAGAAAAGAGTTGGTTTGGTTCATTCTAATGATTTCGTGTTAGGACGTGATGGAACAGCTTTTGGAACCGAAAATTCTCTTTTGAAACAGAAGAGAAAGACAAATTGGAAGAGGGGAAAAGCAATTCTCTCTTTTTTTTGGACGGAAAAATCGAACGCGACACACACGTACACGTACGCCCCTCTGCCCCTTCATCCCCACGCACCTCCAGAAAAAATTGAAAGCTTCGTTCAATTTCCACGAGGAGGAGGTTGTCAAATTAGACACAAAAGGGAATGGAACAAAACGATTTTTTCTCGGGATTTCGCCTCGAATTTTTCCATGGAAACCGATTTTTCTCGTTTCCAAAAAATTTCCCTCACCCCGGCCTTCCTCCTGGTCTCCTCCCTCCCCAAGTCCTCCTCTCTCCGAACCGTTACTTCTCATTTCGTTTGCAAAATTTTCACCGAAAAAAAACTTTTCTCTCCCACTTCCTCCTCTTCCTCCTTGTCCCACCCACCTCCCGAAAAACGAAAAACGAACCGAAATTGTTTTCAGTGAAGGCTTAAACTGCATTTTTGTTTTTTTTTCTGTAAATAATTTTTATTTAACAATTTTGGACATGTAGCAAACCTGTACCAATAAAATGTCGGACTCACTGAAACGTTTTTTCAAAGGATGATTGTAAAAGCTTGGGGTTGGGGTTGGGATGAGTCGAAAGTTTTCTAATTTCGAATTCAAAACCTCGAATTTTGATTTTTGGAGGGTGAATTCTCTCAGGACTGTGTCCTAAGCCCTTTAATTCTAGAATTTAGGTGTTTAGAAAATTTGGAAGGGCTAGTCCGAAGCTTTGGAGATGCATTTTGTAAGTTGGCACCCTTGGGTCAGGTATTAGAAGAAGTGGCTTTGGAGATGGGTTGCGTACCTCTAGATAAATTTTAGATTTGGGTTTAGCTATTAATTCAATGCTTGAGTCAGTTTGACTCAAAGCGTAGATACTCAGTGGTTTATTTTCTTAGGTCTAACAGCTGTTTCTAGAAAGCAAGAGAAACACCAGCACATTTCGAGTTTAGGTTTCGACAGCAGATTGAAATCACTACAGCGGAATAAATTTTGGGTATTGCTTACATTTCGGTTTGTTCCTGATTTTAAGTTCCAACAGAATTGTCTTCTCTAGAAAGCTCAGCATAAAATTTAAATAAGGTTTGTGCGTACAGTCCACGTTCCGTTTTCTTTTTAATTTCACCTCCAGTAGTCTTGTCTTAGATAGGAATTTGAACAAACACTAAAATTCAATTTCTATCTACATTAAATGTTCTATTTCCTTTTCAGTTTCAGATCCAACAGTATTATTTCTGACAGAAAGCTAAACAACGACCTACATACATATTCTGTGTATGTCGCATTTTCTTTCCAGTTTTAAGTCTAGCGGTATTGTCTCAGTCAGAAAGCTCAGGAGGGACCGAGGTTACAAATTACGTATAGACCACTTTCATGTTCCTTTTTCTCTGCAGTTTCAGCTCCATCAGCATTGGCTCAGACAGATAGCAGAATAAATTCTCTTAATCTATGTTTCGTTTAATTTTTAATTTTATGTTCAAAAGGATTTTTTGAGATAAAAATGGGAACAAACCCCAAAATACAAATTCGGTGTACAGTATATGTTCTATTTTCTTTTCGATTTCAGGTTCGACAGCATTTATTCAGATAGAAAATCCAACAACTCTACAGTCTAGGTCGATTTTTCTTCACAGCTACAGGTCCAACAGCATTGTCTCGAATAGAAAGTTCAACTCAAAACCAAATTACCAGGTAAACAACAAACCCAAAAATACTGTTGACACATTCGGGTAGAAAAGGGCTCAAAAGGGAGAGAGAGAGATGGGTCGGGAGAATAAAAGAGAGGAAGGAGGAGGATGATAATTGTTTAAAAAAAAGGAAAAAGGGCGCGAGGGGCGGTTGGGGGGCGGAAAAATGTTGGCAACAATTTTTTTTTGAATTCGTCTGTTGATGACGCGGACATATTGCCTCGTGACGCCATGGAAGTGATCAACTCCGGAATTTTTTTATTTTGCAATCCACCTGCAGAAATTTTTTGATTTATATGAACTTCTCCGGCTCCAATTTTTATTAATTTTTCTTCTTTTTTGAAAAATGAGTAGAGAAAAAAATTTATCTGCCCGAGAGGAAGGGGGGGGAGATAATTTGAGTTGATCGTTCGACAAACATTTCGAAATCCGTTATAATTAAGTCTCGTGATATCCGGTCTATTGATTTCGGAAACGATTTCGCAAATTTGCGGCTGGCCAAAGATAGGAATTTGGGAAGTAACCCGAATTAGGATTTGGGGGAGATAATGCGAAAATTAGTGTTAGTGACTTGAGTATGTGTCGATTAGGTGAGAAGTCATAGATGTGGTCTTTCAAAACTAAATTTCTTCTTTCGACCATAAATTCTATAGCCCAACCAAACAACAGCGGATTGGCAACAGATAATAACTATCGTGTCTGTACACATTGATTGTTTATCAAATTTCTAAAAAGGATTTATGCTGTGCTAGGTTTTTTTTACAGAGGTTAAGTTGATTGTACCTTCCAACAGTAGTTTTTGTTTGGCTCATGAGATTTCAGTGTCAACTAGTTTTCAACGGGCTACAACCTCCAAATTTATGGTATCATATGAGTAATCGCTCATCTGGGCGCTGATTTTGTATTTTCTGAAGGAAGTGAAGAAGAATATAAAAATTAGGAAACTCAAAATGTTGGAGGAGGATTGTGACCGCATAAAGAAGTATTGAGCGATTAGAAAAGCGATGACCAAGAAGCCATTGTAGTTGGAACAGCCTTGTTCTTAGTCGGCCGAGAATAAAGAAAAAAACTCAAAATTTGATTTTAAAAATGTGATAAAGAAAACTTGTTATTCGACAGGGACAGAAACGCGAACTGTTTGCACGACAACAAATACCGACGGCTCCCGAAACCGATTACTGTTGTCAGATTTAAGGGTCTTAGTTACCAGAATCTTTGATTTAGGAGTCATCACACTACACAGAGAGGCCAAAAAAGAAGGTTAAAACAAGGAGAGTTAGACTTCGTTGAAAAAAAAACCGTCAGAAGATGTCATGAAGAATATACTGTGACTATAACTTTTTAGTCTGGCAATTAACTGAATTATAGTTAAGTCTCGTGATATCCGCTACAGCACAGACCTTTCAGCATTAGTAAGATTATTAAAACAAAAAAACTAGTTGACTAGTATGATTATAGTCGTTAAAATGGCTCGGTATCGTTCAAAACTATGTACAAATCCGAACGAAACAAGTGACAATGGAGTTAGTGGTGCTGGAAATGTTATAAAATGTTAAACAGGAATGCTGATGCTGCTTGAATAAGACAGAGTACGGCTAGTCAGTATAAATCGCCTCTTCGTAACTCCTAATCTAAGCAGGCTAATCAGGAGTACATGTAACAGATTATAGTTTATGAAGTAGTCATCCCCAAATTTTGATAGATCAACATCGGTCACTACAACACAAGCCTTCTCAAAATATCTTACTTATAAAACTCTCAGCTCACTTCCGGTTTTTTTCATTTCACTATACTATCACTATATTACTGTAAATAAATAATCATTCACGGTTACTTTGGCCATATCTAATTGTTACACCACTCGACAAACTTTGAAATAAATTACTAAAAAGCTTTTGTCTATATTATACAGTAGTATAAACGACACTATTTGATATTTCAAGTCGTTAACCTTCACTTTGGGTTAGTAGTTAGAATCATTTTCAAAAAATCTGATTTCTGCTTAAAATCAAAGCGAACGGATTTGAAAGAACCGAACGGAATGACATAACTGATCGCATAATCAAACGATCCGCCAACATTTAAAAATCGAAGGAGGAGCGTTCGTTCGCCCTCGAAAAGAGAACGAAGGTCATCTTCATTATTTCGAAACGAGTTTTTTGGTTTTTTGGTCGGGTTAGGGGTGTCTGGGGAGGAGGGAAGGGGGATGCGAGAGAAAAGGAAATTGGCCTTTTGCAAGACGTTTCTTTTTTATTTCTTTTTACCTGCAGCATCCAACAGGTTTTTGAACGTGAACTCAGGGGTCAAAAACAACAACAACAAGAACAAAAAAGTCGTTTTTCGCTTGAGAAGAAGTCGGGAGCGAATAAATTAGGTTAACCGTCGCCTTTCCGAATTTTTATTTTTTAATTTTAATTTTGTTTGGGGGGGTGGAAGGAGGATTTTTAGGACGTTTTTTTTGCGAGAACCGGAAACGGAGTTTTGAAAATTCTCAGAATGGATGGATAGTAAGTGGACGGAAATGCGGCTTTTGCCTGGAATTTTGGGGTTTTCCGGTTTTCTCATTTTTTTGGACATGTTCAAGGCAGATTTCACTTTTTTAAAGTATATCCGGTTTGTTTTTTTGCCTCCTCTTCCGCTCTCCTTGTTGCTGTAGAGTTGAGAAAGAGATTAGAAATACATTTCTGGTTTCCCACCCTTATCAAACGTGTCCCAGGGAGTTTTCGTTT
The DNA here is from genome assembly GCA_016920875.1 of Columbicola columbae. Taxonomy (NCBI): domain Eukaryota; kingdom Metazoa; phylum Arthropoda; class Insecta; order Psocodea; family Philopteridae; genus Columbicola; species Columbicola columbae. Next base: position 2,052,866 of record JADMLL010000008.1, read on the forward strand.
GGTTTAGCCGCATTTTTTAAAGCATTTTGGGTTTGTTTACTTCTCCTCTTCCACTCTACTTCCTCCTTTTTCTTCTCCTGTTTCTGCATAGCTGAGAAAGAATGGAAAACGATGTATGTTTTTGGATACGTTCAGAGCAGATTTCATATTTTACAAAGTTTTTAAAATTATTTCTGGCTTGTTTTCTCATACTTTCGTCTTGTTCTTCTATTCTTTGTTTCTGTGCCGTTTATCATTGTTCTTTGAATGTGTCTTAGATAGCTTTCATTTTTATATGACAACTTTGTTAAAGTATTTCGGGTTGTATTATTTCCCTCTTTCGTTGTTTTGTTATATAATCTTTTTTCGTTCTCCTCCTCGTCTTTATCCTCCTTCTCTCCTCTACCGGTTTCCGTTTTGGCAGAAAGAATGAAAAAACATTTATGATTAACAACCTTCTTCTGAATTGAACTTCGCAAATTTTTTGTAGGATTTTGTGCTTTGATTCATTCAACCCAAAACTCTTGTTGTATTCTGACGTCACAAAAGAAGCCTATAAATGAATTATAAATAAATAAATGAATCCCACGCATGTGTGGTGACGTCATCATCTCATTTATTTGATTAATTATTAGCGTGAATTTATAATTACAGCCTTATCGGATGATCTTTGTTAAGAAATTTTTGTCTGAGAGGATTATTTGAGGGAGAGCAAAAGTCAATGAAACCTTTTATTTGTTTATTTATTTATGCTTTATAATTGAATCTATTAATAATTCGATCGGAACGTTAATAGCAATAAATAAATAATTTTTTTATTAAATTGTTGGGTCCGATTTTGAGGTGATTGTGTGTGTCGACATCCATTGAGCACTGCTGCCGCGTGTCAAGGTGGCTTTTGTAAGAAGTGGACCGTCCAACCCACTTCTATGGGTTCAGTATCCGCTCAAAATTTGTGAATCATATCCTGTGGATAAGAACCTTTTGTACTGTATACTAGAATCATGATTATTTTGCGCCCGTCAGTGTTCACCGTTTTTAGAAACTTGTGATGCGATTTGTCTATTTGATAGTGTACAGTTAACATTGTGGTTACTTCCTACATTAATTTTGCAATTGTGCAAATCTTATGAAATGCAGTCTTGAGACAAACGTGCGGTATTTAAGAAACTGTGCAATATTTTTGAAAGAAATGTCGGACAGGGTTTTGCAAAATTTTTGTAATGAATCATCTAAAAAGTGTGAATTGTTTATAAAGAGGATTCTCGATGGTGCTGTGCACTATTTATGAAAGGAAATCTTGAAACGGGTGTGCAGTATTTATGAAACGAATCATGAATCTTTTCAGTGGATTATTTTAGGCGTTGTGTTTCCACTTATTTATTCATATTGAACCAACAAATTTGATTCTAGCATTCAAAAAAAATTTTTTTTCAAGTTTATTTATTCTACAAGCAACTAAACGACTCGTTCATCCAACTTATACATTTACAATATATAATAGAATAAGACACAATGAATGAAGTTTAAAAATTGGAACTGCTTTGCGTTTCTTGTTTGCGTCATAGTCTCCTTGCTTCAGGAAGAAAACCCAAGTTCTTCAGTTCACTGTTTTGATGAGAAAGCAGACGCTCGAGATGCCCACAAGCCTGCGGGTTTTCATTTCATACGTACCAAAGAGCACCGGCTAAGCTCCTCAAACCGACTACACATTACTATTGCCAGCATAGCCCCAGATCTGGCTCCGTATGTTCGACTAGGCTTTAGAGCATGGAACCCAGGACAATGCCCTGTGGAACTCCAGGCGAGATATTTTTGAGCTCAATCAAAAGAGTAACATCACTAACATGATACAATAAGCATTCATGTTTCACAAACATAATTAATGTGAGCTGATTAGTTCTTTCTTTGAGTTGTTCATTCTCCGAAATCAATCCTCCCACGGGCCAACAAAAAAAAAATTATTTTTGATTGGAAAAAAAAGTTTTTGAAAATCGTTAACGACTTTTTATTTATTTATTTAGAAAAGAGCATACATATACAATTATTTATACCAAGACGGAGTTTTAGAGAGATTAAACAACAAAAATTAGAATCCTAACGAGAGGGAAACAAAGAGCATTTTCGGCTTTTATTCAAAATACAATAATAACAAAAAAAGGTTTTCTCGTCTTCCGGTTTCCGGTTTTCATGGAGGACAAGAAAGGATGAGGAAGGGAAGGGGGTTGGGAAGAGAAAAAATTGTGCAACCGTTGTTATTAAGCACTAATTACGCACTCGCATACATTTTTAATCCTAATTAATCCCCGTCATTATGTCAGCGTAATACGAGTCTAGACGAAAACCGTAAGGTGGGGTACAAGGAACGGATGGCGGGGGAGGAAGGACCGAAAAGGGAAAAAGACACCAGCAGGTTTGAAGGTTTTTGTTGGGGGAGTGGGTAGGTAATTAATTAATTTTTTTTTCTACTTATAAAAATTCCACGACACGACGTTATATATATGTATATATTTATAAAAATATATTTTTCAACAAAAAAAATGAGATGTCGGATGAAATTGTTTAAATGAGAGTTTGATGTCGGGAATGAAATTCGAATTTTTTTTCCCCGAGGTTTAGGGGGAAAGCGCGGTCGATCACAAAAGCTTTGAGAGATGGGGGGGTCCGTTTGAAAAAGGATTTTATTAATTTATTTTTCGAGAAAAAGATTTTTTTATATCGTATTTTTATAAATATTCTTTTTTTTATTGTAAGGTCATGAGACGAGAAAGTCGTTTAGAGCTTTTGATACAGTGTAAAATTCCTTATTTGCTGTCAGGGTAGAGAGAAGGAGGAGATATGTTCCCCAAATTTGAATCCACGAATACAAAAATCACGGATGCGGGGATTTATTAGTTTTCGAGAGTTTGTAGGGGGGGTTTTGACTCTGGGACAAGGTCACGTGAATGTGTGCAGTATTTATAAAATAAGTGCAAAGACAAAGCGTAAAGGAATCCGTGATTAGTTTCATAAATTCTGCACACTTTTTCCAGTGTTTTCTTTCATGAGCTCTTTATTAATGCTTCAAACTTTTGCATGATTCATCTCAAAAATATTGCACACCCGTATCAGGAACTTGTTTAATAATAGCTTGCTGACACGTTTCGTTATCTTTTCTGGTTGTTTACATCCTCATTTGGAACGAAGTTTAGTTTCGACTACATTAAATTATTCGAGAAAGTTTGCAACATTTATGAAATTAATTTTTGATACTAGAGTGCGAAAATTATGAAATGATGTCTTGGGACAAGTGTGTGGTCTTTTTGAAACGAATTCTTGATAGAGCTGTGCAGTATTAATGGAATGAAACTTACTGAGTTCTACAGTATTTATGAAATCTGTCCTCGTCCAAGAGTGAAATATTTATGAAATGGGAGTTTCTTCTGATTTTGGAGTCTGAGTTAAAAATTGTCTTGGATTTGGATTGTGAGGATGATGTTTTGGTAATACTACAGTAGAATATCTTGTTCGCTATGGTACCTGCCAGCAGCAGGTTCAATTACTATCTTCTCGTTCCTTAATTATTGCTCTTCACTGCCCATAACTTATTTATATGCTATTTTGTGATTTTCTTTCATCAGGGTTTATTAAGAAAACTAAAAAGACATCATCACTGTACGATAAAGAAATGAAAGGTCTTCATCATCTTATAGTAATGTTACTTTATTTATTGAACGTAAGAAAACGAATTATCTCGTTGTTTTTACACAAAGAAACATATCATTTTATAATAATCAAGAATATTGGTTTTAATGAAACGAAGAGAGGATGGAATATTAGACTCAACCGGGAGAAAAAAAAAGCGAAGAACGTTTCGGAAGAGGACGACAGGAAGGGAGGGAGGAGAGTAGATGAGAGAGCGAAACATGCAAAAGGTAAGGAGGAAGCAAGCAGGAAAAAAAGCTGAGAGCTAATGCCAAAGTCAAAAACGAAGGGGGAGACGGAGTAATAAATGAGCAAGATGGGATGACGTTAGGGGTTGCTGTAGCTGGGGGATGAAACGAGAGCGCGATTAAATTATAAAACGAAGAGAAACAAGAGAGGGTTCTAGAAAGTAAAGTAAAAATGAAGCTCGAAAGACGAGAGTTTAAAGGAATCTGAAATGGCTGGTGTGAAATAGCTACAGATAGACTTTCAATCTCTTACTTTCTAGCCATCAGCTTATCTCTCAGCTCTTGCTATATACACTCATGAGTCCCTTTTCAAAAAGACAATGAGCTTTCTAGACAATTTCTCTTTAGGATGAGCCACTTAAGTTCAAAGACGTTGTGGAATCAAAGTAACCCAAAGTAGAGAAGATAGAGAATAAAAGTGAGAAGATCATATAAACTGGAGAACTGAGTAAAATCCAGCAGAAGAATTTTTGCAATAACTTGGCCTCTAGATAGAGTTACACGCACCATTTCCGGTTATAGCATTGTATTAGAGACATTACCGGAAATGGAAATTCTAAGTATTTTTTTCTTTTCTTCTAGGTGGTATGACGAACATGAAGCAGTGTTAAGAGTGCACGAACACATCTTTGTATACTCTCACCTACAAACTAAAGTTAAAAAACCCTTCAAGGGAGAAAGAATCACGGGATGAAAAACATTGATATCCAAGAGAGAGAATTAGAGCTTGGTTGAAAACCCAGAACTAGAAATTTAGTACAGTATAGAGAAGAATGGGAAAAAAAAGAGAGACGAGAGTGAAGGAGAATGACGAGAAGGAAATCCTGATAGGAAGATGTAAATATTAGAAAAGGTTAGCTTTAGAGTTACACGATTCTTCGCTTAATTTAGGTAAGAGCTAGTAAAGTTGAAAGAAATCTCGGTAAATCAGAACTACAAACTCTAATTGATGACAAAAAATGAACGTAAAACCGGAAGTAGGAGGTTGAAATCACATGATTCCCCAGATAAACTAAAGACGAATTAATATCTACTTCTGTTCAAGGATGAGTAGGAGAATAGGTGTTGATGAAGGTGTGTGTGAAAGGTTGATGAAGGGAATCATTTTATAAACCGGAAATGAGTTAGACAGGCAACAAAATATTTCTACTGTCTTATGCACTTCTACTTCAACTTGGAGGTTGATGAGTTCTGTCACTGACGTGAAACGCTGCCTTTATTCTTATATCAAGACTTGAAAAAGCTTCACACCCGAGTTACTAAATAGATGAAAACTAGCTCTAAGAGTTGTACAAAACCAAAACCTCCTGTAAATAAATAGAAAAGAAGGCAAAGAAGGAGGAAAATGAAAAGATAAAGAAATGTTGACTATAAAAACGAGAAGAAGAAGAAGTCAAAGCCGGAAGTAGGATTTACATAACATGATTCTTCAGATAATCTAAAGGCAGACAAAATTTCTTGTCAGTAGATGCTGATGTACAAGTTTTAATCTCGTCCTACAAAGAGTGAAGACAGAAATACTAGTTTGGTGAGAAGTTTCGACCGGAAGTTGATTTAGAGTGCCGATTGTGAGGTGGAAATTATTTCAAAACCGTAAAGCTTATACACAGGTATGATCATGTCTTTGGCCATCGAAATATTCCGTTTCCGCCTTTAACCTAAGTTATAACCTACAGTTAAAAGACTGTTTAGGATATACTATAGCCTAACTGCTATGCCACAAGCTTAAAATCCTGTCTATGTAATTCTGTGTCTGATTTGTAACACACCGGATTTGTAATACACCCATAAAAATGGTTAGCGTTTATATGATATTAATATTATATTTTCTTCCAGCTTCTAAGAGATGAAAGGTGAGAGAAGAAATCAAAGCTGTAAAACCAGAAATGAACACACCGTGGAAGATAAGTCCGAATTCGACTGTATATATTTTATATACACTCACACATCGCTTTCATTCGTCTTATCAATCGAGGAAGAATAAAATCGAACTTGAATACCTGTGTTTTAAGGTTTGTATGAACGTTTGAATTTATAATTTATTCATAATTAGTCGCAAAGTAATTTGATGCCGTAAATTTAAATTTTTTCATTTTGTGCTTTGGTTTGATGTTAGGGCGGTAGGAAGGAAGGTAGTAGTAGTAGTGTGAGTGTGTGGTTCGTATATACTATGTATATATGAGCGATTGGAGAATAATCATAACGAGGTCGATGATGAGGCCGTGACAGGAGGTCAATGTCGAATGTAGTTGTGAGGGAGAAGGGGGAAGGATGATTTTTATTTTGTGGGTATTCGGGCTGATTTTGGAGCTCTGGACATACTGGAAAAAATGCTAGATGGGTAGGGGTGGTGAAGAGTAACAGAAATAGTCGAGAGTAAAAATTACGAGAGTCTGAATGGCCGAATAAATGAATCAAAACGTAGAGCTTTTGCCCCAACTTCGATTTCCATCCCTCCTCCTCCTCCTGCTCATCCCACTTCGTGTCAAACTAATCATTGATGATTATTAGTCAGTTTGGGATTTGACTAGTAGAGATGCGAACTGTATGGTTTTTTCTTTTGTCACTACGATACACGAATGAGTGAAATTGTTTTGTAAGGAGCTTTCCCGGATGGGGTGATTTTTTGGGAGATGGTGTAACACTTCCTACCTTAGAAAAAGGAAATCGAAACGTGCACTTACCTTCGCTGTGTAGTTAGTCGATAAGTTGAAGAATGGAGAATTCACGAAGTTGACGACGAGGAAAACAAAGTAAAAAAAGAGGAAAATTGTTTTTCTTTGACGAATAGCAGTTTCACTTCGGAAAATCAAAAAGAAAACGCGGAAGTATACACCACGAGAACGAAAACGAAAAGAAAAATTCACGACAAAGTGGAATTAAACGGAAACGGAAAAACCGAAGGGAGCAGGAGGGAAAAAAACTAAAAAAGCGAACCGAAACGAAAAAAAAAGATTTTCCACCGGAAAATGCGAAAAAATGGCGGGTTATTGTGAGTCGGCAAGCAAACTCGCGGCTGGCGGAACACGGAATAACCTCGAAAGGAGGAAAAGTTGGAAGGATAGGCCCTCGTCGGACGATGGAAGGACACGTAGGCTTGTTTCATCCAAAGATTTTCCCTTTTTTCCCATTTTCCTTTTTATCTCTCTCTCGCTCGGCAAATTTTTCTTTTCTTTCTTATCCCCTTTTCTTTTTTTTAAGGGTGGAGTTTTCCCGGGTTTTTCCTTTTTTCCTTCTTTTTCCTTGGTTCACCTCGTCCTCATCCTACTGTTCTGTTAACTTTAGCGATAATTCATATTTCCTCCTTTTTCTATTCGATTTTCATTTTTCCTTCGTCTTCGGTTTTTTCCTAGCTTTGGTTTGTGTTTCCGGTTTTTTTTTATTTTTAAAACTTTTTGTTTTGGTGCCTCTTTGGGTTGTTGTCTTTTTATCCTCATTTTTGGGTTTGTTTGTTTCCAGCGGAGGTTTTCGTCCGTGTGAAGTTTGATTTGTTATTATCGAGTCGGGTTTCCTGATCTCGATGTCTTGCTCTCGTCGTTCTGTCTTAATTTTGTTTGTTTTTGGTATCTTTACTGTCAGGATTTGGTTCTGTTGGTTGTTTTAAGTTTGGAAGTGTGTTCTTTAAGATGCCATTTTTGTCTTTTTTTGTGGAAGAGGTTTCTTTGCGTTTTCAGGTTTTGGAAGTGTTGTATTTGTTTGGATTTTGGTTTTGAATGTTGTTGTAGGTCTCAAACCGTATTCTTGTAGACGTCACAGACGTTTAATGTTTTTCTTTGAGCCTTGTTGTGATGTCTCTGATCGTCATTTTGGGTTTGTTTGTTTCCTGTATTCCTTTCCTCTTTGTATTCAGTGGATTTGCAATTAGGGTTTGAGATTGGTTTTTGATGACGTCATTTTAGTTTTAATATATTTTTTGGTGGATAAAGTTCTTTTCTCTTTTCGGCTGTTCAAATGACCATAACCCAATAAACTTACTTTGAATCTGGATTTGGTTTCTGAATAATCTTCTTGAAGACGTCGTTTTGTTTAAAAAATCATGTTTTTTAGAGCAGATTTGTATTCACTTTCTCGTGGCTGATTGGAGTGGTACATTTCCATCTAAACCCTACTCGATGTGACTGGATACCTGAGTCGTTCAAATCTGCTTTTTTAAGCCTTTCATTTGTCAGTTTCAGATTTTTTTTGCTGTCTAGTCCTTTTGGAGTGGAACTGTGTTTTGACTGCTTTGTCCGATTTTCAAGTTGAAAATGAGCTCTCAGTGAGCTGTCAGTGTTTTGTTTGTCTAGCCACTCATTTCGGCCTTTGATAGTGTTTTTAGGCGTGGTTTTGATTTATTTTAATTACAATAGTTAGGCGCGTTTCAGACCAGCGTAATATTTTATCCAGATTTCTGTTGCTTCTGGAAGGTTGTACTCGGTCTTTGGTTGATGTTGGTTTGTTGTTTTTCTTTCTAAAGTTCGCATTCTACTCTTCTTACAGTTGAACAGATGTGAGGAGGGAATGGAAACCATAGATTTCCGTATTATTGACTGCTAGTTGATAGTTTCATTAAGTTGTTCTGCCTCTGGTTATCTTTGTCTCTCTTCTTCAGCTTTCTTATAAAAGTTTTGCTTTCTTTTCAGTTTTACTTAATATTAACTTCTACACAGTTTCTTTCAAAGTATTTCGTTTATAATTTTATTATATAATATTTGTTTGTTTTTGTGATGCTTCTAAGATCTGGATATCACCGTTTAAGAAAGAAACGGAGATGGAGATAAAATAATATTGGTGCAGTGAAGATTTGTGTCCTTGTTTGCTAACTGTATACAGTGTGTTACTGTTGAAAACTGGTGTTCCAATGTTTACGATTGATTAGCCCAAGCAGTCTATGTCGAGTAATTTTTTTTTTACCCCGTGTCAGCTGTCACCTGTCTCTAAGCGAGATATATGGTAGTTGATGTGGCTTTAAAGGGGATAAATAACGAATGTCTTAACCCCTGGAGCTGGATAAAATCAAAACAGTAATATAGATAACTACGAATCAAAAATCTTAAGACAAACCCTAGCTTCTATTAAGGAAGACGTGATAAAGAACTATTAATAACCAAAAACTAAAACAACTGAAGGTCCCACTGCTAAAATTTTAGTAAAAACCTGAGGGAATGCACTGTCTTCAAAGATGGGTAATGATTTTTCAAGGACGATTCTCCTCGAAAAATTTTTGTAGGCGACGAAAAAATTACGATGACGTCGCGAGGATGGAAAAGCGGGAAAAAAAGGATCGATGATAAAGGAAACAGGAGAGGTGACGGTTAGGAGGGACATAGAATCAGGATGAAGTGGGAGGAGGGAGAGGAGGAGGTGGACAAGAAGGGAGACTGCAAAGCCGTAATAAGCTTCCAGCAAAATGCAACTTTTTTGCGTGTGGAATGTGTGTGTATGTGCGTATGTGTTTGCTGTTGATGGAAGGTCCAGAGTGGCACCCACCCGGCCTTCTCTCTCTTTCATTTTGTCTCCTTTTGTTTATAACCGATGCACATATTGATTCCCTATTTTTCTGTAGGTAAACTCGTTTCTGCACTTTTTTTGTTTCACTCTTCTCCGGTTTTTTTTGTTCGAAACTTTCCCTTTTACCACCTCCCTCCCCCAAAAAAGAGGACTTCCGCTTTGAGTTTTTGTCTCCAGCGGTTTTTTCCATCGTCTCTCTCTTTCACCCGTTTTGTTGCTCAGTTTTTTTTCCCCCCTTCCTTTGTCTCTTTCCTGCTGTTGTTGTTGCCACTTACCTGCTTTTCACTCATCCCCTTAACCATCCACCTCGTTCATGAAACACGCATTAAAAACATTTTACCTTGGCGATTGCAGACCTTTCGCGATTTTAAGTCTAGGATTTATCAGGATTGTAAATGTTAGTTTTATGACAGGGTTTTCTGTCCCACCCCCGACTCCCTCTCTCTCTCTCTCTTTCCATCTCTCACTCGGCTCTCTTTTCCGCACCCTTTGTATTCGTTTTTGGTCGGCGTTCCATCCTCCTCCTCCAAGGTGGAGGTTCCCGTGTTCTTCTTTCACAACCCCCCCTCCTCCCGATCGCTGTTTGATTATCGTTGACCATTTTAATTGAAATTTCTCAAAAACTCAAATTCTCCAGCATACACGGGGAAATTATACATATTTACGGGGATTAGGGGCCTTTTTGGAAAATATATGAGCCCCCGCCCCGTCCTCGCCACCGCCACCACCTTGTGGCTCTCTCTCATCCTCTTCTTTATTTTCCTATTTTCGGTTTGTAGGAAAATCGCGTTTCCGGTTCGGAGAGTGAAGGTGAGCAGGCGGGAGGGAGGCGTGTGGTGACGGGGGCGGTGTGTTAGTTTGTTAGCTTTTCACTCTATTTTAGGGGGGTTCAGCGAAAATTCGTTAATGTTTCTGGAAACGAGGAGAAAATGGAATTTTTGTGAGAAATTAACGATTGAAAACGAAGCGGAGGAGGAGGAGAGGAACGGAGGGAACGAGGGAGGAATGATGGGTTAAACAAACTTCTCAAGTTAATATTTCATCAGGCGAAATGTAAACTGGCGGTTAGTTTTCTCTCTTATACCTTTTGAGAAAATTTTAAAATCGGGGTTTGGTGGTGTGAGTACGCCATTTTATCTTTTTATTATAATATTTAAGCAAAACGTTCTACGTAAATAAATAAATAAAAATATTAATGACTATGATTATGAAAATGAAGGTTTGGGTATTGAAGTAGTGAGAGGAAAGTCAGTAAAGTGTAAAAGGGAAAGGATGTTGGAGTTCATTTTTGAGATGAACAAAAGGCATTTAATATAAATGTATAATTATAACTACTAATTATAAAGTAGATGTTAAAGAAAGACTACTAATCTGATGCAACATGATCCCTTTTTTATACGAGCTGTTTTTATGCGTTTGAAAAAAAAATGGAGAAGAGGATGTGGCTCTGCTTTTTCAGTTCTGTATCTCACCTACGGTTGAAAGATTGACAACTCTGCTACGAATTGGAAGGTCGATGGTTGTCTATCGAAGTGTGCATTATTTATGAAACGAATTCTTGGCACAAGTGCAATATTTTGGAAGGAAATAAAGACGTTTCGTCTTTCATAGTCAATCTTTCAGCTATTTTCACTGGAGTGTACAACTCGTGGTACGAGCAAACACTTATTAAATTCCCAATGAAGAATGTAATAAAATTTTGTTAAGATTACGAGTGGAAGAATTTATAAACTAGCCGGTAAATATGATAAATATTCAGTAATTTGTTACGTTAACCAAGCTTAGTTGGAAATTACGAATAACCGCCGGAAATTATATATGTATATTCGTTCGATGTATCATTTTTGCCGTAACATATATACAACATTACTTTCCGGTATACATAATATTTTTAAAAGTATAATAACAGAAAGAAAATTTCCTCCATTTACGAAATTGAAAATGTGCAGAATTTATAAAACGAATCTCTTCTAAAAGTATCCATCATTTGCCAGGCGACTTTCTTCATTCAAGTGTGCATTACTTTTGAAACGAATATTTTTTTCACTTTTACTCTGGCTGGTTTATACAATCCCCCACTCTCGATCTGAGCAAAATTTTATTACATTTTTCATTATGAGTTAGATATTTCATAAACTAGCCGGTAAATGTGATAAATATTAAGTAATTTATCACTTTAACCATGCGTAATTGGCGGTTATGAATAACCGCCGGGAATTAAATATATCTATTCACCTGATTTATCTATTTTGTTGCAACTTTTATACGATGTTACGTTCTGGTTTACATGATATTGTCAAAAGTAACTAACAAGAGATGAACAATGCTTGTAGTGGATGATATTATAATCAGTGTAACAGTTAGAAGCTTTAAAAATAACTTGGAAGAATGTTGAAAGGTTGCTTGGACACAGAAAATCAGAACCGATGTAAATTATTAATACATAAGGCTGTTGCCCTGAAAGTAAGAACTCATTGGAAGTAAGAGTTGAGATGAGGCCACGCATAATGAATTCGAGGGAGGAAGCCAGTGTCATAAAAAAAGGATGAATACCGTTGCGCTAGCTGGAGCAAGGGATGCTGCACAAAACCAGATCTAACCCTCCCTCATTTGAGCTCGAGACAAAAGTCGAAAATTCCGTCTTGAGATGGAATCCCACACCTAATTTCACAAAAAGCAAAAACCCACCCCCTTGTTCCTTCGGCTATTCAACCCTTCCCGCTCGAAAAACTCGTTTTCCTCAAACTCGCTCAAGTTTCATTTCATGGAAATATCTATCCATCCCTCCACCCCCTACTCCCGGCTTTCCAAAAACTCGCCATCCGCCCCAACCCTCCCCCGAAGAAACAAAAAAAGAAGTCCGGTTTCGTAATTATTCCGCCAACGGTGGGAAACTATTTTTAAAAGTCGGCAAAAGCAAGGGTTGGTTTTATAGATTTTTCATCCCCTCTCCCTTCATCCCTCTCTCTCGTTTCTCTTGCCTCGGTTTCCTTTTTCTCCTCTCTTCAACCCCCCGAACCGACCACCTCCGCTCTTACATCTTCTATCCTGCTCCTCCTCCCTTCCTTCTCCTCGACCAACCCTCTCGGGTTTCCTACCCTTTCCGTTCTTGAGAAAAAGAATAAAAAAAGACGAAAATTTTTCTTTCTACTTCTTTTTTTCCTTCTTACCCTTTTTGGGTTTTCCTCGGATTGGTTTCCATCCCTTCCTTCACTCCTTTCTATTCCCCGCATCTCTTTTCTCTAAACCCAAAATAGTTTTTTCCTCTTTCTCTCTCTCTTTCTCCCTGTGCGAGAGAGGGAAGAAAACCCAAAAAAATCGAGTAAAAAAGAAAGATGGCGAGCTTTCAAGGAGTAACCGCGACTGCGCCTTTCCGTTCAAATCCCCGCGCAAGTTTCCCACTTGAAGCCCTCATTGGGCAAGTTTTTCACTTTTCTCTCGTTTCCGTTTCTTTTTTTTCCTCTTCCATCTTCCCTCTCTTCCTCTCTCCACCATCCTCCTCACCTCAGGGCTCTCTTTCTCTCTCTCCCATCGGCTCTTTTCTTTTTCTTTCTACTTTTCCTCTCTTCTCTCTACCACATCCATACCCTTCACTTCCCTTTTTCCTCCCTTCCTCACACCATCCCCTGCCATTCTCTCTCCTTCTCTCTCTTTTCCTATTTTCCGCGTTCGAGAAAGGGAGCAAGGGACCCGAAGTAAAGTAAAAGAACATTTTTTCCGACTAAAGGATTTTCCAGAAAATGGAAGACTAATTACATTTACCAGTTTTCTCAATTTTGGGTAGACTAAAAGACGAGCTTTTGGAAGAGGTTGTTACTTCCCTTTCCCTCTCCTTCCTTCCTCCAATCCTTTTCTCATCCTTTCCATACCCACATCCCACAGGCAACCTTTTTTGGACTCTGCCGAAACCTTTCTAAGGGTTGCTTTTCTTTTTTTTTGGAGGTTTTGTCCACCCCCTTGCAACTCTACTCTCTCTCTGACTTGTCCATCCTTTCCCTTATCGTTTTCTTCCTCCTTTTCTCTCATCCCCTTTCTACCGCTCTCTCGTTTTTTGAAAAATTGTTTGAATTCAGATAAGTTTCAAAACTTTTTCTAAAAAAAATTTTTTTTTCAATTATGCTTTCTCCTCGCGTTATTAATTTCTGTCAGGGAAAGTTTTTTTTGCGGTTTTCTCTTTCTTTTCATTTTTTTTAAACAACTTTTTAGGGTCTTTAAGGGATGAATATAAATCATCTTTTTTGTTGTTGTTAGACTCGACGCCTTTTTGCCTTTTTTTTTTAATTTGTTTCTTTTTCAACACTGTGCGTTTGGATGAGAAAGTTTTCAGACCATGAAACAAAAAGGATTTTCACACACACACACATACAAAAAAAAACAGCCAACACTGGACAGGAAATAAGGAAGCTGCCTCTTAAAACAAAATCCGGTGACTGAAATTTGAGACAGACAGTTTGTCGACTTTTTTTTGTTTCCCATTTTCAGGTTCAGGTTCTCTTCTAAAATGAGTTTTCTGGCTCTACTATCACCAAGTTTTCTTTTGGATATGATGGTTATTTTAGCAATTGGATTGTCTGTAGTCCTTCCATTAGCTAGCATAGGCCCTCATAACCTCTTCTTTCTCCAAAACTTGTAGTAGCTTCAGAATGTTCCTTTTCTCTCGAAAACTTTGATGCCTGAGAGCAATGTAGAGCATTGGAGGACAAAATGTTGGAGCACTTTTTAGAATTGCTTGTTGCCCACTTCGCAAAGTTTATCCTGGTCCCATGCGTATGACATGCACTGTGAGTACAATTCTTCTTAACCCAGCTACTCCCACTTGACTGATTAGCCTTACCGTATCGAAGCTCAGGCTACTGTACAGGTAGATAGACTCTCTCAGATCCTGATAAGAGGGATTATATGTCGAAGATACTGATATCATTTTCATTCTTTGCTTTTGAAGAATCTGGGTGATGAGATTCGTAGTGATCCGTTAATTAGTATAATTGATCAATCCTTGATAGTATACTGTAGTATAATTTTAGTCACTTGAGATATTTTAAAGACCGTCTGCTAAATTAACGTTACAAAAACCTTTAATTCTTCCTATACTGCATATTTACCTTCGCATTATTATATGCCATATCTGTGTATATTTATGTTATTCTGCTCTGTTTGCCTAATTTTAACAATTTTTCTACATTTTCAGGTGGAACTAGTTGTGTGAAGTATGTAACAGGCTCAAGTCACTGGCGCATTTCGTATTCGAATACTCCAGATCGAAAGACTACAGAATCTCGGAAGCAAAGAAATTTGTGGGACTACTCTAGGATTTTAAAAAGAAGAATGTACGTATTTAATTGTATGATATTATTATTTGGGAGGTCTGTGGTGTAGTGGTTTAAGTGCCAGATTAAGAAGCTATAGTCGCGAGTTTAAATCCTCCTCTCGTATCCTGTTATACTCAAAAAAGAATAAAGAACAGGGTTAAAACTCAACTGTAACCATAACTATATTATAATTTATGTATTGTGTACACTTTTTGGTTGTTACAATTATTAGAGGTGTAAACAAACATTGTGGATTTGATTAGGTTTTAAAAGATTCCGTAAAAACTAACTCCTAGAACTATCTGCCTTAGCCACAACAACTATCTCTACTACTACTTTGCCACTTTACAACTTGGCTCGCCCAATTAATCGCTAACACAATGTTTGGGCAGTGTTGAAAAACTTCCGGTAGTTTTAGTATAAAAGAGTGCAGTATTAATGAAACAAATTCTTGATAGAAGTTTGCTGTCTTTTTGATAAACAGTCAAGTGCGTGATTGTTTAATCATCAATTTCTTGTATAATGTTCTTACTTTTTCAGATAATATTATTTAACGTGAAAGCCCTTTCTTTCTTACACTTTTGAACAGTATTCTGTAGTGTTACACTAAAATTTTTATGTTCTACTCTGATTTGGTAGTCGTTTGTAACAGTTAAGTTGCGGGAAAAATCTGACTCTTCGTCGTTCAGTCATTTTTTAATTCGATATCTCTCAGTGTTCTATTTGTAGGACGACTATACTGATAGCTTGTGTTATTGTCTATTGTAGGTTGCCTGATATTATTTTATATCTCTCAGGAACTAAAGTAACGCAACGAAAAATTTGGGAAAATGTGTTATCTCACCGACCTAGAGTCTACAACTACAAGGAGATTGTTTTGTAACTG
Organism: Columbicola columbae; assembly: GCA_016920875.1. Classification (NCBI taxonomy): domain Eukaryota; kingdom Metazoa; phylum Arthropoda; class Insecta; order Psocodea; family Philopteridae; genus Columbicola; species Columbicola columbae. Next base: position 2,068,462 of record JADMLL010000008.1, read on the forward strand.
TACCATCATCTCCGGGCCAACCGACGAGAACAAATATGAGAAGAGTATAAGAATAAGAGGTAAGACATAATGTATAAGGAATCAAAGAAACACAAGAAGAAAACAGACATCTTCCTCTTTTTTTTATCTGACATCCTCGGACAAGACACTACCTGAAACCTTCGAAACCTTTCACAGAAGTACGCACCAAACTAGAAACTGTACTGGAAATAAGACCGAGAACAAAGAGACAAAGTCAAGATGTCCAAGAGAGAAACATTTTCCGTTTCAGAGTTTCCACACAGCAAGTGGACAGAGGAAGATAGTGAGGGAAGGAGAATGCCTGGGCTGGGTGGGTTGGTGGGTGGGAGAAAGAGGGAGGAGGAGGAAGGAAGAGAGAGAAAATGAAAAAAAAAATTTCCGAGAGACTTTTGAATGGGTGTTCTTTTCTTCAACCCTCAATGCGAGGAGGGAAAGTTATTTTCAACCCCTTTCGCTGGGGGGTTGTACGTCCTTTCTCTTCGTTCTAACCTCGCTTCGTTTCCGTCCAAGAAGAACGATACATTCGCAGTTTTTAATGTCTTTTTACACTCCCCTAGGAAAGCTTTAGGGCTAAACATTCTTCTGTTAATTTCATTCCCTTCCTTCCTCCCTCTCCCCCTTTCCTCTGCCTCCTTCTACTCTCCTCTTCCTTCCTCAATTAGAAGGAATATTGTCCTTCGTTGAATCGATCTGGAAATTAAAAATGGCCGACAGGGAGTTGTTTCAAAAGCTTCAAATCAAATATTTAAAAGCTCTTGTAGGTGCTGTGCCGTTCAAATAGGGATTCACGTAGGGTTAGAAAGCTTTTCTCAACTTTTTCCACTTCCATCACAAACATCTGGGGACCCGGAGAGAAGAGAAGAAATTGGGTTGAATGGGTTATGAAGCTTTGAGGAACTTTGTCACCGGCTACACTAAAGATTACATCAAAGATTCGTTTCGACAAACCGGAAATGAATCCAGTTTTATGTTCCTTTTGATTAATGTTTACTTATTCTCTCTCTCACTCTCTCGCTTTCTGAGGATTACGATCACCTACGTTTCGTCTTTTCTATAGCCGCATAGCCTTCAAAATGTTAGTGTGTGCACTCCTAAATCTTTTTTTACACGGTGTTGAAGTAACAACATTCGTTGGTGAGAACAAATAAACTTATTTTATGCGAATTATTTTAGCTCCCCACCACTATAGCTCAGCAGTTGTTTAGAAGTCAATCATTCATTCTTGTATGCAATATTTATGAAATTAATCATTCCTACGAGTGTGCAGTATTTATGAAATGAGTATTATTATCATCCCAGTCATTTCTAGATTCTCGTTGTTTAACGAACTCTTATAAATTCACTTCCAGTTTCAGTTTACACGCCCTCAGTTTCTAGATTTATGGTTCTTTCATTAAAAACTGTCGACAGGAAGTAGTTTCAAAAGCTTCAAATCAAATATTTGAAAGCTCTGGTGTTGAAGAATGGTTTCACACCGAGATATAAAGTTTTCCTCAACTTGTCATAAAGTTTGAATTTGTATAATAGTTATAACTTTGAGAAAATGCATCTGTACTGGTTTCGACAGGTCCGGAAAAATAAAAAGTTGTTCTTTTTCCGATACAGATCGTTGCCTATATTGCTTCCGGTTTAGTTTGTCCAATCGACACTCCGAGACTACCAGTTGTGATTTTCACGTCTTAGAACTTAGACTTAATTTTTTTCATGTTTTACTTTCCTATTTTTCGTCTAGAAATTCGTTCTGAGACATAATTAAACATTTTGTGTTAGTGGACTATATTCATAATGAGTGATTATGTGAGTAGCCAACGGAAGTAACTGAATGTCTTGGAAAAATTTATAATTTGATTTGGGAAAGACTGCCACCGTAAAAATTTCTTTAACTGAACTCGACAGTTTTGTTCTTTAGAATTGCATTTACTTTCGGGAGTTGTTTCAAAAGCTTCAAATGAAATATTTGAAAGTTGTTGTAGGTTCTGTGTCAATCAAAAATGAGTTGTAGCTTACAAAACACCTAATCAAGACATGAGATGAGAGTAAGAGCCAAAAACCAAAAAAGGGAGAAAACTGTATCAAAAATGGAGGCGTTGGTTTTTGAGGGGATTCAGCAACCGTGTCTCAATTTCCTTTCTCTTATTTTGTGCATTCACACAAAAATATGTTTTACTATATACGATACAAGTGCTGATATATTATATATAAAAGAATTTTTTTCCCTTCGCGTCTAATGTCCTCGTTTTTTGTGTAAAGCTTTGATTTAAAAGATTGTCTATCAAATTTATGGGTGAAATCTCTCTCTCTTTCTCTCTCTCTCTCTCCGCTGTGGCTATAAATACCCAGATTACAATTTTGCTTTAGGATAGATCGTGTGTAAAACGAGTGAAAAAGAGAAAATTTTAACCTGCCTTCCCTCCCTCTGCACGTCTCTCAAACTCCTCCTCTGCACACACGCACACCCAACCAACCGACCGACTGACCACCCATCCACCCTCCCTGCCTTCCTCTCTAAGCTTTCCAAAATAAAGTTTTTGGGGAAAATGTTCTTCCCTGAGGATTTATATCCTGATTATTTTCCAGGGCTTTTTATTTGACTAGAGAGAGAAAGAGAGGTCCTTCTGGAAACTTCCTATTTTCCTAGCTCAAAACCCGGGCGAAACTCGTCGTTTCCGTTTTCTCCTTTTTCGGGAAGGCTTTTCTGCCCTCCTTTCCCCCCAACAACCCACCACCACCACCTCTCCGAATCGACCCGTTGTCGTCAAGTTGGGAAACCTTCTCCTGGCTCACGTTCTCCTTTTGTTGTGTGGTTTTATGGCCCCGGAATACCTCGACGAATGGCACGTACGTGTCGTGTCGTAACTCCTTCCCTCTGTTTCCGTTTCCTCCTCCTCCTCCTCTTCTCGTTTTTAGAATCTTTCTCAATTTTTAATTACCTCATGTTTGGTCCCCAGAGTCAGGACAAAAATGACATCTTTTAGAACTCTTGGCGCTTATTGCCAAGTCTGATTACAGAGATTGTTTTAACCACAGACTGTATTTAAACCATGTTTGGTGTGCGTTATTTATGGAATGACGTTGATTTTACTGAAGTTGTGCGGATAGGCGAGAGTAAAACTTATCAGATTCCGAAATTTGAAGCTATACGAATCAGAGAAATAAAGATGTAAACCTTGGTGTAGTGTACAGTATTTGTGAAAGATTGTCTGACAGAATTTTAATAATAACGAATTTTTTCTTTCTATTTCTCTTTTTCTCTCGCCCCATCTCTCTCTGCTTTTCTTTCTCTGTTTTTCTGATCTGTCTCTTTGTATTTTTTTTACTTCCATTTCTTTCTGTCTTTCTTTTTTTCTTTCCTCTGTTTCCTTTCTTTTATTCCTTTTCTTCTTTCTCCCTCCCTCTCTGTTTTTTTTCTTCTGTTTCTCCCTTCTTCTCTCATTCATTATTTTTGCTCTATAGTATATGCAAAGCTTTATCTCTACAATCACTTTCCATCAAATAAATCTTCTACCCCAATTCACAAAAACTCAAGACCTCATACTATCATTCCCATAGAGTCCACCACGCATACACATTTCAATCCGAAATCTCGAAAATCACCAAGAAGGAACTCAGAAAATCTCAAATTTTATACCGTTTTGTGGTTATTTTGGTAAGCCACTTCGAAGCTGCTCCCTTTCTTCTTGCTCTGCACCCCCACCGTCAAGCATACCTTCCTCCCGAAAAACCATCGTCAGACAATACTCCAAAATTAAAAGGATCGAAGAAGGCTTGCGACCGGGCGGAGAGGGTAGTGGGGTTGAAACCGCACAATTTCAACTAATGAATATTCTAAATATATGGCTCAATAAATATTTCAGTTCTCTAAATCTCAACCCACCAGCTCCTAACCTCCCCTCCCTCAACCGTCCTCCTCTATCCTCCTATCTACCTACTACCTACAGTCGAACAATTAAAAATTTCCGTTCCCAAGATTTTCTCCTTTTTTCTTTAATTAAAACATCCGGAACATCCGGTTTTATTTGTTTATTTATTGATGTGAACGCCATCTTGTCAATGAAATTTCATTTTTATTTTGGTTGAGTGTACGGTTGTCAGCCTGTTTTTCCAGTTCGAACTCGATTCCTTTCATGTCTCGTGACATCTTTTTAATGATTTGGCTCTTTAGAACCCTCTTAGTTTTGAGAATGTTTTCGGTTAAGGCGTTCGGTCGTTGCTACGGTTCCCAGGTCATAGGCAGAGGTTAAAGGTCAACCTTCCAGATTTCTCCTCTCGTTCCCTTCCCTTTCTTTTCCTGTCGACCTATTCTAATCCACATAAAAAAGGTGATCTGATTTATCTCAATGTTAGAAAGAGGGCAGAGATCTTGTACATCAAGTGTGTACGTGTGAACGTTTTGAATTTGTCTTCGTTTTTGCTGCTGTCGGTTTAGTTTTTGTGTAGTTTTTTTGGTTCAGTGTGGTTGTTACTTCCGTTTCTTGTTTTGTCGTCTTAGAAGTAGACCTTTTTCGTTTTTTTGTTATTTTAAGCGGCACTTGTTTACATTTTTATACTTATAACCGTCTTGGAGGAGAGGAAGGAATAGAACGGGTATCAAAATCCTGTTTAAAGGTTTCAAGCTTCTTCGAAAATCTTTCATAGTTTCTTTTGGGGGCTATGTTACCTTGTTAAACCAACAACGTCAACAGCATTATTGTGGTTTTAACGGGGTGGGAAAGGAACAACAGTGTTTTTAACCCCAAAAACCCAGAAGAATCTGAATTCAACAAAGCCAAACTTAAATCCCAAACAGAACGGTTACGAATCGGTCTGAGAACAGTCTTTAGATTCTGACCAAATATTTACTTCTTACTTCTTTCGTACATAACTTGATGAAGAAAAAGGTAGAATAGATATCTAGTAGATTTGATGAAATGTGCTCTCAATATCAAAGAAGGTAAATATGGGGCGCAAGGACCTCAGCGTAGATTGTCTAACATATATACTCTCGTTTCAGATGTTTAACATATTTCCCATCCCCGCGAAAAGAGACAACGAAGACTAGAAATCGGACATTGCACTCCGTTGAGGACGTCAGAAAGTTATGCTCTACAGCAGTTCAATTGAATTTTCACTGAGAAACAAAGTGAGAGGTAAGAACCTGAAACAAAAAGTCTTCGTGCCAGTCGAGAGAATAAAATTTTCTCTTCGTTTGCTTTCAAAATCGCTCTCACACTTCTATCTTCCTTCCCAACTTTCTTTCTCAACCCCCTTCCTCTTTTACTCTCTCATTTTCATTTCCACGTGTTCTGTTTATATAAAACCATCTTCGTATGAATGTGGAGTCCTCAGGGGCTAAACGCGCACACCCAAGAGATTCGATTTAAGTTTAATAGAGAAAGATTGGACGGGCGGTAGTTGAAAAGTTTTTGTTTTTGAAAGGTCGAAATGAGATTAGAATGATGAAAAAGAGGAGAAGAAAGGGGAGGATGATGAGTGGTCAGAGTGGAAGAGGAAATAGGACCCGAAATTTGGAAGTGATGGGTTCTGGTCATGAGCACAAATACTCTCGAAACCCCCCAAGAAATCATGTCCCGAAGAAAAGTCAATAAAACTGTACACACTTCCTCCTTCTACGCCATTTCCCAAATTTTGCTTATTCATTGCCCAAAAGATAAACCTGGAATGTCTTTCTCGGGAGATTTTTCATTTAATTGGGGTTTCCAACTCCCAAGGCCCTGTCGGTATTGTTTTATCCCCCAAAAATAAAAATCTTCGGGGACGGAGAATTTATAAAACCGAAAGACAAACCGAGAGAGAGAGAGAGAGTGTGCGTGTGTGTGCTGGGTTTGAGTTCAAAGCTAGAGTACCTCCATTCCTCACAACCTCAAACCAGAACAAAAAAAAGTTCCAGGACTGAAAACTGACGACGTCAGCACTTTCCCCACAGCATCCAACAGCATCTGACTCATCCCACCGCCTTTTTCGGAGTCACCCCCGGTGTGTTTTAAAATGTAAAAACGAGTGCATTCTCTCTAATTCTATTGTTTCGACGCAGGCGTATGCACGTTGAAAGCCGCGGAATCGGATTTTTAATCAATTCTTCCCCTTTCGACCACCAACCCCCCAACCACTCAACCCCCAAAAAAGTTCTTTCCAAGTTCGTGCACCAGCTTCAAGCACAAAATGTCCGCTCCTCTCTTCTTTCTCTTTGTATCCTCGGCTTCAACTTTTCTTTTTCGATTAAGGAAATTCACTCAGGAGGACGGATTCCCATTTCTGGAGGAGGGCTGTAAGGGGTGAGGGGGTGATTCGAGCTTTGGGGAGAACAAAAAAACGGACAAAAACGAGAGCGAAGGCATTGTTTCGAGACAAAAGGCCTCGAGTCATCCTTCGTAAAGGTTATTCATGAGGATAATTGTCATTGGATGGGGAAGAGAAGGAAGAACGACGACGACGACGGACGGATGGACGCAAATACGCAGGCGTACATTTAAAGATGGGTTTTTTGCAACGTCTTTCGGAATTCCGTTTTTATTTCTCGTTGTGCGAATGTTTCTCTCCCAGGAAACGTCCGTCTATCTCCAGTCCCCATTCCCCAGACAATCTACTTTCCTCCCTTTTCCGCCATTTTTCCTCTTTTTTTGTTTCCTCCGTTCTGAGCTTTTTTTTCTCGCTGCTAGAATCACTAATAAATTCAGCGTAGATGTGCTGATTGTAATCAGAACCGGATACAAGTTATAATTTCTTAATTCTAAAAGGTTTCAATCTTATCTTTCGTTCCTTCTTTCTGGTATGGTCTTTAGGTTCTCATGTCCACTTTTTCTTGCTAGTTTTGTTGTACTTGTAATTTAAAGTTTTTTTTAACTATTAGTCTATTTATGTATTTATTTTTTGTTTAGTTTTTACCGTATTTATTTATATTTATTTGGTGTACAATTCACGGTAATTTCGTATTTAGTAGTCTGTGCTATTTATTAACTTATTTTCAGTCTATTATGCCCTGATGAGTACAAAAAATATAAAGGCAAAAGTAAAATAAAAAAATTCGCTCGAAACTCCGGAATGCACGCTACAAAATTCCACAACTTGGGTCAGAAGATAATATTTTCTTGTTCTAAACTATCAACCCCTAAACCTCAACTACATCATGGAGTACATTGTAGTGTAGGTAAACGGGTACTGAACTAGAAAGAAGATGATGGATGCTAGTCAGAGAAGTTATAAGGGGTAACACAATAAACAAACAACTTGACCAAGAACAGTACTTTGTAGTCACTATACATACACTACGCTGAGCAATCAGCTACTCTGATATATCACAGCATACATGCACCCTGAAACCGACAGCGGCAAATCTTCTTTCGATACTTGCGAGACCAGCCCCTCGACTCAGCATCTTACAATTGGCAAATGTTCGAAGAGCGCCGTAAAAAGATGCTGAACCCAAAGAATGATGATGAATGTGTTAGACAAAGACATCTACGTAATACGAAGTAAGACAGCTAACAAAAACAGTTACAACTAAAAGCTCATATAGCTAGCTAAAAAAATGGTACACTAGGCTCGTGGAATCTTGAGCCAAGATATAGAGCAAGTAAATAAACAAAAATTCAGGTTTGCTAGAAACAAGCACGGGCTACATGGAGGCATTGGGTTGAGAATTTGATTTAAAGAGGATTCTAATAGATAACAACTAGGATACATGTGGCAGTTAACTGGATAAAGAAAAATGTTTTCTGCTCCCTGAAAATTTACTAAAACCCTGGTTAAACTAGAATTTAAAATAAATTTTCCGACGTTAAAATTAGAAAACGTTCCCATTCTTCCCCACCTTCATCCGCCATCTTTCTCTTTATTTTTAAGAAAGCAATCTCCTCCCTTCCTTGGCCAACCCAAGCTTTCCTAACCACTCCTCGAGTAAAGCCAGGCAAGAGAATAATAATAATAATAATGAATTCGATGGAAAAATGGTTTTCCATTCTCCAATCAAAGAAAACCTAAAAATAAAACAAGAATCTGCAGAAAAGGTCCTCATCCTCCTATTCTCTCTTCTCTCTCCCTCAGCTTCTCTCCTCCTTCTCGTCCTCCTTTTACCATCCTTCACTCTCCCTCTTGGCCACCCTCTTCGGCAAAGCTCGCAAAACCTTCGTCCTTCCCTTTTAAATTTACTTAAAATTCAAAATTTATTTGTTCAGAACCGGGAAAACCTTTCTCCTTCTTCTTTCCTTCCCTTTCCTCCCTCTCTTCCTCTCTTTCCACACCTTCTCCACCTCCTCCTCCTTCTCTGGCTCTTCTTCCCTTTCCCGAAAAATTTTGAGAAGGGAAAACAAAGACCGGAACCCAGAGCTTAGTTGTCGTCCAAAAATTCGATTTCCGTTATAAATTTTTGAAATAACCGGAAACGAAGGAGGGAGAGGAGCCGGAAGTAGACAGTCTTGTGTTTTGGGTACCTTAAAAATTGATTTTAGGCCCCAGGAGGGATTTTTTGTGTTATTGTTGCTGTAACTAGAAATGACGGTTGAAGGAAATGCTTTTGCTGAAAAAGAATTTTTGAACTTGTGGAGGGAAGTTTTGGGCGCGGGGGTTGCTGGGGCTGAGGTTGTTAAATTTTTTAGGTTTTACCGATATTTTTCTCGTTTGTCGTTTTTGCTTCCTGGGGTTTTTTTTGCTTCATCGTTTTAAAAATGTTGCTTTGTTATTTATTCAAAGACGAATCAAAGTTTTTAACTGTATATAGTAACAGTGGCTGTAAAGATAGAATGATTTCCGGTGAGATACAGGAGGAGAATTTATTATTTATCTACGAGAGCGTTACTGTCCGATAAATTTTTTACTTTTTTTTGTGAGAATTTCGCTTCAATATTAATTAAATGAAATCTTCGTGAGAGTGTGCATTATTTTTGAAATAAATAAAATGGCAACGAAAATTAATTTATTAGAGAGAGACAGTACAATATAATTTATACTGACCAGCAGGATATTGCTGTCATTTTTAAAGGATACCAAGCTGATGTGGTTTCAGAAGACGTAAAAAGATTTACTGGAAGTGGGTAAAAACACTACAACTGTACGATACTGCTTTAAAGAAAATATAATAACCAGTTTTGTCGGAATAACCGAAGTTGAAAACTAATAGATCGTGGTTTTCCCAAAATATCTGTGGCAAAAAAATAAAGGACTATTGAAAGGAAGGAAGAAAGAGGAAGCGTTAAAACTAGTTGGTATGTAGTGAAGGGCAAAACAAAAAGAGAGGAAATTCATATACATAGAGGGAAGAAGGAAAAAGGAAGAGAATAAAGAAAGGAAAGACAGAAAGCAAAAACGAAAGGACAAGAGGACAAAAACAAAAAAAATAGTAGAGGAAGAAAGAAAGAGGAATGTAAGAGAGAAAAATAGAGATGCCATAGAATGAAAGGAAGAGAAGTAAGAAAGAAGAGACAGAAAAAAAACGAAATCAAAACCGCAAGAAGACAAAAACGAGAAACAGAGAAATAGAGAGAGAGAGAGAGCTAAAGAAGTCAAAATCAGGTAATAATACGAAAAACAGGATGAAGTTAGAAGAAATAATGAGAGAGACAAACATAAGAACACTCAGAGAATGAGACACCAGATAGATTTGGAAAAACCGGCTGACATGACCTTCAGAAACTTGCTAAAGAAAACAAGACAAAATCGGCGTGGTTCCTGAAAACAGAGGGAAAACTAAAGGAACTAGAAAGCACGCAAAGTGACCAACTACAGCGCGAAACTCTGAGAAATAAACCTCAAAAATTTGATTTCCGGTAAAAGCCAAGTTGAGCTACTCTCAGAGCGTGTTCCACCGAAAGGAATAGAACCCACATCAGAAGGGAAGAACGGAAAAACAAGAAAATAGAAATAAGTGTGCATTACTTATGAAATATTGGCAACAGATACAGAAAAAACTTAAAAGCGACAACAAATTATGAGATAAACATTCATCAATCGCCTTAGTCTATTAGCTTTGCCGTTTGCCGTCTGTGTTTATGTGAGGGTAGGAAGAGGGGGATGAGGAGAGCTTTGAATGCTCAAAAACCAAATTCAATTTTGGAAAACGTCGGTTCTTTCGGACAAACCACAGCAAAAAGACAAAAACGAATTAGTTTGAAATAAATAAAAAAAAGAAAATTTCGTTTTAAAGTGATTTTCCGTTTCCGGTTGATTGTTATTTTCAAGATGGCCGACGGCGGCAGGAAGAGTCGTCGTCGTCGTTCGTCATCTTTTATTCCATAGAGAAAATAAACGTTTATTAAATGGTAAATTTAATGTTAGTTAATCCGTTTATAAAAATTCGAGTCATTTAACATAAACGTGGCACAAGACAAAGTTTTTTTTTGCTCTTGAATCCTTTTAATTGTCACGTGAAGCGGATTTAACGTCAGGACTTTTTTTTACATCTTTTAATCTTTTTTTCTTTCTTTTCATAACCTCTTGTTTTTTAGGCGCGATTACAAAAGGTCAAAGGGTCTAGAAGTTAGAATTCCGGTGTGGGACGGAGTTGTCTCACCAAACAAGTTGTCCCGTGTAAGAGGGGTTGAAAAATAAATCACTATTTAGTGCGAGTGGCATAAGGGATGATTTAACAGCCCGCAGGTGACCGACTCGTGCCCCATTATGGAAAGAAGACCCGTTCAGAGATGACAGGTGAGCCCGGATCCAGATTTTTTTAATGAAGTCGATTCCGTTTTGGGGTGGTGGATGGTTGGGGTTGGTTTGACCTCTTGTGCACCTCGATGCGCCTCTTTTTGTAACCTTCCGAGGTGGGACGGTGGTTGTGTCCGTCCCGTTGTCAGGTAGACACTTGTTTGTTTAATTTTTAGTGTTGTTGTTGATTGGGGTCTTGTTTGGTTGGTTCCTCATCCTGATTCTTGTGATTAGTTGATTTTGACCTTTTTGACACCTCGATGCACCTTTTTTTGTATTATTCTGAGTTGGGAGAGTAGCACTTGTGCCCATTTGGTGTCAGGTAGATCTTTTCCTTCCCGTTTGTTTGATTTTCGAGTTTGTAGTTGATCAGGGTCTTGGTTTTTCTTTTTCTTTTTTTTTTCCTCTTACATTTCCAGTTTGTGAGTTTTGGTTGGTTCTTGATTCTTTGACAAGAGTGATTTTTGATTGACTACTTTTGTCTGTTCCCTCTATTTTCCTTTAAAAACCATTTCTTGTCTGTCAACCGTCTGACATACATTTTGCTACACAAGTACACATAAGGGTTATCAAGACCGCAATTTTGAGTGACGAGGACAACAGCGCAAGAACAAGCACAGGGTTTGACACATATCTTATCGTTTCAGATGTTCAACATATTGGCCATTCCCGCAAAAACAGACAACGAAGACTATAGAAACAGAAAATTGCACTCTGTTGAGGACCCAGAAAGTTATGATCTTGCAGCGGTACGCTGGTTTCCTTCAATCGTGTGACAAATATTCTGTTGTACAAGTAAATCAAGACCGTCTCAAGCCGTTCTTGAGCATTCCGAAACCTTCTTCTCTGCAAGGTGATCCCGAAAGTCGTTTGGAGGTCGTTGCCACGTTTGGTTATCTATATGTCAATAAAATATCAAGTCATCATCCTCTATTTTCTCTCCAACAGTGACATATATATATAACACACAGCCAAGACTACGGACATCGAACCGGACACCACACTCACCTGAGGACTCCAAAAATTTATGCTCTACAGCAGTTCAATTGAATTTTCATTGAGAAACAAAATGAGAGGTAAGAACCTGAAACAAAAAGTCTTCGTGCCAGTCGAGAGAATAAAATTTTCTCTTCGTTTGCTTTCAAAATCGCTCTCACACTTCTATCTTCCTTCCCATCTTTCTTTCTCAACCCCTCCTTCCTCTTTTTACTCTCATTTCATTTCCACGTGTTCTGTTTATATAAAACCATCTTCGTATGGATGTGGAGTCCTCAGGGGCTAAACGCGCACACCCAAGAGATTCGACTTAAGTTAAATAGAGAGAGATTGGACGAGGCGGAAGTTGAAAAGTTTTTGTTTTTGAAAGGTCAAAATGAGATTAGAATGATGAAAAAGAGGAGGAGGAAGATGGATGGTGGGAGAGGAAATAGAACCTGAAATTTGGAAATTGAGAAGAAGATAACAGAAGAAAAAAATGTGTAGTAAGCAGAGGAAGATGGAAGATTGGTAGAAAAAGGGAAAAGAGAAATTCGAAATCCTCTGGAGTCTGGGGATAAAAGGTGTCGAAACTCAACTTTTAGTGGGTTTCACTGGAAAAAAAAAAGGCGGGAAACGAAAGAAAACAACCGGAAACGGAAAAGACAACAACAAAAAAAAAGGTGATTTTCATTTCGGTAATTATTTCGGAAAATTAAGTTTTTGTCGCGTGTTTACAAACATTTTCTACGACACCACTCCACGGATACTTGAATTTTGAGCGGAGATGGAGGTTGGAGGGGATGCTGTGGGGGTGGAGGGAGGAGAAGGTTGGTTCTCTAGGCAGTGTTTCCCTAATTACGCAACATGATTTAGTTACCATTCCCTCATCTCCTCCTCCTCTCCTCCCACGAGACCCGGCTTTCTCTCTTTTCACTTCTTCCTTTTCTCCCTCAGCCTAACTACTTTCTATCTCCATCTCTCTCTCTTTTTGTGTTTGCCCTCTCTCTCTCCCTCCGGTTCTTTGTTTTCGTTTTACGATTGTCCGACCTTATCTTCCACGAACAATCTACGGCCCGCAATAATCGAAACAAACAAGAGAGCCCTTTTTTTACCTATACTCTACCTCCATCTCCTTTCTCCTCCTCCGACATGACCGTTTCAAAACCTCTCTTTCTCTCTTGCGCGCTCTTTTCCTCCCCCCGTCCCTCCTCCCGCCTCCTCCTTTTTCCCAAAAATGAATAATACCCGGATCGGGGAGAGGAAATTCTAGTGTTACCGCCTCTTCCGATGTTTTCTCTCATCATCATCATCATCTTCTTGTTCTTTCTTCCTTTGACCCATCCATTCCGTGTGGTTGGGAATTTGTTTGGTTAATTTTGGGAATAGTGGTGACCCTTTTTAGGCGCGATTCATTTGTTCTATAAATGATTTTGTGCCATGTTGTCGTTTCTTCCTGTTCTTCCAGAGACAGAAGTCAAATAAAGAAGTGTACAACTGGGGACAATGTTCTGTTAGACATTTAATGTAACTACTTCCTGTTTGTTTGAAAAGATTCTATTTGGAACAAAATCTGATTTTTTTCGTTTCACGATAAAGAAGTTTTGGAAGAAAAGCCTCCCTTTGCTTCGGGTAGGACGGCCGTAAAGCGAAACAAAAAAAAACCGGAAGTAAGAATTGAGAATCTGAAAGGGATGTTTAAAACGCATCAAATCTCAAAAAATGAGGTAGAAAAATCAGCAACATAGAATTAAAAGAATCATAGCTTAACAAATCAAACCGGAGACACACAAACCGAATACCATAAAGACCAATATGTTTTAGAGACAAGTTATCAAAGAACACGGAAGAAGATGATCTTGAGAAGCGCATAAATGGCTCACTTCCACATTTCCACAACTCAACTAGAATGAAAGCTCATCCGAGATAAAAGGGAATTTTCAAACAGAGATGTAAAAGCATCTGAAAGCATACTTATAACACAAAAAGTCAAACTGGAACTTAACGTGAACACATCAAAACTGGGAACTAAAAACTAATCAAGTTTCTAAAGCTGCATTACGAATGCATTAATAGATTTTGGGGAAAGAACGCGATCATCAGAAACATAAGTACTGATCACTTCCGGTTCAAGTAGGCGAACTCATTAGACCAAGTAAAACTAAAACTATCAATTGGCTCCAAAAGCAATTGCAACTCTACAAAACAAAACTGTTAATTCCAGTTGGAGAAATTTTCTTTTCCAGTGGCAATCAAATCCTAAATTTTTCGCAGACATTCAGTTCGTTCTTAGACATTGAGAAGAAAATTTTAAGTTGAAATGGGGCAGAAATGTTTCTCGTTTTCAAAAAGTGCTCTTCGTACGACAGTTTTAATGAAATAAATCTACTGAGGGCGTGTAAACTGAAACTGGAAGTGAATTTATAAGAGTTCATCTACTGACATGGTATGATTAATTTCATAAACAACTGCTGAGCTAGAGTTTGGGAGATTAGTTATCGTCGTAGTGGTGGTGGTGGTGGGCTAAAATAATTCGCATAAATTAAGTTTATTTGTTCTCACCAACGAATGTTGTTACTTCAACACCGTGTAAAAAAAGATTTAGGAGTGCACACACAATCATTTTGAAGGCTTAAAAGGCCATGTGGCTATAGAAAAGACGAAACGTAGGTGATGATAATCCTCAGAAAGGGAAAGAGAGAGAGAGAGAATAAGTAAACATTAATCAAAAGGAACATAAAACTGGATTCATTTCCGGTTTGTCGAAACGAATCTTTGATGTAATCTTTAGTGTAGCCGGTGACAAAGTTCCTCAAAGCTTCATAACCAATTCAACCCAATTTCTTCTCTTCTCTTAGGGATAAAGGGAAAAGAGGTATTATCACAGAATAACCAAGAGGGAGAGAGAGGTTGTGTGCATAGAAGACGAAAAGGTGGAAAAGAAGAGAGAGAGAGGTAACGAAAAGCCGCGGGGAAGAGATCTACTGCAATATGTTGTCCTTCAATCAAAATTATTGACGTTATTTACACTGCGTAGCTTTGACTCGTTCATATTTTCCCCCCGGTACACAAAAGGGAGAAACGGAAGAGAGAGAGAGAGAGGAAGGAAAGAGGAAAGGATTACTTGCATGGGAATGCAACACTGCAATTTTTTTTGTTCACTCTCTGTCTCTCTTAACAAATGGCCGACCGGAACTTCCCTTTATCATGTAAAAATCATCAAGACTCGGCTTTTTGGTCCATGTGCCATTCCTCTTCCTCCTCCCTTTCCCTCTTTCCACCCTCCCTCCTTCTCTTTACTCGTGGATTATTCACTTTTTTTCCTTTCCTCTTTTGCCTATCTCTCTTTCTCTTCCATTTTGTTTTTTGCAATCAGTTGATGAGAATAAAAAAAAAATTGTTCTTTATTAATATGAGAGAGACAGAAATGAGATTTTTGGCGGTTATATTGAAAAACCGGAAGTAGCAGAGATAGAGAGAGAGAGAGGACTTGGAATAATTTTTTATTATTTTCTTTCAGATATTTTTTTTTGTGATTTAGGTTGTTGGAGTTGTGTCTGTTTGGATATCAACTGTCTTAAGTTGCAAGAAGAGATCTGGAAGAGGACGAAACCTTGAGTGTAACTATGTATATATTGAATATCTGGCAGGTGTTCATCTGTAAATTTATAATCCCAATACACAATGGATCTACTTCAGGAACGACTCCCTGCCTTGTGAGCCTTGACTATTTCTCAACTACTCACCATTCGAAACCCGCATTTGGGCAGCGGGGTAGTGTACGTCCCAAACATTAGCGTAAGTCACGGATTATGCTAAGGCAGCACCGTAATGACGGCAGGACAGCGAGATGAAAATGCTGATGTATTGTATATATATAAAAGTATCAGAGTGAGAGTGTACTTATAAACAAAGGAGTAATGATAGTTGTAAGTATTACGTCAGCTTTCTAAAGTGAACTACTTCTAGAGATATGGAAATAGACGTTTAGACTGAAGCTTTCTTGTACACCATCTCTGTTTTTTTGTCCACGTTTCTCGTTAGAAAATGTTTAGAGCAAGAAACTGTTATATCCAGGTATTTTGGGCTCCGCTACTGTAATTCTCAAAAGCTAACTAGAAGTGTGGGGGGGAGGGTCTCAATTCTTCAAGAAAAATTTTTCGAATTGATTAAAAGGTCATTTTTCATTCTGAAGCTGATAGTTTATCCAAAGTCTTCCCAATGGTGAATTTATATAAACTAGTTAATTAAACATTTCAGTTTATACTGAAATATAATATTACTAGTAATAGCCGAAAGAAACATTTTCACCATTTCAATGGGCAAGACCCTTCGAATCTGTTTATCTTCGGAGATGTTGTTACAACAAGGATTGGACCTGAATAGGAAGAACCAAATGTCCTGCTGGCCAAGTCAAAACCTCCCGAATCCATGATTGCTGACTAAGAATTTCTTTAAATAATTAGAAATTCGAAAATTTAAAGTTAGTCAGGGTTAATAAAGAGTCAGTTAGAAAGTCACTCATGGAAAAGCAGTCAACAGTTAGTCAAAAATCCAGAGATGGACATCACAAAATCTTTAGTAGCAGTACTATTCTTAGGTACGTAATAATATTGATATCTACATTATTAATTATATTATATATTTATTTGAATTACTTTCGGAAACCCACACTTGTAAAGCGCTCCTCACTATAGGCAGATGCCCTCTCAGAGATTTACATTCTTGAGATTGGAAAATGTTCTGTGTAACACAGTCGCGCCTAAAAATGTAATTAATCAAAGGAAAAAATGGATATTAAAAGAGGGAGTTCCCAAAGTCTTTTTTTCTGAAAAGAGACATTAACGATTAAAGCAGAGAAAATTTTTTTCGTTATGTTGGCAGTAAAACGGATTTTCGTAGGACCGTTAAAACGGTGCCAAAAAGTTTAAAAAATAATTTTTTTTCGTTTTTGTTAAAAATTCCGACATTTTTATTTTGTGTTTGTTTTTTTGTGATTTAGGTTCTTGGAGCTATTGTCTGATTGGCTACCAATTGTCTTAATTTGTGGGAGGAGATTTGGAAGACGACGAACTTTTGGTTATATATCTTGGCGAGAGTTTTGTTTTTTGCCAAGTTTAGGACACTTCCGTGAGTTTTGAATAGTCAAAATGGAATTGTAGAAGCTTCGGGGTAAGTCCCGAGTAAACAGTTATAAGGCTTTGTTGCTGAGGTTATATCTTGTCTCTACGACAGCACTAGGTAATGAGAAGTTATGAAAACCATGAAGAGAAGAAAAAGTCAAACCAAACATATGTTGAGGGCCTTAATGAATGATCTCGACTTTCAACTTTCAACTTCGAGTTGAACCCGAACTCTAGGTAAAAAGAGGATGCAGAACTGCTTCTTCAAACGGAAAACACTTGAAACTACCTCCCCGCTCACTGAGTTCTGTTGTCTCGTACTGGATTTGAGTGAAGGGTCAAAAAATAAGCAAATAATTAGACAGACAAAAAATCAAAGTTCTGACAAGAAGTTATTCCTTATCACGCTTCTATTATGGGGACCGGAAAGTAATATTGTATGTATGTTTCAATAAAAGTGATAAAAAATGGAGCAAATATACCTATGATTCCCGGCGATTATTCATAATCACTTTCGACGTTTGGTATAAGTGACATGCTACTGAATATCTGTCACGTTTGCCGGCTAGTTCCTAAACTATCCAACTCGTAATCTGAGCAAAATTTTATAAAATCCCCCATTATGAGTGGTAGATTTCAGAAACTGGCCGGTAAATGTGACAAGTATTGAGCAATTTGTCTTTTTTATCAAGCTTAACGGTTACAAATAACCGCCAGGAATATTCGCCTGATTTATCACTTTTACCGTAACGTACATACGTTATTACTTCCCGGCACATACAATGTATCTATGTTTACGGAATCAGAGGTGCGCAGACTTTACGAAACAAATCTTTTGTAAAAATATGCATCATTTACGAGGTGACTTTCTTCATTCATTACTTTTGAGACGAATACTTTTTTTTCCGGCTAGTTTATAAAATATCCAACTCGCAATCTGAGCAAACATTAATTTAATTCCCTCAATAAGGGTTGTTGATTTTATAAACTAACCGGTAAATGTGATAAAAATTCAGTTTTTTGTCACATTAATCAAGCGCACTTGGTGATTATGAATAATCACCGGGAAGTGTATATGAATTTTCGTTTGATTTTTCACTTTTTCGGTTTTTAAACCATATACATATTACTTTCCGGTCGTCACTTTAGAGCTAATAATTAATCACATTGTCTATCTTTCTCTTCGGTCTGACTCAACTTAAACTCGTATATTGAGGTTAACGCTGTTGAATGGTGCCATATATTCGGGAATTGTCGTTACTGTTACAGAATTACTGACGAAGAACATGAATTGTTTACGTTTACCTAACCACGTCAACAACGTCATTATGTTCACTTCAGAAGAGAATTTATACTTAACTAGACTGGACTAAAAATTAGGTTACGTGTCAGTAGAACGTTAGTCTGCTGAAGATGTGATGGAATTGTGGATTCCTGGGTTTCAGTATGTTAGCTGATATGGTAATCCGTTATTACTGTTAGTGTCATGTATTTAAGACTTTTAGATTAGTCAGTGGCTCTTTAGAATAATCATCTATACAGTGGTTGTCATACTCATTCAGTCCTTCTGTTGTGAGAGTGTCTCCCTTATCCAGCTCTTGAAGCAAGGGGCCAAGTCTCGCGGTATCATCCTTTAAGGCCGCCAACATTCAAAACGGTTCAGACTCTTTCTACTAAAATTAATTTCCAGTCAGCCTCGAAGCGTTTTCGAATAAAAAACTCGAGTTAATTAGCGTAACTACGTCGCGGTTTTCCATACCGGATATGAAAAAATTATCGAATCGTTCATGTCTTCCTTCCACTTCCCTTCTCCATCGCGCTTCCTCTCTCTCCCGTGAACCAGGAAAACTTTTTAAACAATTTTATTTTCACACCCCAAGGACTTTTCGAATTAAACAATTAATTGCAGAAATAATTAAAAATTTTGTTTCTCTCCCCCTTCCTCGCAAAAACTGGCCTCCCTCTTTCTCTTTCCCCGTGTGTCAGGTCTCCGGAAAACCAATTCTGATGGTCCCCAATGTCCTCAATGACTGACAGTCAGCTTGAAGGTTGGAAAATCATTCAAGCAAGAAGAGAAAAGCTCGGATTTCCTTTGGGAGCCTACCTTTCAAGGATTAGTTCAGTGGTTGGTGCAGTTTACAGGAATGCCAACCTGAGTGAGTGGAAATGAAATTATGGTTGGAAGTTTCCAGAGTTATTCCAGGCAGATTAGGTTTCTGTGCTGTCTGCTGACGGATAGGACCCAGGTTTTAGAAAGGCGCGGTAATGGTAGCCTAGATAATTAAAAACTATTGTTAGCCCTAGGTTGTTCTAGGAAGTTATTTTGACTGCTTTACAGATATACTTAGTATAGGTGCGCATAAGTTTCAGTCTTTCTAGTGTTAAGTTCCAACTGCAGGTTCAGGTTGAATCGAGAATGCATTAGTTGAACCAAAGTTTAGCTTCTCATAAACAAAATAATTCGGTAATTTCGATTCGATTTGGCTTATCGCGCCTAAAAACCTGTCGAGCAGATTTAAACCACAGGTTAGGCTCTAAAGAAGTTGGGGTATGTCAGTCAGTTGATTTTTAACGCACCTAAAAAATCTCAAAGAATTTTAACAAAAAGCTTAAATTCTCTTAAGCAGGGAAGTTTGGTTACTTAAGTCAGTTGATTATTAGCGCGCCTAAAAAAATTTTTTTAGCTTCAACATCGTGTGTCGCTCTACCTTTCAAGTTTAATTCGAGTTTGCAACATGGAGATCTGGAGGAAGGAAAACCTTTCTGATCAACCTCGCCATCTTCCTTCTCCTACCTCAATTCCCCCCTTTCAAAAAAAAAATCAAATATTTCTATTTTGAGTAATTTCTAAACCGAAAACCTTTTCGAAATTGGAAACGTTGTGAAAGTAAATGAGAGAAAGAGAGAGGAGAGAGGAGACATCTAAAAATGGCAACTTTGAGAACTTGGCCGAAAGAAAAGCCAGAACGAAGCTTTTGGAAAATGGAAAAAGCTTTTGTTAAATCTGCACTCCCTCGTTTTATTTTTCACCTCCTCTTCCTTTCTTCTCTCTCCTCCTCCTCCTCCTTCTTCCTCTCTTCGTCCTCACTTCTATTCATTTTCCCTTTTGGGGTTTTACTCCCTCAAAATCGATAAGCCATAAGAACTCGAGAGGGAGGCCGGACGCCGGATACAGGCCGGAGAGGCCATTCAAGGTTCGAAAATTTTTGTGCGTTTCTCTTTTGTTGATTTTGTTGAAGCTTCCTCCTCTCCTTTCCTCTTTCGTGGTAAAACCTCCTCTGTAACTCTTCAACCCTTGTAAATGGAAAACGGGAAAAGAACTTTTGGAAAAAGTTCGGTTTTCACTTTCCTTTTGATAGAAACCTCGTTCATCCTCCTCTCAAATTTTTGTTTTTAAGTCAGGAGAACATTTTTTTGAAAACAAATTTTGTATTTGAAGAAATTTCTTTGGCAGGAGGGAAAAGAAGGAAACGAAAAACGGCAAAAGAGTGGAAGGAGAGAGAGAAGAGGGGCGCACGAGAGAAAGAGTGAAGCTTGGCAAAATCATTTTTACGCGATTATTGATTAGTAGATTCAACCCTTCTCTCCTGGGGGTGAAAAGATTTCTGTATTTTCAGAAAAGGGAGAGAAAGAGAGAGAGGGAGGGAGAAAAGAGAGAAAACGCAAAAACCGTTTTCGAGAGAGTGAAACAAGAGACATCTGATGACGATTTCAACGAAGAGTATAAGAAGCGAAAATGTTTTCCCTTTGGACGGAAGCGGAGAACGAGAGGGAAAACGGAAAAGGCCTGGGAAGTGTGTACAAGAAGACGGAAAAAGTTCTCGATTTGCCCGCCAGATGGCTTCAAATGTCCATCCCTTAGAAAGAAGTCCTGCAAAAGAGGGTTGTTACAAAAGAACACGGAAAAACTCGTTCGAGAGGCTGTTGCTGCCGCTCCTGCTCAAACTTCGGTTTTTGGTTTAGTCTTTCCCTTTGCTAACAACGTATACTTTTAGGCGCGTTTGCCATGTTAAAATCTCTTTTTTCAACTCATTTTTAGGTTTTATTTCCTATTTGACAAACTACTTCAGTCCTCTTTTGGTTTTGAGTTCTTCCTTTCTCTGTGATTCGTTTCACTGTCTTTTTCTTCATCTTCCCAAGATTTTTCTTATTCTTCACTGTTTTGTCTACTTTGTCGTTTTATATTTTATCGTAAACATACGTTTTCTGTTTCTTTCAGGTATATAACACCTTAAAACGGTTCTTCAGCCTTCCCCGGTCACTTCCCCTGTTTCTCTCTCTTTCTTCTTGCTTTATTTCTAATTCACTACCCTCCTCCTACTTTCTTCTTTAAGGAAACAAAGAGTATCACCACCTCGTAAAAGACAACATAGAATCTGTTGTTGAAGTGGTTTTAGGATCGTTGAAACAGAAAGAAAAAAGTTTCAGAAAATAGGAAGGAATATAAACAACAACAGCGCAATTACGATCGACTTCTCAACAGCAAAGAATCTTTCCTTCATTTCGAGAATTACAGTCAGTTTGTAAATTAATAGTCAATATAATATTGACTACTTTCTTCTTTGAAATAGATATAAACATAGGATTGTACGGAAGTTTTGTTATGTAGCCAACTCACACCCTGTTTTGAAGTAATGTCTGTCTCATACTCCACATCTTCATCGACATCCGGTTGAAAACTCTCACCAAACTAGTATTTCTGTCTCCACTCCTTCTAGAAAGAGATTCAAGCTTGTATAGAAACAGTTACTGACGTGTAATTAATCTGCATTTTGATCATTTCGAGAATCATGTTATATAAACCTTCTATTTCCGGTTTTAACTGTTAAAAACTTCTTCCGTTTTTTATGATCATTGTTACTTCATCCCTTCACTACCCTTCTTCCTTTTCCTACATACTCATCACTTTTAAACAGTTTCCAGTGTAGCGTTTATTAATATTTACGTTGCATTCGACTACTTTTATATTAAATATTGAGTATGATAATTAAAATTAAAGGAAAATTATTTGCTGCTGATTGAAAAGTTTGCTGTTAAGACGTCGATCATATTCTAATCGCGCTGTTGTTGTTTATATTCCTTCCTATCTTTCGAAACTTTTTTCTTTCTGTTTCAACGATCCCAAAACCACTGCAGTAACAGATTCTATGTAGTCTTTTACGAGGTCATGACCTTCTTTGTTTGCTGATAAAGAGAGAAACAGAAGAGAACCGTGCAGATTAGAATAAAGGACGGAAGTAGAAGTTAGAAGCAGATGAAGTCTGCTAATAAGAGGTCCATCTCACATGATAACGGTAAACCAAAACCATCCGAACAACAGATTCGATGTTGTCTTTCGCGAGGTGATGACGTTCTTTGTTTGTTTATAGCGAAAGAAACTGGAAGAGGGCGGTGGATTGGAAATAAAACAAAAGAGATGATAATGAATGGAACCGAAGAAGAGCAGAGGTAGAAGAAAAACATAAAGAAAACTGAAATAAAAGATGAGAGACAGCAGAATCGCGAAGAAATGGAAGCAATTCAGAAGACAGATGGCAAGGGATAAGAGAGGAAAAGGAAATCAAGCGAGAGGTGTACAGGTTAGTGAATAGAAGGCAAGAAAGCACAACCAAGAATAACATTAAAAAAGAGAACAACGAAGAAACAGAAGTAAAAAAGAAAATAAATGAAGGAGTGGCAGGAGAAGGCTGAGAGAACCGTTTTAGCTGTCATTTACCGGAAGCAAACAGAAAACGTGTGTTTAAGATAAAACATAAAAAGACAAAGTAGATGAAACAGTGATAAAAGAGGAGTAATCTTGGGAAGATGAAGAAGACAGTGAAACGAATCACAGAGAAAGGAATAACTCAACCAAGCAGTATGACCTAAATCAAAATTATACATTATCTACAGATAAAATTCTTTTTATTAGGAAGCTGAGAGTTGGAAAGAGAAATCAAGTCACAAGTCCTTCGAAAAAAAAGAGGAGGAAACGGAAGTGGATGAGCGTAAATAACTGTCATTTCAAATTTTTCAAAATTTCAAAACCACGATTCGACATATTTTTCATATTCAATCTCATACAGACAATAATAATTAGTTTTTTTTTTGTAGATAAACCCTGGACAGAAACGGAGGTGAGAAAACTCGATGGGACATGTTGCCATGATTTTTCGTGAACGTGACACGCGTCTCCAAAAGCCAGATAACGTGTCGCTCGTAAACACATATGTCTCGGTTAATGGCAACCAGAACATAATAGCTTTTCTGATTGTTATTAACGTGGTTCCGGACTCCATTAACACTTCACCGAGAGAGGAGGAGGTGTAGTGGTGGGGAGGAGGATGGATTCAAAGTGTGAACTAATTGGAAATATTTCGCGTTTGGTTTAACGCTGCTAAGAATTAGAAGGAAATCGGTGTCGAGAGTAAATTGAAGGCAAAAACAAAGAAGGAAGAATTATAGTTATAGTTGAGTTTTAATCCCGTTTCGCGTCCTTTTGTGTGCATAACAGTATACTGGAGGAGGATTTGAACTCGCGACTATAACTTCTTAGTCTGGCACTTAACCTCTACACTATAGACCTCCCGCAAAAGGAAGAAGAGATGTTTCCTCGTTCTTAAGCATATAGAGCTTAAGATAACTATAAAAAAGCTTTTTCGCTAATTGCTGAGGCTACAGAAGCTCTCATTTTCAGAATTTGAGAACTATAAACACACCTCTAACGCTAGACATTGAAGATGTACACTACTAGACGTACACACTGGAATGTGTACTGCACACTTCCGACTACTAGATGATTCCTCTTAATCAATTCCCTTCATCATTTAAAAATGAATTATCCATAAAAATGTGCTATATTTATGATAAAAAAGAAAGGCTGTGTGCCTTCTTCATAACTATTGCACACTTCTTAGGACAATTCATCCCGGAAACTACATACCAATTCAAATATTTCAATCAATCAATCATTCATTCATAAATCCTCTGTGATAATGTGCAAGAATTGTGTAATGTATTCCTCAAGTCATCGTGCAATATTTTCGAAATGAATCCTCCTTAAAATTCTTCAATAACTGAAGAATCAATCTTCCAAATACAAAGTGTGCAATATTTATGAAATAGTCTCTCCCACGTTTGTGGATAATTCATTTCATAAGTACTGCTCCCTTCAGAGGATTCATTTCATAAATGATGAACACTGTCTCGAAAGATGTATTTCTTAAATATTTCCCAACATCCTGAAATGTTCATTTCATAAGTAATGCACACTTCCATGTATAAATATAATTTATTTTAAATAAATTATACAACAAGAACAATCAAATTTAAAAGATGAGTAAAAAGTAAGAAAGGGGAAAAAGAATTCCCTCAAAATCAAAAACTTTGAATATATAGCTCAACTCAGAGTTTTGTATAAATTCAGAATAAATATAATTTTATATACAGTTGTGCATATAATAGTATATATACACATAAAATTGGATGTTGACGTTTGGTGGCGAGCACAAAAACTAGTAGCGGAGACCAGGTGACTGACCCTTGGGTTATATGTGCCTTAGATTTTCCTGGTATAAAATATATTATAATAATATGACGTCATAGATTTGAAAAATTAGTCAAACCAACCGGTTTATCATCTTTAAAATATTTTCCTCATCTCTTAGATTTAAGACCGAACAAAAACTCGACCCAAAAATGAAGGAGAGGAGTAGAAGCCAACTGCAAGACGAAACAAGTTTGTAGTGACGTCACTTCCTCCTTGCATAAACGTAAAAAATGGAATTTGAGAGGCGGGAAATGAGGAAAAGGGAAAAAAATTCCCTGCAAAATGGAAAAATCAGTTTTTCGTCATTTTGAAAAGAGAGCAGAACGGTAGTTTGCAGTATGGTTGTGGTGGAAAACTACAAAACCTGAGAAAACTCTAAAGAAAATCCTTCCGGAAAAGTGAAGATAACACCTTTTACGTCGACGAGGAAATAAAAAAAAACCATTTCTCAAGCCGTTGCATAATTAAATCCGTCACCAGCCATGCGATAAACATTGGAGAAGCTGGTAATCGATTTGAAATTTTCCATTTTCCTCGTCTTGGGGACTTTGTCGTTGGAAAATTCCCCGGGAAACCGACGCTGAGAAACGAGGGAAAGCGGAGAGAAAACTTTTTTACCCTCTCCTTTCTCATTTTCCTTCGTCTTATTTTATCTTAACGATCCACAAGCAAGCCAAATAGGAACGAAAAAATTGTTCTCAACCCTCAGAAGAAAGTCATAGGCGGCAAGGTTTTTCCTTCTTTCTCTCTTCCTCTTCCTCTCTTCTCTTCTCTATCCTGCATCCCTCTCTTTCTCTCTCATTTTAAGAAAGATGGGGTGAGTGCAGAGGCCAGATGGAGAGAAGGGAGGCAAACTGGGAGAAGACAATCTCGTTTGATTGCTTTTTACCCGACACAAAAAAATGGCCGTTTCGTTTCTTAGCCGCTTTTTTTTACTTGTTTTCCTTCCTTTGAAGCATTTTTAGGCGCGATTATTACACCAAGCATCCTTAGAAGAGTCAGTAAAGCTAAATATATAGCTAACAAAGTAAAATATTGGTCGGTGGGTGTCACGAATGCAGATAATCAATTCATCCGTTCATCGATGCATGGTCTATCCTTCATCTTTACTGTAATTATACTGTATCTAAGACTTTAAACATCGTCAGAGGCCAAAACCAAGAGAAACCAAAATAAAGTATTAGATAAGAAGTTAGCAGATGAAGCAAGGAAGGTTTGCCAAATGTTTCTCCAGCTTTCAAGAGTATTTTTCAGGTGTTCGCACTACAACCCCACGTAAAATTATTTATTCTTAGTGAACTAGAAAAAGGTCCGGAATTTAGAACAGAATTCCAAAAAGCCCAAAATGTCTACCCTTCATCTCAGCCTTTTAGAGGAAGAAATTCTTGTTTCATTTATCATCGTCAAAAACCGGAGTTTTCTTCTCTGACGTCAGGTTTTCTCAAAGTGTTGTTCCCTCCCAACTCTGGACACTTGGTTTCCTTTTTAGAAAGAGGACTGAGAGAGGAGATGAAGGAACTTCTTCTTAGGCGCGTTTATTTAACCCACGTTTGCTTAAGAACGTTTCAGAAGGCATTGGACACTCGTTATAATTATTAGTTGCAACATGAACACTAAGCCTATCGTACAGACCAATAGAAATGATGACTAAAATATTCATACAGTTGGATTTTTAGAACTCTACTCCTGATTTTTGAAATAAACACAATTTACACTATTTTCGCCGATATGTATACTCTGTATCTGTATTGTTCTGTAGTTGGCAATGTGCCTTGTGACTCCTCCAAGACAGCGTGCAATTTTTTTAAAATAATCTTCCTCAAGAGTGTGCAACATTTTTGAAACAGGCTCTTCATGTGAACTTGAAGTTAATTCTTAATGAAAGTGTGCTGTATTTTTGAAATTGATTCTCTCTGAAAATGAACATTCATGCAGCTGGACATGATTCATAGCCGTCAACTTACAATAGTCTTGCAACTAGGACAAAAAGCTGTTGTTGAGGATTTGAGACATGTTTTCAAAGTATGCAAACTGTCATGGAAGTCCATCGGAAAATTCTGTCCGTTTTTAGAATAATATGTGTACAAAAATCGAATTGATTGAATTGATTCTGATATTGATGACTCAAAGAACCGTTTTAAACTGATGATTAAATTGATTGAGGTAACTCGAAATATGATACAGAAGTTTGTGCGATATTAACAAAGATGTTCGATATATTGAATTATTGATATATACAATACTTTGAAAGGATAGATGTGATACAACAATTTTGATGGATGCTATGATGGTAGAACGATTACGATTAGATATTCTGATCAAAGAACGATCACAATAAACTTCATACGAAGAGAGGACGATTACGATTCAATAGTACAAAAACAAAAGAAAGAATGATACAAAAAGATATACATTTTTACAGGATTTTGCAGGCACGGGTTCTCTGCTGTAACGGATTCCCCGCATTGAACCGATAGCACTGAAATTGTAACAATATGAAAGTATAAATGTATCATATCTTAAATAATCTTTATTCAATAATCAAATTCCCGTCATTATTTATGACTTATTTATATCGGCCATCTCAGTAGGCATACTGTATAGGTAATAAAACGAAAGAACCAAAAAAGCGTGGAATGAATATACACAAACCTTTTTCAAACTTTATGTATACTTTAGCAACTATCATGTTAAATATTCATGTCAAAGATAATAATAATAATAATGTGGACTCGTGTTAGAGTCTTCTTATAGCGGCACAGGACCAGGCGCTCAAGACAGAGTACAGTACAGCTCTCAAAAACTGAATGAAACGTTTAGTTTAGTGGTTGACCTCCTTTCAATGGTACACTAAAACGTTTTTGTGACTTTTTTTTACGCGGTTTGTATTATAAACTCATGAAATGTGTGAATTATGACTTTGTCTAGTCGGACTGAGCTATAACTAGGATTTTAAATTTTTTCGAACGTTGTATTTCGCTTTTGTCTTATGCAATTCATTTCCCGACTGTTGCTGTTGTCGTCATTATTATTTTAGTCATTCATTTCCGGTTCGCGTCACAGAAACATTTCCCGAAATGAAGAATCGCTTTCTATTCTTCTCTCCTTCTGTCATTATTTTTTTGTTTTGTTTATTCCGTTCGAACGCCATAAAAGTTCGTTTTAATATATCTTCCACGAGGTCTTCTCCGGTTTTTGTGTTAGACAACCGCGGACGAACGCCATGCATTACCATCCCTCCTCCTCCTACTGGGTCTTCTCTGCGGTACGCTGTGTGCTTTCCCTAATAACAACAAAACAAACAAAAAATGAAGCGTTCGCGCGAACGTCCCCCCAAAAAAATGAAACAATAAAAGGCAACAAAAGGAAAAGTGCATCTCGGAAATTTTTTTTTCATTCCTGTGTCGAACGAACCGAACCGAACGCTTTCCATACCGCCGTCAATGAGGCAACGCTATTATGCGTTCGCATTGTGACAAAAAGATATTTTTTGGAGGAGAGAGGGATGAAGGGTTGGAGGAGGATGAGAGAAGGCGGTGGAGAATTTTTTGTTTCTTTGTTGATGCGTTTTTTTGTAAATAAATTAAAACCCAGGATTTTTTTTTGGTTCCGCTTTTGCGAATAATGAAGTCGACATAAATTTTTTGTGTGGTGGGAATGCGCGGACGGGATGGGGGGAAGTGGAGGCGCTAGGGGGTGGAATGAATGATTTTGAGTTTTCCGCGACTTTACCGTTAGCGTCGTTACTTTTTACTTTTTGTGACGCGGGTTTGGAAAGGTTCTTGTACTGTATGTGTGATTTCCTTTTAAATCTGTCTGATAAGTATCTGCACTGCTGTCGTATAAAATGAATTCTGTTTAAAAGTGTTGATTATATCCTCAAAATGTTGCTCACTGTCTTGGAGGATTTCCTTTCTTAATTATTGGAAATTCTCGTAGAACACTCACCTCATAAATACTGAACAAGTTTTTGGAGATCAAATTCCATAAATATTGCACACTGTCATGGAGGATTTATTTTATACATAGGTCCATCGAAGTGAGATGAATTGTCTTAAGAAGTGTACGATATTTATGGAAAAGTCTCCCACACAGGTTTGGAGATAAGTTTGCACGCTTGTGTGAAGAATTAATTTCATAAGTAGTGCACAATCCTTGCCAGAATTCAAATAAGTCAATTTGATTCACTCTCATACCAGCCGGAAAGAAGAAAACAGTTCAAAATGCTACTACTACAGATACAACATAAAGACTCTTCAACAGAGGATAGTACGCCAAACAAAAAATTGTGAATGCGCCTAGAGGGAACAATATTAAGACTCAACAGAATTCGAAAATTTGAAAAAGAACAAAAATAAACCAAACAAAAAAAAAGCGGAAAGGAAAAACAATTTCTCAAATTTACAAGCAAGGAAACAAAGAAAAAGGGGGCGACAACCAAACGAGAACAAACGAATACAAGCCAACAGGACGAAAACAACCATTAAAACCGTTAATTCGTTAAGAAATCGGAAACGAGGAACAAAACGGGAAAAACCGTTGACAAAATCGGGGAAACCGGAAACGGGGAACGAAAACGCCTTTTTGACCTTTTTTCTCTCCTCGATTCCCGCCGAAACCTCCCCCCACCACCTTTTGTCATTTTTTTGGTTGAAAAATTGCATTGATTATGCACAAATACATAAAAAACAAGATGGCGGACATTAGAAAAACGGAAATTGAACAATGAGAGCACAGACACAAGATCTTCCAACATTATGCGATGGAGTCAGGTGGCATACAGCCGTGGGTTGCAAGTCAGAAATCGTTGACGTTCAGTCAGCAAAGGACACAAATATCTATCAAGCGACTGCTGTTGACTAAAACCAAGATGGCGGATATTTGGGAAAGGAAAAACCTGTTACTTTCTAGAGCTACTTATACTCAAAATGTTGCCCACTGTCTTGAAGGATTTGTGTTTTAGATACTGAAATTTCTGGAAGTAATTGTCCTACAAAGTGTGCAATATTTGTTCTCACACGTTTTTGGGGAACTGATCTCATAAATACTGCACACTCTTGGAGGATTCATTTCTTACATATTTCCCAACATCCTCGAATACTTATTTCATTAATAACCGCACACTTTCATAGAGTCTTTGCATGAAAACTGACCGATAAGAAAGAACGAGCATCTTAACATCCACTGTAGCAGTGACAGTTGGCTGTTTGCTTCCGTTCCTGTTGCTGACTAAGCACACCTTCGAGTTTTAATTATTTCCTTTCCACCTTCCAAGATGGCTGACTTCATCTTAATTTCCCAGTTTTCCTTTCTCATCTAATTAGACCACCCCCTCCCATCCCTTTGTGTACTTTGTTCTCTTCGGAGAAATTCCCAGCTATGATAATCATCCAACAGAAAGCAATTTTCCTTTTCTTTCTCAGCTCTCTCTCTAGGGAGTGGGAGAGGAAAGAGGAGAAAAACTTCTCGAGCCCAAAAGAGGATTCTTTGGCTTGGAAACTCGGTTCGGATCATAGGAGAGAAGAAAGGAAGGAGGAGGTGGTGGCGGGAGGAGGGAAGGAAGGAAACCCGGTTGGAAGGGAATTTCAATGGCCTTGGAAAGAAAATGCCGGGAATTTCGTTTCACCGCAGAGAAGACGTTATTTTCAAAATGGCGGAATTCCTTTCTCCTTTAATTACGGTCCATTTTCGATAAAACGTTGACTTTCTCCCGGAATTAAATTTAATCTCGTATCTTCTTCGCTTAAGACTTATCGACTCTCTCTTACTCTCCCGACCCTCCTCCTCCCAGGCAGAGGCCAGAACGAGAGAAAGAGAGATGTGGAAGAGGAAAGGAAAGACGAAGGAGTGGGCAGCAGCAGGAGGAGGAGGTTTCGTGAAAGCTTTTCTCCGAGAACAAAAGCTCGAGATAATGTCTCTGTTCCTTTCTCTCTCTCTCTTGGCGAATCTCCTTTTCCTTCTACGAAGAAAAGGGAAATAAAAAAACAAAAAAAAACTGGGAAGCAAAGAGATGGAGAAGAAGAATGAGGGGGCGGGGAGGCTGAAGGAAGAGGTGGAGAGGCATCTCTGCTTGGGTGCGGTTTCTAAAGATGAGAGAGATTTTCTCTTTCTTTTTTTCAAATTAAAACGTCCGGAAATTTTTCTTGAGCAAGAAACCGGAAGTTTATAGCTTAAAAAAAGACAAAACAGATTCGTTTCCTGTTGCTTGGCTGTTTTTCTACAGCTTCTGAACTCAAATTTGGATCTTATCAAACAGTTCTTGGCTTTCTTCTAACAAACCCTTAGAATATGATTTTGGGTTATGTGACCTGACTACTACCTCAGTATGCAACAGCTTCTAAACAGCCAGCCAATCAAAAGCTAGATTCTAAAAAGTCTCAAAATCCTGGGGAAACCTTTCATCTGAATGTAAGGAAAGCGAACAGTATTTATGTCAAAAATGTTGCACACTCTTGTTAAAGATTTCTTTCAAATTTTCATGACGGATATATCTCACAAATGTTGTGCACTTTCGCAGAGGGTCCATTTCACAAATATCGCACACTGTCGTGATTCATTCCTTGATTATTGCACACTATCATGGAGGATTTGTTTCATGATTAAATTCTTGGAACTGAGTGGGGATTTCTGAGAAGAATTGTCCTACAAAATGTGCAATATTTATGAAATGAATCCTCCAAGAGTGTGCAGCATTTATGAGACTAATTCTCCAGAAATGTGTGAGAGACTTTTTCATAAACGTAGCGAACTTTGTTTTTGATAGATTCTGTCAAGGGCACTGCAGAAATTTAGGGAGGACTTATTTCAAAAATATTGCACGAGAAATACGTTTCATCGTAATTGCAGACTATCGTGAAAAATTTCCGAAATTAATTGTCCTACAATGTGTGGAATATTTATAAAAGGCTCACGCTTTTTTGAAAGATTTATTTCATAAATATTGCACAGTTTTTTGGATAATTCTTGGTTTAATCTTGGAGGAACTTTGTCAAGAGAAAGTAAAACTCAAAAACCGGAAGTTGAGATCTGTACAAAGACGAACGGGAAACGGGAATTTTTGGAAATCGAGATTTGGAAGAACGCCTGCCTGCGTTCGTTTTTAAAATCCAATTCGTAAGGGTTTCAAAAGTTGGTAATTCATAATATCTGTGTTGAGGGTTGAAAATTTCAACCCCTTTCGAATCTCACTCAACAGAGGGTAGCAATGAAAACTGGACTTACTCGTCTGACTGTCCGCTTTTGTCTCGGTCAACATGATGAGAGCGACCTCGACGAATTTTTTTTTCTATTTTTTGGAGCAATTTTTTCAACCCCCTGGGAATATTTGGGGATGATGAGAAGAAGGTGAAAGAAGATCTATCATTGAAAGGGTGGATGATGACTGGTTTGGAAGAAGATGATTTCTAAAGATGCAAGATGAGATGTGAAAAGATTTCAGTCTTGGAAGAAAGATTTCTTGTCCTCGTTTCTAGAATCGTTCTTTCGATTACTCTTTTTCGATATCTCGAATTATGTGGTTGCTGTTCTGATTTTTTGATCTTATCTTCTGCTATTTACGCCGTGGTCACGTTTTTCTCCTTTTTCTTTGGTTTATGTCTTTGTTTTCGCCATCAGTGAATCACGATGTATCAAAACTTGTTCTTTCCCTGCCCTCCAATTTCTGTTATTTTCCCAGTTAGACTTTTTGCTGAATGAATACTCAATAAAAGTGTGCATTACTTATGAAATGAGCACTCCAGGATAGTAGGAAGTATTTAAGAAAGCAATCCTTCGAGGAAAGGCAATATTTATGACATTTACACTGTATGAGATTGTCTTGTGACTAAGACACAAATCCTTTGAGTATAAGTAGCTCTAAAAAGTGACAAGTTTTTCATTCCCCAAATATCCGCCATCTTGGTTTTAGTCAACAGCAGTCGCTTGATAGATATTTGTGTCCTTTGCTGACTGAACATCGACGATTTCTGACTTGCAACCCACGGCTGTATGCCACCTCACTTCATCGCATCATGTCGGAAGATCTTGTGTCTATGTTCTCATTGTCCGACTTTCGTTTGTCTTGACTCAAATTCTCTCACCGTTCTCTACCTGATGCTCTGACCCTTATACAGGTTTCCCTTTAAAGCCTAAACAGCCAACTACCACTGCGACAGTGAATTTTGAGATGTTCGTTCTTTCCTATCGGTCAGTTTCATCCGAAGACTTCATGAAAATGTGCATTACTTATGAAATAATTATTTGAGGGTATTGGGAAATATGTAAGAAAGAAATCGGTTTTGCAGTAGTCGCAGACCGGCATATTTCGTTGTATACGATGTAAGAAGGCATTGAAGCAGCCATTTCCGGTTTTGTGTTATGTGAATTGTCAGACTATCATGTCTTCATTCTATTTTGAACCATCCGAACAGAAGTCTGATATGTTTTAGTTCCTCATTGACTATGATCAGTTCTAAAAGTCATTAAAAGTGATGTGGAAGATTAAGAAATCAAATCGAACGTTTCCGGAGAAAAGAACCGAACGGAACGACCAAGGAAATGAAAACCAAAAAAAGATTTTCCGATGTCGAAGGTTGTCGGTGTCGGGAAAAAAAAGAAAAAAATCCGGAAAAGTTAAAAACCGGAATTATTTATCTTCGTTTTGTGTCCTTCCTCCCTCGCTCTCTCCTCCCAAGCGCACTCCCCTCCCGTCTCCGTTCTCTCCGTTTGCTTTTTCAATTTCCCTTCAAATCCTTTCCTCTTCCTCCTCCGCCGCTGCCGCCAACCTTTTCTCAACCTTTTTTGTGTGTGTGTGTGAGTGTGTGTTACCCCCATTGTGGAATTATTCCGGTGAATTTTACACACTTTCCTTTTTAATTCCGTTAATTTCCCTCCGACGGTCTCCCTCCCCCTCCTCCTCCTCACCTCCGTGTTTGCTCCAGAACACTTCCGGTTGAGAGAGTTCTTGTGCGAGCTTTTTCTCACTTCCGACTTTCATTTTTCTTAGAAATGGAATTTTCGTTTTGTTCGGGATTTTCGTTTCCGAGGACGAGGACAATAAGATGAAGAAGAAAAGGAGGAGAGATGGGGGAAGGAGGAAGGCAGTTGGAAGTTAGAAGATAACCGAAGGGATGGAGAGAGACAGAAAGAGAGAGAGAGAGGAGGAGGAAGCTTTATCAAGTTTACTTGGAACCCGAGTGTACCATTAAGAAGTCTGACAAGGCGAGAAAGGAGGAGTGTTGATGAAGGAAAGAAGAGAGGAGGGGGAGGGGGCAGAAGGAGAGATTCTGCAAAGAGACTGTTTCTCACGATCAATACTGGTCCAGGGTCTCTCGCGAGATTCTCGAGCCAACCCTTCAAGAAGCTCACCCTGCTCTACTTTTTTCCTCCTTTTCTTCCCCACCCTCGTCCTCTTCCTCCCTGCTCCTCACCGCTTCCCTCTTCTCTCCTTCCTTAGCTTTCTAATTTAAATGGACGTTCTTCCTTTCAAATCTTATTTTTAGGCGCGTTTTCTTTTTAATTGGAGGATTTGACCGGGGTGGAGGCTGTAACGAAACTTTCCTGTTCATCTCGGTTTCGAATGATTAAATGCTTTTAAAGCTTTCCATCTCTCTCTCTCTCTATTTCCTTTGTTTGGTGGGTGAAAATTTTAATTTGATAATTAGGAATTGGGAAGAGATTTCCACTAATTCGTCCTTTTCGGGGGGTTAAATGGAATTACGAAAGATTCCTTCTGATGACGTAAGCAAAAGCTTGTAAGCTTACATTCGTAAGAGTGAAGGAAAATCTTTCTCTTCATTTTCACATGATTTGAGATGTATACTCAGCACTCAATTTCTCATTTTGGGAGTAGAGGCGATTTATTCGAAGTTCCAGATTGGAAAACCGGAAGTGTTATCGTTTGAAGACTGTTTTTACGCAGTTTGTACGCAAGACTTTTAATCGTAAGACAGTCTAGACGGCTAGAGAGCGGAAA
This sequence comes from Columbicola columbae, assembly GCA_016920875.1. Classification (NCBI taxonomy): domain Eukaryota; kingdom Metazoa; phylum Arthropoda; class Insecta; order Psocodea; family Philopteridae; genus Columbicola; species Columbicola columbae. The sequence goes on from JADMLL010000008.1 coordinate 2,102,699, forward strand.
ATCATTTTTGACGATGTCTTGAAGATAACATAGCTAACACCTTAGTCTCAGGAGGATCAAAGATCACGTGACTAAGCCAGTATTGTTGTAAACTCTGCCAAACTTCAAAAAGAACATGAGGTACGAGTTTCAACGTACCTGGAAATGGTTAAACATCACGTGACCACATATCACTGATAATAGTGAAGTTCAGTCGTTTATCTACCAAACCATGTTCACCTTCTACATTAAACTGATTCTGTGGTGGCCATGCGAAGGTTTTCCGTTCTGTTGTCGCTTCAGAATAACTTCCTGCTTGTTATTAAACCTGAAGACGATAGTGATCATAGGTAACGTGACCAACTCGTTTTCGCTTTAAGCTCCACTTTATTCACTTTTTCCTTCTTTCACGATCGTATAGATGATTCTTCACGTTTCTTTAGGTTGACCAAATTCCTTAGATGGCATCTTGAACCAGAAGTCATCTCATCACATTACTTGAGATCTATCATCTGAACATGTAGAAATCGAGAACTTCACTTGGAAGCTATGACCAGAGAGTGTTGGGTTAGGTCTCAGATGAGAGTGAGATGTCATGAAAGACTAACTTCGGGCATATGAACAAAATATCTTGTTTTATCACCGGAAGTAGATGAATTAGACTGAATCAAAACCGAATTTAGATTGTGAGGTCGTCCGTTTACCTAGGGGAAGAATTTTCATCTCAACTTTTCTCTTTAAGTCTTTGAAAGAATAATTTTCATCTACCATCGAAGAAGAAAGAGTAGGCAAGTAGAGAAAGGAGACAAAGAAGTCCCGTTCCAAATAAAAGAAGGAGGAATTACTTCCGGATGAAAAGAGGATTTTTCAAAATGACTTCCTCTCCAACAGAAGTGATGATGAGCGGAAACCTCAAAAGAAATAAAATTTTTCGAAAAGCTTTTGTCGCAAAGAGGAAATGATTTTCGGGTAGCCTTGGGGCCAAAAGAAGGAAAACGTAACTTTTCAAAATGGCCGTGATTTTCGGCGGGAAATTGAAAACAATTATCGAGGTTTTTAATTCTCTTATCTCCTCCTTTCCCTATCTTCTTCCCTTTTTTTTTTTGCTGAGGTTGGAGCTACGATGTTCTGTTAGCAATGAGCTGATGAGGTGAAAAAAGGGTTTGATCAGGGGTTTTAGCAGATCGGTGGATGAGGAGATATGGTTTCATATTTTTAAATAATCTTCTTTGTTTATATCCTCTCCTCAAATCTCTCTATAGGCTGGGATATATTAATATTTAGTATAAGTCATAATTTTTCCTGGGTGTTTGACTTCAGAATCTTTTGTAGATGATCGGTTTGGCAGGTAATCTCGTCGTACAGATCGAGAGAGTACAAAGAGAGTGTTGAATGTGGATTTTGAAGCCAGGTAAAGTGTACCTGAAGTACAGACAACATGTGGTACTAATGAAGTGTTGGTAAGGTGAGACCACCATTTGTTGTGCACCATTCAGCAAGAGTACCGTTTGTTCGATCTGCCATTACTACCACATGTTGTCTGTACTTCAGGTACACTTTACCTGGCTTCAAAAGCAAAATTCTGTTGTCTGTTGTGTTTGTCGATTGATATCTGGAAGGTAGAGGCTCCGGTTCTGTTGGACATAACCGACCTTTTTGTGTTGGTAACACTGTGTGTTCGACTTATGGCTCTTGATTTATTAATAATTTATTATACAGTCTTCGTCATCGTCCTTCTCCTCTTTCATCTTCGGTCAACACTTCTACCGACCACTCATCCCTAAATCCCTTCACACATTCACGCATCAGGTGATCAGCTCGTCTTATTCCTAACCTACGGATCACCTGATACCAGATTCCTACCTGAATTTTTCTTCTTCTTCCCCCCAATACCTGCTCTCTTATTTGAACCAGGCTAAGATTCATATGCATTGACTATTCATCCGGTTAATAATCTCAACACCCACCGATGTCGGACTAAGATCTTCAACATACAGGAGAGAAAAAAGAAAATCATGCGAGTCAGGTGACACAGCTAAGAATTCCAGAAAGTCATGCTCGACAGTGGTTCTAGAGAGTGCTGTCGTAATGGATTAGCTACCAAGGATGGGTTGTAAGAAGAGAGAACAAACTTCCTTTTTGATGAAAGAATCCAACCGTGAACCTCCCCCTTTAGCCCCTGACTCCGTCCCTGCTCTTAAAAAAGACGAATATCTGACATTTTTCCCGAGAAAAAAGGATTTTTCGCCCTTTATGCTGAGACTATCGGTAAAAGCTAAGACTTTCCCAAAAAAGAGAGAAGCAGAGAGAGAGAGACGGTGGTATGGCGACAGAGAAGAAGGAGGAGGAGGAACCATTTCCAAAATATCACTCGAGAGCTTATGAAAATCGATGGATTTTGCGGTCACTTTTAAGGGTTGTGAAACAATTTCTGAAGTTCAAAGGAAAAGAGAGATTCTGTGGGGATGTTTATGCCCTCCTCCCTCTCCCTTGAAGGGGTGAGGGTTGGACATAAAGAGCATAAACTCTAGGAAACAGGATATGAGTGAGTATAAAGTGGAAAATTTTTTGTTAAAATTATTTATTTTTTGAGAAGAGAAATTTGAGAAGGTAAGCTTGTGGCTTTCTTTAGCCTTTTGCCAGGAGAGAAGAAGCGAAGGTGAAGGATCGCAATTTCAATTTTGAGGAAGGAGGACAAAAAGACAAAGGGCTCGGATGCTGGATGAAAATTTTTAAGACTCAGAGAGAAAAGCTGAGATGGAAATCTTTCCTTTAGGTATACAAACGAGCTCTCACTCTAAAATTGGTTTTGATTCAGTCTGATTCATCCACTTCCGGTGAAGAAAACAAGATATTTTGATCATATGCCCGAAGTTGCTCTTTCATCTGAGACCTAACCCAACATTCTAGTCATAGCTTTCAAGTGAAGTTTTCGGTTCCCGTGGGTTTACGTGACCTTTGATCACTACTTTTTTTTAGCTTTTGACGAACAAGAAGTTACTCCGAAGCGACAACAGAACGCAAAACCTTCGCATGATAGCCCAAGAAGTTAGTTTAACGTAGGGAGTGAACATGGTTTATTAGATCAATGTCTTGAGCTCCACCTTCATCAGTGATAAGTGCTCACGTGACCTACAATCACTTCCAAACATTAAGAAAACTATTTCTTATGCCTCTATCTGAAGTTCCTGGTGCCACAACTTCAAACTAAACCTCGTCGGATGTGTTCTACCTGGCGTCACGAATCTCCTAACTAAAAACTGACACTCTTTTGGCTTTTTATGTGTCTACTTTCTTCCTCTATGCCTACCCCATCTTAGCATCGTTTCTTGTTGACACAAAACTCCTTTTTCCGTTCTCACACATCAAAGAAGTGAAAAAAAATTTCTCATCCCTCCCACCGCTTGAACATGAACGGGTTCAAGCGCTCGAATAACTCGCCTTTTAATAATTGGAAGGAGGTGAGGAAAGGGGTGGAACGTGAGAAGGGGGTTGAGGGGGTGGAAAAAAGGAAAAATGGGACAAAAAGAGGACAAAAGGATGAAAGCTAGCAGGACGTAAACGAATTCCTTCTATTTCATCGCTTCTCCAAAGGAAAAGGTTTTTCACTTCGGTTCCGAAAATGTTTTTTTTCGTTTTTTTCGTGCGAGAGAAGAGGGCGGTGGATGAGGAGAATAAGGGCTGTTGGGTCGATTGGGTTTCAAACTTCTTTACGTTAAATCTGTGAAAGAAGTGGAAAGAGAAGGAGGAGGAGGGCAACACATGTTTCCGATCGCCTTGATCTGTGATCCGTGCTGGTTGTTACTTTGCTGGCTTCGGAAAAACTTTTTTTTGTCCTTTTTGACTTTTTCAAATCTTGGCTTTGGGTCCTTTGCCTTTTTTGGATTTCCTTTCTGAAAAAGGTCTTTTTATTTATATATAGGCTATAACGACATCGATAAATGTTATGCGAGAGGTTTTCAGCTTCGTTGGCTTTTTTGTCTTTTGCTTAGACCTCTTCCCTGTTGAAAACCGGCTTTGAAGATGTGGATGGAGGTAGATACTAGTGGCAATGGATTGGAGAAGTGGAGAGGATACGAAAGGATATATGATAGGGTGTATCATCATCTTTCTTTCTTTCTTCAGTTAGTGATCTGCACTTTTGTTTTAATGACAAATATATCTCAGAATACAGAGGATCCATGTTACTGTAAGTGGCTTCATGTAATACAATCGCTTCTTAGTGATTTGAAGAGAGCCACGGCCAACCATCAAGGTATCTTCTAGTTTACAGTCAATACTGTTCATTTTTATCCAGTTCCTCAATGGATGTTGACTTTGAGAAATTAGGAGGCCTGTACATTGTCAAATTAGTGATGTCAGTCTTGTGTGAGACGTGTTAAGGTTGTTTTGAGTAAGAAATCACAAATTTTATGAGAGAACAACTACAAGAAACATAAACAAGTTTGTATGTAGAGTGTTATTAATATTATGTGTTGTTGGTGCCACCCAGAAACCATAGGCCCGTCAAAGCAATAGTTCGTCATTATCAAATTACAAACGTTGGCGGAATGGCCTTGTATGTCAGCCACCTTCCTTAAAAGAATAAATGAAGACGAGGAGGAATAGGAAACTGCGGAGATTAAGTTAAAAAGGAAAAGTTTCAACTCGAACGTTAATTTCCATTTTGGGTCTTGGAATCCCTCTCTTAAGGGAGAACCATAATTCCCGAAAGGAGGAAAAAAAAGTCAAAAAGCGTCGAAAGGTAATGAAGAGAACAAGACGAAAGGAGAGCTAAGGGTGAAGAAGGAAGGCAGAGGGAGGAGGGAAAAAGGAGGAAAAATGAAATGAAAATCATGTTCCTTGATGAAGATGATGATGATGACGGACATCTTGCGGTTTTTCGCCCTCGAGATGAGAAAATTTCCAAGCGAAGAAAGGAAATTCCCGGTCGAGTGGAGAGAGCAAGGCGAACGGGCGAACGGGGGCGTCAATCAATACTCACTCCCTCCTCCCTGCACATCCCCTTCACCTAAGTTAAGACGCCAATAAGAAAGGAGAAAGAGAAAGACAGAGAGAGAGAGAGAGAAAGACCCGGTTTTAATTATGTTCTTAAGCTCGGAAACCTCCAGAGATGAAGAGGAAGAAAGAGAGAGAGGGAGGGGGAGGAGTTGGAGGAGAGCCGGAGGAAAGGTTTTCTCTTGGAAAAGGCTGTCCGGAGTTAAAGAAAAGCCGAGGAAGGGTTGAAGAGAGAAGAAAGGGGAGAAGAAGGAAAAGGCGTAGCGATGGAAGGAGAGTTTCGAGGAAGGATGGAAGAGAGAGGCGGGAGAGAAGAAGAAACCGAAAACCCTGTTCGCCATTTTCCCATTTCCTCCGTAATTTAATTCCAAAACTTCTTCTTCATCTATTTCTCAACGGCGCAAAACTTTCAGAAATTAAGTTATTCAATTTCATTTCCTTTGTACGCTCATTTATTATAGTCTTTGTCCTTTTTAATATTTCAAAGAGCTCCGGGAACAAACCTTTTCCTCGGACTTTTCCAAGCCTTCTCTTCCACCTCCTCCTCCTCCTCCTTCCACCTCTTGCCCGGTTCCAACAATCCCGAGAATCTAAGAATAGAAAGCTGAAGGAAAATATTCACCGGGACCCTTGCCAATCGTCTTTTCTCCGCTTTTCTCATCCTCTTTCTCTCCGCAACAGCAGCTGCTGATGAAAAATACAAGACTCCTCTTACAATCTGACACATAAAATGGTTTTATGAGAGAGCCCAAAGAGTACCATTTAACTATAGGGCATCAAAACGGTAAACGGTAGCAAATCAGTCGATCAAGTAGGTAAAAGCTAAAAATAAAAGGGAAGCTGAAACCATTATGCACTTCTTACTGTCTGCCAGATTTGCAGGGAAAACACTGAAGGCAGAGAACCAATACCTGACCTTATGGAACCGAAGAACTGATACAAAATAATGAAGGAATGCATGTTGGGCTTGTCACAGACCTTCTCAGAAGAAAAATGAACACGTGCACCAAATTCAGCCTAACAGCAAAGAGTTTTGGGTGGTGTGCTTCAATTTTCACAGTACAGTTTTACTTAATTTTACTTGTTTTCATGTAACTGTTACTAAAATTACTAGAACTACATGAAATATACAACAATATGAAACAAAGCCATTTGGGATGATTTTGGTTCAGGTTTGTTGGGATGATACCGCATCCGAGTGCACGATTCAAACTTGCACAACCTGGACCAGGAGAGAATCATCCTTATTCCACACTGCCCTCATCTAAATCATCATAGAGGATATTGTACAAAAGGGATTCTGTAAAAGGGTACTCAACTAGACAGAAGATAACGAACGTGCTAGTCAAGAAGGAAGTTACAGAAAGTAAACCACCTAACACGCAACACGGCCAAAACCGGCCACAGCTACTCAGTAGTCGTGGAACGCTGAAGCAAAAAAGAAGACAAAGATAAAACAGGTTCAGGTTTGTGAGAAGGATACTTCAAAGCACACAAACAACCTGAAACCGACAGCGGAGTATCTTCCTCAGATACTTCCCAGACTGTAACTGACAAACGTCACTCGCTCACTTGATATCGGAGATCGGAGACATCGGAGATACTGCAGCGACATTGGGTCAGCAAACACGTGTTAATTTAACGTGTCGAAGAAGCTTGAATCTCTCACAACTAATCCAAGATTCACAGAACAGGTTCTGGAAGCGATTATCTGAAACACAAACAAGACCTGTTGAGGTCCAAATGATGTTGTGAGGTACCTACCAAAGTTTTCACTAATTACACTTTCATACACAGCAGTTGTCACGTGATCAAAAGGTTCTCTTATTAACGGTCTACATGTCAACAATCCGGTTAGTTTACTCGTGCAAAGGAGTCTGAAAGAATTCCCACCGATCGACAGCTAAATCTTGACTCGACCATGAGCCAGAAATCAAAATTCGGAGAAACAACCCGTTCAAAAGTAGCTCACTCAAAAATCTCACGAGAAGACCAAGATGAGAGGTCCAGAGATCACGACCTCGAGCCAACGATCGCCTCAATATACACAAAAACGAGAATCGGAGAGGAAGGAAAACAAGTCTGGACAAGAGATAAACGGCGAGAGATAGACGAAGGGGTTGAAACTCATCCAGCTGGACCCCTCGGATGCTGCAGAGAACTCGTTCTCCACGGTCGCTGCGGATGATGGAGACCTTTTGACCTCCATCTCTGGAATCTGTGGGAATGGCCTTTCCCTCTGATCAGGTTCAATTCCACCTGGAATCCGAATAAACTTCGCTCAGTTTCAATCTGAGCTCGGTCATTTCGCACTAAAACGAATCCAAATCAAAATGGCGTCTTGCAGTTTGGAGTGTGATAGAGAAATCAACATGGTGGACAGATGGAAACGTTTTCCTTCTTATCCGATTTTTTTATTTGTTTCCGGTTTTCCAGCTTCTTATCCGGTTTGTTTAATGCGTTTCCGAGCGTTTTAGCGACTTCGCGTTACTGTTTCGAACGATTTCGAAACCGTTTCTCGTTTTCAAGAGGTTTTTCAGGTTTGCACTGATTCGAAGGAGGAAGAGGAGAATGAAAAAGAGATCTGTATCCTTTTATAATACATCTCAACGTAAATTCGCATAAAAAAAGTCATTAAGTTAACAATAACATGGTGTAATGGTTTAATAGCTCCCTAAAGATGATTTGCTATGTTAGGCCAAATGTTATCAAAATAGCCAAATTGAGAAAGTTACTTTGATTCTGTCTCATCACCCAATCACCTGTTAGTCTTTATACTTGGGTCAAATCAAAATTTGCTTTTAACCCCAGACTGATGAATTTATGTATTTGTTACTCATAAAGCTTTGTTCTAGTAAATATATTGACGGCGTTGATTTCTATAACTGTGGCATTAATATATGAATTGGTTTATTGATATTATAATAATGTTTAATGGATCTATAGTTATGAGTTTAATAAATTATCGCCAGAATTATTGTTACAGATGTGAATAGTCTTGGTGTTAGAATTCACATTTTGTTTTAAGGTTATAGAAGTCATTTTCCGTGTAATTTACTAACAGTGGACCATCGTGAAAATGTTGCAAAGAACTTTCGAATTCGTCCACGTTATGGTAACTTGTTCTGATGACCCGTTCGTCAGTTTTATCCCAAGCTACGAGTTTATTTAACTTCAGTTTTTCCAAAGTGGGTGCTGGAGAACTCAAAGAGAAATAGTTTATATTATTAACAGGAGTTACACTACAGTTCAGCACAGGATCGAGGACTACAAAAATGAAAATCGGCATGTAAATAAGGTCAGTTCAAGCCCAGAGAAAATTTTTACTGAGTGTGAAGAGCGGTGGATTTATCCACTCACTAAAAAGTTTCTTTCCGCTTGTCTGGGCCTGATTTTTCACGCCGATTTCCAGTTTTGTAGTGCTCAATCCTGTGCTGAACTGTAAAATAAGACTAAGTAAGGAAAATTTGAAATTGAATGCGCCAAAATTAGCTTCTTTGGCGGAGAAGCTTCGTGACAAAAATCTTAAATCCTTTGCATCGTGTTCACCGTGAGCTACTATATATACATTAGGGTGTCCCAAAAATATCAAAAACCCAAAATTAGTAGCACCACTAAACAGGTGTCAGTTACGTCTGAACGACTGTTGAAGCATTTGGACATAAAACTTACGAATTTCCAGTAAGTAGGCCTAAGTCTTCAATTCAAAGAATTCGTCGGTAAAAACGGAAAGAACTCGCTGTTGGCAAAAAAGATGGTTTTCAAAATTAAGTACCAGATTTAGTAACTGTTTACTGGGTGTTAAACTTCTCACGGGTTTAGATACTCGAAAATAAAAAGAAGAACATCTACTAACAGTATAACAATCAGAACAACATGTAAGCTCACGTTCAGTTAAGCCCAACAGTACGAAGATGCTTCGGTGTAACTCGGCACGGGTTCCTGTCGTTCTAAGTACTTGAAATTTGACCTACGTTTGTTTTAACATGATTCTTACAAATTAAGAGATCATACGTCTTAAAAATTTTTACTTTTAGGACACCCAAATAAACATGTTGTAACATATTCGGGTACTAATAAACTCAAATTTTGTTTTGAATCAGGCGTGTCTAACTGATGTTATTCCGAGCCACATATTCTACTTTATATTAACTTATATCGGAAATCGCTTGTTTCTACTGCTTGTAACCTTATGTATTTATCACTAGCCGCAGGCCGCCTTCCTCTGCTAGATACAGACATTGGTAACTTTCGGCGAAAATTTTTCAAAATTGTGTGCTGTTGTGCTTTGATTGTTGATTTCCGCACTCTTATGAGATTTAAGGGACAAACAGTATGAAAATTTTGATTCACTTGGCCAACATAAAGTTATAGTGAATGTACATCAATTCAGTTGGCGATGGCTCGTGATTTTATGTATCAATATTAATATAATTCTTGAGTTTTATCAAAATTTGATGATTATGGGTGATTTGGATGTGTACTATGATTTTGATAAAAGATTTTTACGAAGATAATATTGATAAGTCGTGATGTATATTGAATAGATTGATACAAATAACAAAAACGACAGATTTCAAAGTAGTATGATTGGTACAAGGCTGAACGAAAGATTTGATAATATAAAGTAGTACAAACAATAGAAAATAGTACAAAGGATTGATAATACAGAGCAAACGATACAAAGCAGATAAAACAGAAGGTCAATAGTATATTTTATGAGAGGATTTTTGAGGTTAACCGGCACGGATTCTCCGCACTGAACCCTAGTTGATCACACTGAAAATTGAAGAGTCCATTAAAGTACTCAAAACAAAAAGAAAATTCTAAACGTGTCTAAATTATTTTTTAAAAATTCAAAAACCGTTGCAAGTATTTTTTTAGTTAATTATCTATATTATTTAGTACACGAGTTAATTATCTACGGTTCTTTAATTTATCTGAATGTTAGTGCGCCGCCAAGTTTTTACATAATTAAAAAAAGTGCCGTGACGAAAACGAAAAAATGGTTGAGAATCACTGAGTTACTACAAATATATAAGTTGCACTTCAATAACTTTAATTTTAATATCAACACAAATAACATTTGTAACAATAATTTTGGCTGTAACTTAAATACGTAAAGACTAAAATGTGATTGGAAGATGAGAGAAATCAAAACAACTTTCTCAAGTTGGCTATTTTGATAGAACTTGGCCTAACATTGGAAATCATCGTCAGAGAAATGTCAAGTTTTACAACAATCTATAATAACTAATTAGTATAGAATATATATTATGATAATGAGGTGATTAAAAAGACAGACCCTTTAATTTGCTATGTAAATATTAATGGAACAACGAATTTTCCACTATATTATTATTATTATAAGCGGTTAAACCAGATGATGAGGAAGGTTTTTGAATTGGAATCCAGATTAAGATTCATGTTAGAACCGCGCCTTAAAAAAAGAACAAAAAGTTGGCTCTGATTCCTTTGAATTCATAAAATTTGAAAAAGGTTCCTTTTTGAATAGAAAGATTGGAAGGAAAGGAAAGGAGGACGGAAGGCGTTCGGGGGACAACTTTAATGTCGGACAAAGGGACAAAAAAGGATCTCGGGTCCGTCCGTCAGTCGAATGGTTCAGATATTTTTATCGACGTCTAGGAAGACCTTTTCAGGTAGTCAGGTTTTGGGGGCGGGGGGGAGAGGACAAAAGAATAGAGGTCGGAATAGACAGAAGTGAAAAAGATGAAAGGGAGCCGAGAAATCTCTGAATGGGAAAACCTTTTCTCCAAGTTATTTCGTGAAATCTTTTTTCGGGGCCCTGATTTTGTGGAGGCGTAGGGATGTAGGGAGGGCACAGGAAGGTTGTCAGGTCGTCTTCTCATCACTACCCCCTGCCCCCCCTCCCCAGCTCTCACATGACCTCCTCTTTTTGTGAGCGTGTTTTCGTTCGGAGAAATATTCCGGATGAAAAGACGCGGGCATCGGCTTAAAGACGTAGTTTGCGAAGGGTTTTGCTTCGTCGAAAAGGTTTTTCTTCTCTTCTTGCTCCTTTCCACCACCACCATCCCCTCCTCCTCCTTGTCCTCCGCCTCGACTTCCATTCCCTTATTTTGTTGCCCCGACTCTCTCTCTCTCTTCCTCCATCTTTCCGTTTTCTCTCCCCTTCTCTCCTCTATTCATCTTCTCGCCGCTCCCAGAGTTTTCCTTTCTTCGAAATTCTCAGTAATTAACCAGCCTCTGAATTTCCTTTCTCCTCCTTCCCTTCACCTTCCCTCCTCCCTTCCTCTCGCCCTCGGCCCTCAGCCCGCGGCCCGCACATCCTTCTACTTTTCCGTTTTCTACTTTTACCCGGGGATGTTGAAGGTTTTCTTTTTCTTTCATTTACGGAGCGAAACGAAGGAAGGAAGAGGAGAAGAGAAGGCGGTGGAGGGAGAAGAAGACTTGAAACTTTGTAAAATCCCGTGAAATTGTTTGAAGTAGATAAAAGCAGAAGATGGGATTTTGACTTGTTTTGTGACGTCATATTAACCTTTTTTCTTTCTTTCTTTGATTTCGAGTAGGTGTGTCACTGATGAGTTTTGATTCAATCTGATATGTTCTCACTCTCATTCTTTGCCACTATCTTCTTGGTGAGCAGTTCCCCCTGAGAATTATTTATTGGACCTTCAGAACACTGCCACATCTTTCAAATCACTTTCCTCCCTTTTGTCTCAACACACCAGTCGATTTTTAGGTTTCGAAAGCTCTATTTTGTAGATAGTAGACCGACTTTGTTTTGATAAAAACACAGAAGACGACCTGGGTTGTTGAAGAAGCTGATTGGAGGAATAACTGACAGAAAATTTATAACAGTGGAAAGGACATCAAACGAAAAACAGCCTAAAACAAGGTTTTAAGTTAAAGGAGCAAGAAATTGCTCTGTAATTTGCCTAAATTGCATAACTTCAAACCCCAAAATTCAATCTTTAACCAACTTCAACAGCATCAATACTTAGAAAAGTGCGCGGAAACCAAAAATCAGTAGGAAAACATTCAAAAAAGAAACAGAGTGTACATTTATCAGACAATGTCAGAACTTGATGATGCGCTTAACAGTTTAATAAAAAGTAATTTAATAACTTAAAAAATAAACTTATATTCACATGAAATAACATTTTCAAGATGTCTTTTGAGGTCTCAGTCATGCATTCTAAGGTTGAACGGTATAAATATTATACCGTTAATATATAAGTTCTCCAGATAAGCTTAATAGGCTTTGCAACAAAGGTCGGCAACCTTTCTTGGCCGCGGCTCGAAATCAAACAAATTGTGAGTATTTAAGAAAAATTTGGGTCTAAGATATTTTCATACTAAAACAGTCTTTCGGTAATTTATAAGATGTATTTTGTTAAATAATAATTTCTAAAATAATCATTGGAAGATATCTATAAATAATCATTTCTTTCTTATTGGAATTCGTACAAAATACAGTGGCTTTAATCAATTTGAAATCTGTCAATCGGCTAATCCGTTATAGATATTAATACGAACATGGATCATATTCGTTTTAGTTCATTTGCTATCTCAGTATGTATACTGTATAAATGATAAAATGAGAAAACCAATAAGGCGTCAAATAAATCTACACAAACATGTTCGAACTTGTAACATTATCGTACAGAACTTTTCAGTAGACCTAATACTGTAATTTACCTTTAGACTAAAGTTGGTCACTTGAAATCACCAAATACTGTCTCCCGCGGGTCGTTTGTTGCGGATCTCTGCTTTTGCAGTTTTTCAACAGACAAATAGAACAAACAAAAAGGAAAAATCCATTTGTTTTCATTTATGAGATTTATCCTTAGACTAACAGATTTGTCTTCTTTCAGACAAAGGTAATTTCATCATAGTAATCTGAACATAAGTTTGAAAAGTGAAGACTTAATATCACCTTGCAATAGACTGAGGAGATTGTGACAGTCAAGATTTTTTCAGGCCTCAGCTGGTTCACTTAATGTAAGAATGCTTTCATTAAAATTTTTGAAATTGTCTTCCCGCTTCCAAAATTGCCTTCTACAATTATTGTTTGGTAAATTTTTCCCTAAATGATCAACGTGTTTTAATAAGAAATTAGAATTGGTGGAAAAATACCTTGCGAACAAATTTAGATGAATCTCATTTCTGCCAAAACTGCGACAGAATCACTGAATCTTTTTGTAAAGTAGCAGTGGAAACCGGAGATATTGGTAGAAAGATTCGAATCGTGCTCATTTATGGCATTTACCAGGTTCAAAGAAAAATAAATAAATAAATTATTAAAACAGAGGCTTTTAAACCGGCCAACAACAAAACGCATAAAACCAGAATGGAAATTAATTTTTTAGAAAACAAAAAAGATGCAACAAAACTAATTGAAGCCAAAAAGAACGAAAAAACCGTTGGCCGTTTGCAAAAACATGGGCTTTAAGTTGGCAACAATCAAAACGAGTTTTCCCTCCCCCACACACAGCCTTCTAAAGTAAACCAAATTTGCCAATTTCCTTCATTCAATTTACAATGGCGGATTCTTTCCTCGTTTGCAAATTGAAAACGACATAAAAAATGTTGGCAGTACTGAAAATCAGTTAATTTTCGTTTTGTTTTAACAGGGACTCGTAACGGTTCGTCCTTCGGTCGCATCAAAATGATTTTTTATCTTTTAAAAACAAGAAAACTGTTTTAGTTAAGCCTTTTGTGACCTGATTTAATTCTTAAACGATTTTGTCTATTTTAGGTCTTCTTGGGATGTTTTATGATTTGCTTGATCACCAGAATACGACATGGATGTTTTTTTTTGGGTGAGAATTTGGGAGATTTTTTATTAGATTAATGTTAGGGGAGGTTTTGGGGGTTGATTATGTTTGCTTTGAAGTTGGTTTTTGTTCTGATGTGGGTGAGGATGCTGTTGGAATGTGTTTTTTTTCAGGTGAGAAACGCTTATTTCTTGATTGCTGTTATTTGTTTTAATTGGTTTTCTCGTTTTGTTTCGATTTTGTCTTTTCACACGACTTCCAAATATTCTCATCATAGTTGGAAGTGTATTTCTGTTCCCTCTTTTTTTTTGGTTTTTCAAATTTTGCTTCAACTTCTCTTGCTGGCGTTCCGATTTGAAGATCACTTTTTTTGTCTTTATTACCCTACTTGTATCGTTTAAATTTTGTGATCGACTTCCGCAGAGTTCTTTTCAAATTGCATTACCGACAACTTGACAAAATCAGGAACGATCTCAGAAAATTCATTTTCGGGGACACATCACCCTCTTCCGGCTTAAATCGGTAAGCTTTTCAAAAAAATTCGCAGAGCTTTTGGGAATCAGAGGGTTGGGAGGTGTGGCGGATGGGGGTAGAGGAGTAAAAGGGAAAAAGCTCAAAACTCAAACGAGTGTTAAACTTTTCATTAAAAAGACGAAAAGAGTAAATTTGCATTTTGACGTAATTACTTGGCCGATGTATATAGACCGGAGGTAAGGGAGGGCATTAAGGGTGGGGGTTTGTGCACACACGAAGCTTTTCGATGAATCGGCCTTCAATTCCAGGGGGACGAAGCAAGCAACAAAAAAAGCAGCTTTTGTGCCCCCAAATGAAAATGCACAAAATTATAGAGTTGGCGGCGGGATTTGCATGTGTCTCGTACTCCTATGTTTCGATTATCTTCCAATGACAGGGGAATGGTGTGCTGACGTTTTTTTCCGGTTTTGGGGCGGAAGTGTGGCTGAGGGAGTTGGGGGTGGTAGTCGAAGAGAAAATTTGCCGAAAGCGATCTCTAAAATGAAGTGCATTCCGTCGAGAACTACGGAAAAGTTTTTCGTTTTTGCTGAGGGGGTGGAAGGTGGTAATCGGATCTTTGGAGATTTCGAAATTAACAAAAAAATTCTCTTTTAAATGTCTGAGGTTTTAGAATTACGTAGGCGCGAGTTTTCGCTTAATTTTGATTTTTGTTTCGGTAAGGTAAACTCATCGTCTGGAACTTCTCCATATGATGAGTTTTGTAACGGTCACTCGGTCAAGCTTTTTCTTTCAAAATGTCGAAACACAAAACCGGCAATATAGAAAATGAGGCGAAAGGTAAAACATTCCGAACGCGTTACCTTCTATTTCCACCTCAAAATCTACGTGTGTATCGTCTTTATTCCGCTGGTTTCTTTCTTTTGACATACTCACTCAGCAGAAATTTAACACGGTCATTCCTCTTGCAACGGGTCAATTTGACCACTTTACTAGCTGCACCTCAAAATTCAAATTATTTCAAAACTAATGCACACTCTTGTGTAAGATCCATTTAAAAAATATTGCACGCCGTCTTGTAGGTATCAAGAACATTGTCAGCTATGGGATGATACAGGTACAGAATATGAATGTCGACGAAAATGATGAAAATGAGTGATCTGTGACAAAATTGTGAATTTTGCAACCAGAGCAGAAAGCTGTTGTTGAGGTCTTGAAACTTGTCCAAAATTTTAAGTAAAGTTTGAGTCCAAGTTATCGAGTTATGATATCCAAAGCCTAAGATAGTTTAGAAGAAAAAAATTTTTTTTTTCGTTCGTTCCATTTTTTCGACGTTCATGTTCATACCGAACGTCGATTTCATTTTTTTTGTTGTTCAAAAAAGAGGGTTCGGAGCTGCAACAACAGGAAAAAAATTTTTTTGAAATAGGGTTGGGGTGAAATAAAAAACCCAGAGGAAAGAAGGGTTGGGTTTAAGCAGAATATCGACCCGCCTCAAGATGGCGTCCCATCTTCAACCCCCCCTCTGCTCTACTCTACCACCATCCCTCTCTTTTCCCACGTTCTTCCTTCTAAGAAACGAACGCTTAAGATGAGAATTCGCCCAGAAACGAAGTATCTGTTCGGGAGCAAAGACGGGTGGGGGTGAGGAAGAGAGGAGGGAGGAAAGACGTTTTCAAGATGGAGGGGTAGAAGAAGAGGACTGGAGTTAGTCGAAGAAAAGCTCTCAAAATAGGCGGAACGGAAAATCTTAAAAGTCTTCTCCTGTTTTGATTTTTAAGGGGAAGGAAGAAAGAGAAAGCAACAGCAAAAGGAGGAGAAAGTAGATTCAAGGAATTTTCCCCTCGCTTGACGGAGATTTTCTTAGAGAGAGAGACAGACGGACGGACGAAGGAAGAGAGAGAGAGAGTAGAAAACATTTTCGCAAACCACTCCTTTCATCCTGTTTTTCTAGTCTAAGGGGAAGCTGGATTTCTTTCTTGCTCATCTTTTCAGAATCTCATTAAAGAGAGAGAGAGAGAACGACAGCAGAAGGGAGGAAGAGAGGTGGGAAGTAAAGAAAAATTTATAAGAAACTCGAGTTTTCTTTCTTTCCTTTTCTCTCGGACGAAGAATGGTGAGGAGGAAGAGAGAAGAGGAGGATGGTAGATAGCCCTCAGGAGATGAGAATGGTGAGGAGGAGGAGGAAGAAGAGAGGATTATAAAATCCTAGCGATGAGTCACTAGCTTTCAACTGCATTCAAATCAATTTTTTGCCTTTCGTTTGTTGTCTGTTGTTCTGCTGTCGGTTGTTGTATTCTGGCTTATATTTGACACTCTTCTCTTCTTTCCTTACTTCCAGGTTTTTCTGTTTTCTTTTCTCCTCTTGTTCTGTATGACTTTTTGGTCCTTTTCCGAATTTTCTTGTATCTTATGTTGTTGCTTTCGTTTCATTCTCTTCTCTGTTGAATTGCCAAATTTCGGTCACAAAATTTCCCTTAGTTATGTTCTTCTTTCCGATGGTGTACCTCGTCATTCGGAGTCAAGTTCGTTGACTGGCGGACCAATACCTAAGCCACCTAGGCACGTGCTTAGGGCCTGTAATTTTCGGGGCCCGAAAATCTGATTTTTAATTTTTTTAAGTATGTGTCATGACTGAAAAATAGGCCCGGAATAGCTATGTTGCCTAGGGCTCGTTTTAGCCTTATTCTGTCACTGACTGGACAGGGGAGCTTTCTCTTACATTACCCAACCGTTTCGTCTTCCATTTCAGCTAAAGATGTCATGTTCAGTGGACGGAAATTCGGTCTCAAATCGAAACCATTTCATGAGTACTGCATCGGCCTATTTCTAGAGATTATCGCCTCAAAAGTCTTGGAAACTTTCTAGAGAGAATCAATTCAAAAATATTGCACACAAACATTGTCATAAAGGATCTGTTTTAAGAATACATCTTAAAATCGAGATGGGATTTCTGAGATGAATTGTCATATGAAGGGTGGAATATATATGAAAAAAGGCTCCGACCCTCTAATGAAGGATTTATTTCATAAATATTGCACATTTTATGGAGGATTAATTTCCCAATTAAATTTTCGAGTCGAAACTAAACTTTCGTAAGGACGTCTTCAGCTGTGAAAGAAGGGAAAACCCGAAAAGTCCGGTTTGGAGAGGAGGAAAATCTCATAGGCAGCCCAAAAAATGAGTTCAGGGCCGTAATAAACATAAATTAAGGTTTATTATATAAAAGTAACAGCGATGAAAATCTCAAAAATTGAGCAACTTTAAACCAAATTTACTCTGTGGAAAGCTTTCAAGCTGCGAATCTAACACGCGAAGAGGTTTTTCCGGTTTGTGTTCGAATACGTTTTGGAAAGGTAGAGTTGACACTGAAAGATGGAAAGGTGTAGAGTAAAACGTTTCGAAAAGAAAGATAGCAAATCAATTTTGAAACTGGAAATAGAATCGAGGCTGACTGATGAAACCGGGTTCCGACGGAAGATTTCTTTCTTCTTCCTCTCTCTTGTCCTCTTTCTTAACTCATCTTCTCTGTTTTATTTATTTATCTGTAAAATTGTTCTGAGTAAGTTATAGGAATTTTAGGCAGTGTGTGAGAAATGTAGCGTGGCTGGCGCCAACGGCACAACCAAGAAACACTGAGATCAGAAAAGCTCGCTTGCAATGGGCTGGTTACACTCCAGGGTGGATTTTAACCAACTACCAGGACAAGTCCTCAACAAGCACCCTGAGGGCAATAAACAACCTAGCAGGCCTCGAAAAAGATGGCTAGAGGAAGTAGAAGAAGACTTAAAACTCCTGGAAGTTCTGAGCCGGAAAAGTGAAACAGATGGAGACGAGTAACTGTGAAGGCCAAGGCTCTCACAGAGCTGTAACGCCAATGGATAGGTAAATAGTGTCCTGAACACTCTAGCAAAAGAAAGCTTCCTCCTCTCTCTCTCCTCTCTCCCTCACTCTCTCTCCTGGTTTACTCCTCCCAAACGAATGGAAACAGAAAATGAAGGGCAAGGAAACTAACGAACACAGATGAAACAACGTTGTCTAGAGTACTATAAAGACGCATAGGTGATGATAAAAAATGAAGATGAAGACAGAACAAAACAGTGAAACAAATGATAGAAATAAGAATGTGAAAAAGCGTGAGAAGTAGAAAAACTAGAAAAACTAGTCGAGAAAGGAAAATGGTAGAAACAGTGAGAAGGACAGATTTTGTAAGGAACAGTGAAGAGACAGAGTTCATTCATACATAAATAAGTATAATATAAATATAAGAGTATAATAACAAATTTTCCTTTATTTTTAGTCTGTTAGGTCCCACATAGATATTCCTAGCGTTCCCTTTCTCTGCTCTTCGAAACTTCCTCTCTTCAGAAAAGCAAGAAAACCGGAAACGCCGTCAGCAATAACAGAGGAAATGGGTGAAAGTCGTAAATTCTTCAGAGAAACCTCGCTTTTCTCCCAACAAAAGCCTCCAAAATATCACCGAACGTCTCACCCTCCTACCCGAAAGAAAGATGTGAAAGAAGAGAGAGAGAAAGGGAGAAGAAAAGAGAAAAACAAAAGATTTACGATCTTGAAAATCAAAATGGCGGCTCCCAGGTTTCACCCGGAAAATTCTCGGATCGTTCGTCTATTTCGAGAAAAGGGACGAGGAAAGCAAGAGGAGGAGGAGGGAGGAGTGGAGGAGACGAAGGAGACGAAGGAGGGAGATGAAATAAGAAAAGACGAGAGAAGGCTGACTTGAACGGGAGGCAGGGAAGGAGGGTTGGAAGGAGGAAACCGTTCGGTCGGGAGTCAGGGCCGGATTTAAAAGGGTTTTTTGGTTTTCCTTGAGTCTGAATTTTTCCCACGAGAGCGTAGCCAGGTGACTTTGGACCAGTTGGACGGCTGCTGGTGGAAGATGTGAGATGGGGTCAGTTTGGATGTGACCTGGACCAAAACTTGTTTTGTGTTTTGGACGAGAGAAGTCTTTGTCGCCGACGCTGTGGCTCGTTTCTTTCTTTCTTATTTTGTTCTTGCGATTTAGTTTTCAGACAAGTTCCTGACGAGTGAGTGTGTGAATGAGAGCAAGTCATGAAAGCAGCTTAACTTCACAGGTTGTGACGTCACAAGCAACAAAGAAGATAAAACCAAAATACCAATGTTTCCTAAAACCATATTGCAGGACCAAAGAGGCTCAACAGAACAAGAACCTTTGGGGTAGTGAAACTAAATGCTTCTCTGAAGAACTTCAGCGAAGAAGAAAAGTAAATAAAATCGGAAGAGAGGAAAAGCCAAACCAAACATGTGTTGAGGGCCTAAATGAAAGATCTCGACCTGGATTTCATTTAAAACTTTCAACTTCGGGTTGAACCGGAAACTCTAGGTGAAAAGAGGATGCAGAACTGCTTCTTCAAACGGAAAACACTTGAAACTACCTCCTCGCTCACTGAGTTCTATTGTCTCGTTCTGGCTTTGAGTGAAAGATCAGATAATAAGCAGATGATTAGACAGACGAACAGACACAAAGACAGAAAACCAAAGTTTTGGCAAAAAGTTATTCCTTGAGCCTGAATTTCTCTCAAGCTTCCGTTGCTAAGTATAGTATAAGTAAATATAACAATATATGTTGTAGTATAATGATTAGACTTGGTTCTCGGAAGATGGTGTCTATCGTCATTGAGCTTCTATCGTCACTTAACATCGTCATTGATCACTAGTACCGATTCGAAAGAAGAAAGCTTTCAAGAGGTGGGGAAGTAAGAGATAAAATTAAAAACGGAAAATGATGAGAAAGAAAATCGTCACTTCCGGTCGAGAAAATCCAAAATCCTTTTAGGAGAGAAGAGGAGGAGGGAAAAAGATTTTTTCGGTTGGAGAACAAACCGGGTTTTCGGTCTTTGATTCCGAGTCGTCGAATTGAAGGCTGAAGAGCTGAAGGGGTGGAGGGTTGGGGGTACGAGAGATAGAACTGAGCATGGAAGATGGGGGATGAAGAGGGTAAATCGGGGATTCAGAAGAGAGAGAGGAGACGGGATGGTGGGATGGGGGAGGGGGGGCTCATTTGAAAGGAAGCGAACGGTTGATTGATTTTTCGACAAATTTCGGAGTCGAATTTTAACCTCGTTTCCGGTTATTCAATTACCATTTCGAGGACGGAGGCGTTTGGGTGTGGATGGAGGGGAGGAGGAGACATCAGAAAATCGAAAAGAACCAAAAGAGAAGAGGTAGAGAGAGAGAGAGAAAAGTATTTTGTTTAGAATTGCAAAACAAGACGATCGAATGCCCAAACCCAACCTCAAATTTGTTTTCTCTTCAGATGGATCATATTTCCTCAATTTCCTGTTGCTGACTTCCTAAATGTCCGAAATTAGGCGCTAATACAACAACTGAGAGTGACTAAACTGTTGTGTTATACCTTTTTTAAAATAACATTTAATTAATAAGGATTGTGCGTCATTCTTGAAGCGAGCCCTCGGCATACGCGCATTTTTTAAAGATGAGCCCGGGATGTAAGTGACCACCATTTATAAACATTCCTGCCCGAAGTGTGCAATATCCTGCAATAAAGTGTTTAAGGTAGTTGAGAACATTAACAGAGATGCTATTAGGGGGTAAACAGAGACAGGAAACCGGGTGAGAGGTAAGCAAAAATGGAACATCCCAACGCCAGCAAAAAATCTCTCACAGAGAGGAAACGAAGCCAGCCAGAAGTCAAACCTCAACGACAATCCTGACAAACCAGGACCGTAATCAGGAACCAAAGTCAGGTACATAAATAAATAAACACAGTATTTATAAATAGATTTTAATTAAAAAAAATTTTTTTTTATTATTTTTAATTTTTGAAACTTCCTACAGGGGGCAGCACTGGCACAATCTAAGCTCATTCACACGCCAAGGATGTCAGCGTCTTTGAGGGATGTTTCAACCCCTTGGACGAACGACACCCGCATCACTCAACACACAGATACATACAGTCACGTGTTTATAAATTATTATACATGATACTGAGCGTGGTATTACAGGTTTGCCAACTTTGAACTCACTTAGCCTAATCCTAATTAATATAATTATGAGAGCGCTGTCGTGCTGTTGTGACTCTCGATTACACCTAATCTCGAAAAGAAAAGACATCCTGTTTATAAAATATACAAGCGCACATCCCTAAAACTAAGCCTTACAACTAATCGACGGTATAAAACGAAACACGACAGTATTGTATGAGTTTTATAAGTGCCACATTTATGTATTAAATATATTATAATAATAAAACCTTATTTAAAATTATTTAGAATCTTAGACGTAAAACACCGACACGAGATGATATTTATTAATATAAACGTTATTAATATAAAAGGAGAATGTCCTATTAGAATATATATATAATATGAATTTTGATCCCGTTTTTTAGGCTTCTGTATAACAGGATGTGGGAGCGGGGTGGACACCTCGCTTGTTGTTACCACCCAACCGCAGGCCTCCCACCTTACCATACCAAATACAAAATCGTCCAGCACAACGCCTAAACCGCAATATAGTTAAGTTATACTATAGTAGAGTTCTGACCTCGTTTTTATAACAGGATGTGGGAGAGGGCTCCAACTCCCGTGGCTAGTCGGATGCATTGGCCACCCGATCACAAACTTCCCACCGCATCTTCTTCAAAGTGTGCATTATTTATGAAACGAGTTCTTATTCAAAGTTGAGTTTTCAAGGTATAACAGGATTTGGGAGGGAGTTGAAAGTCTCAAAGAATAGCCCCCTCCAACCAGGTGGTTGGACTACTCAAAGACACGCGTCCCTTGCTTCTTTTATACATTCATCATGCAAGTGTGCATTATTTTTGAAACGACTTATTCGTGAAAACATGCATCACTTATATAATAATTATGAGTAAGTGTTTGTGCAATATTTATGAAATTTCGAATTTCGGTCAGCTACAACAGGATGTAGTAGTCAGCTATCACTTCGTTAGTCGGGCGCTGTGACCACTCAACCACAGACCTTCCAAGTCTTCGTTTAGTGATCTTCTTGTTTGTCTTCTATTTCGACTGTACTTTAGGCTCCACACCAGACTTAGAAGTTACAAGTAGAAGAAAGTTACTGTAGTGAGTGTCTAGCAAACTATCTCCTCTATGTCATCAAGCCTTACTTCCGCTTCATTCTCTTAATACTCTGCCAGCCTCTCACACACAACTGTGTCTTCGTGTACACGTGGGTTTACCTGTATCGGTGGCAATTGCACGTGTGAATGCTCAGCGAAAATTGTTCTTATCTATCACATCATCTCTCGCTCAACTCTTGACCAAGTCCGGTCATTTCGTTTACGCTCCATGACGTCATCAATGAGATAAAATATCAAATCGAAAGAAAACTTGATAATATGCAGAAGCCATGGAAGCTCCACACGTGCAGACTTAGACTTGGTATCAAAAACACACGTGTACTCTAAGTTTACTAATGAAACTGCAACTACCAACGTTTAGAACGACTGAATAAACTATCACTGCTAATAAGCAGTAGACCGAACGTGAATCTCTCCAATGGCAGTGACAAGTGAGTGGCCGGCAAAGTGTTTATATATATTTATACATAAATAATATACTGAGACAAGAAATCACTTTATACAATAATTATCTACAAAAAGACGTTCATTAAAATTAGAAAGAGGCGAACCTGATCACCACCCAAAATCAGAGAACACTTTCCCGACCGCTAGTTATACCTCAGCATCGCATTCAACCGGGCTCAATAGTATAAAAAGGTTATACACCCTTTGCACTCGAATGCACTTCGTTTAACAAGCGAATTCGAAGCGCGCCTTCCGGTTTTTTTGTTTTGTTCTTTGAACCGGGCTCCTAATCTCTTTCTGTATGTACTCATGATTATAGTATTAATATAATTTTCCATTTGAAATTAGTCTGTAAGCACTGCATATTCGGCGAATTATATGTAATAGTCGTGGCAGAAGAAATATTTTTATTTGTAAGCATTGCGAATATATATCATACTTATACAAGTTATAAAACAGGAGCTTAATCATTTGTTGTATGCAAAAATATGAGTTAACTCGACAGAGTTCAACTTCAATCTTCAACACTACAAAAACTTTTGTGAACTTATACTTAAAAAAACTATAAAGCAGTCAAAATGACTTCTTTGGGCAAGCTAACACTACATTTACGAGAGGGAAGCCGCCATTTTTGACGCAACCTACGCTATTTAAATGTTATTCGTCAAACATTATATATATATACAACGAATGTATACCTCTATACTTAGGTATTCCTTCTTGACAATTTTATATTATATCTTTTCCAGATCTTGTATAAAGGACTACTCATCAGTTTAGTCCGGATGTCACATCAATTTCACAACAACTGTGCGCATATTTATCCGATTCATATATTCGTTCCCTTTTTATAACAAAATTTAATCAAACTGAGGTAGAAATTAACACGAAAAGAGTACACTTCGTGATAGTATTGGATGAGACGTGATCATGTACACATTGTTTGTTTGGTCTCGTCCCAAAACAGGACGTAACATCACCCGTAGACCAAACATCCTCCAAATTCTAGGTCAGTGATTCTCGACATACAGTAAAACAGCGGAGGAGACTTTTTAGAAAATGCATTTTGCCGCCTGAGTATTTTAATGCTACTTTACTTTAGGTTCCATTGAAAATCATTATCGTCTGCTATTTTTACAAAATATATTGTATATAACGGTCGATTAACTATATTCCTTTAATTTAACTAATTGTTAGCGTGTCACCATGTTTATGAATTACTATCCCCTTAACCTATGATTTACGTTCAAAAAAGAAATAATGTGGGAGTGTATGAAGTGCAAAGTGTTCTTTACATCTACCAGAATGTTTCGAATTGTGTCACACATTCCAGATTATTGATTTTAGTATAAATAAACTTTCAGTAGTACGTACATCTAAGACACTCAGCACACCTTTTATAATCTCCCACTGAAAGTTGTAAAGACAGAAAAAACTTTCTCAGCTTCTGTTTTAAGCGCAATGCCTAAAAATTTTCAAATTTCTTTTTATAATTTGTCCACTGAGATTATGAACAAAATGAACATACTGTTATTCTGTATTTAGTTGTTTTTATTAATATGTAATTTATTATTATATAAATAAACCGGGAAAAAGTATAAAAAGTACTGTCATCTACCACAATTATTGGATCAGGTTGTACCTACTCCTTCCAAAAATATTTATAATTTTAAAAGGGCACCGCCGCTAATATTTATATTTATATCTACGGACTATACCCGTAGTTGTAGGTTAAGGGGTGCCGTGACGAAGAGGTCAAGAATCACTGTTCTAGGCCAGGGGTCGGCATCCTTTTGAGTCGGAAGTCAAATTTACAATTTACAAAATTTTTTCCTGTCAACAATAAATAGTACTCGCATAAATAAAGTTTCTTTGATAAAAACAGCTAGTCTATTTATTTAAACATAAGTAAAAATAAATAAATAATATTTGCGTATGGAACTAAAGAGCCGCAGCTTCGTATCCAAAGAACCGCATGTTGCCGACCCCCGTTCTAAGCAAATCAGTCAATTTGACGGGTTTAAGTTACACCAGATTCGAACTAACGACATAAGCAACGACTGTTCATCAGTAAACAGCTAAAAGTTTCGACTAATTCTACCAAAAATTCGCTTCCAGGTATACATTCCACGAACCAAACATCGTTAATCTACCGTTAAAGCAATTTCTTCCAGAAAACTGTATGAAACACATAAAAACGTCGACACACATAATTTTTACACATCGATATTTATTTATAATAATTTAAAGTTAGGATTGACAGATTTACTTAAAGAAATGCTGTCTAGCTAACAGTGCAAAGGGGGTATTAGTACCAAAAGCCTTGCAGTCGGTAAAGTGTTACACCCACCATTTTGAACTCTTAAACGACTAAATCATTCGAAAAACCCGATTGGAATTCATCAACCATCACTCCGACCATTCTTACAAACCTTCTTACAACAAAAAAAAGAAAATTTAAAAACAAAATAACGCCATCTTGAAAAAAAAAACTTATTTGCTTCTGTGAAAATTAACATCCGGTTAACACGTAAATCATTTAACTTAGATCGACAAAATCAGTCTTTCTCTGAATAATAATAATAATAATAGTAATAATAAGAGGAAATAATGAATGACGCTGACGTCAAATGACTCAAACGATTAATGACGATGACAAAAGAGATGATCACTAATTACTTAAAACGATCAAAAACTGATTATATATATACACAGAGTTCTTCATCTTCTTCTTCCTCCGGGTCACACCATCTTCAAAATCCTTAAAACTTTATGAGCAAAACACACAAAGAGAAAAAAAAAGAAATATTACAAAGCTTCGACATCTTTACCGTCCACACCGCAAAAACCGTTTCCTACGTGAAAAGAAAATGAAGGACAAAAATCAAAAACCGAAAACACTTCCGCCATCTTGAAGAAAAGAAAAAATTACAAAATCGAAATTTCCTTTCATCTTTCCCGTTCCGTCTAACACGCGACCGCCGACAAAAGAAAAGAAAAAATTTACAGACAACGAAGGGGGCGGGCGGGGGTGGAGGGAGAGATATACCTTAGAACCGAACAAAAACAAACCGCTAACGAACGCCTTCGAACGTGTACGAATAATTAAAAAAAACACAAAACCAAAAAGAAAAGAATTTTTATGGAAAACGTGAACAAAAAATAAAAATTTCTCTCATTTCCGGATTCCCCTGTCCGAAGTTCGTTTTTACTCTTCTTTTCTCTTCCCTCCTTTCATCCTCCTAATTTATTTCTTTTGTGTACTTTTCATCCTTTTCTTCTTCTTCTTCTTCCTCGTTTCTCTTTTTCAATTCACCATTAATGTGTGAGATTCCATCGGTGCCGCCGAATCGTATAGCGTGTCCGTGTCTTGCGTCGGTTCTCCCTGAAGCTGACACTGATTTGTGAGGGTTCCTGCACCACAATCACAGAAGAACCTGAAAAACAATACAAACGTCTTTAGGTCACGGATTATCCACAACAGTTGTCAGCGATAACATCGCATCGTATTGGAGTGGGGAGTTTGTGGTGGAGTGGTCAAAGCGCCTGACTGGTGAAGTAAGTCCTGGGCTTTGACATCTCTCCCACATTCTATCTACTCAAAATTTCAAAAATAATGCACACTTATAGGATGAATCTATTGCGGCATTTATAAAAAAAAGGAGACACAGGCCAGTTACTAGAGGACCAATGGTGCATCGAACCAGGGACAGAATAGTTTGGAAAGTTCTAAGACTGTAAACTGATACTGAATGAATGACTAAAAGAATCATGATGACGATAACTCTCAACAGGAAGAACAAAACCACAAACTGTAAAGACGAAAGACCCCAAAAAATAAGGCAAAAAAAGAGAGAGCAGACTCAGAAAGGAAAAAGTTACGAAACCAAAACCAGGACAAAGAATTAGGAAGAAAGCAATGAACCGAAAGAAGTCCCCCCCTTCCCCCCATTAGGAGGAACCTTTGTTGTGCTTGCTTACCTATCGTGGCGAATGAACTCGACATCATGACCAGCATGACACGTTTTTATGCAATTAATACAAATGGCATTTCGATCAGTCGTATTGCAAGTCTGACACCTGTAGAAGTCGTGCATGGGAAACGACGTGTAACTCGAGATTTTATACAGACACTGACCGTTGCTCACTGCCTTCTCGACCGCGTCTCGGTTGTCAAAAATCTTGTTCCCTGAAACAAAGACACAAACGTATGAGCTATCCATTGAATCCTTCCCACCTCCAAATAAAACTTCCACAGAGTTCCAAAGACGCCACACTCACCTCGAACGATGGGCTCCACGCCGCTGGCCAGACACAGACCTCCGAACCTGTTGTTGAATATTTGATTGTATTCGAGCGTGGCTGTTGCGTTGTTCGTGATCTCGACTCCAGCTGCAAGTCCGTCGAAGATACGATTCCGTCTCAATATAGGTATGCTTTGAGTGCTGATGAGTACTCCGGCTTGAGCGTTTCTGAATATGTCATTCTCCTCGAGGATTCCTGTTGGCCACGTGTCACAACAAGATTAGAAAATGTCAGAAACAATTCATGAAGCTTCACCTTTAGTTTCCCCAACTTTCTCTTCTGCTTTATGATCCCACCTCATCTCTACCAGTACCAACTTCCGGTTTACTGCCATCCATCTTACCTTTGCCTCCGTTGAATATACAAATCCCTCCATCACGCCCATCGAATATTTTATTGCGTTTAAGAGTAGGATTCGAGTCAGTCTTGATCCAAACACCGGCCATCGCATTATCGAATATTTCGTTTTGTTCTAAAAGTCCTAAACCACCGTTATAAACTAAAACACCGCCATTCTGACCTCCCCCAAATCTTATTACCGCGGATTATGGGGTTGCTACCAGTCCTGCAAACAAACAAAAAACAATCAATCTATAAGTTCATCACCTCCACGCAGCCTCCCTTCCTCTTTATCTTCCTTCTTTCCTCACCTAATTTGAACTCCCGAGTACAGGTGATTGAATATATCGTTGTCCTCGAGCTTTCCATGTCCGTTGTCGTAGAAATAAACTCCGACTTGTTTCCCAGAATGTATTCTGTTTCTACGGAGCACAGGAGTCGAGCCCGTCGTTATCCAGACACCGGCGAGTGTGTTCGCGTAAACTTCGTTCTCCTCGATCAATCCTTGTCCTTTCTCGTGAACGTAGATCCCTCCGTGTTGTCCGTGGTGGATTTTGTTGTGCCTCACGATTGGATCGCTGTTCGTTCGGATTTGGATTCCCGCCAGAGCATTCCCTGTTAGTGGAAAAGAGAACATTGAAGATGGAAGACATTTGACAAACACAAACATCTACATTAAAGAGCTTCCACCACCTCACTCACCGTAAATGTTGTTGTGTTCGATAAGTCCACGTCCTTCTCCGAATATATAGACTCCACCTTGGTTCCCGTTGTAAATCTCGTTTCTTCGTATCGTAGGATTGCTGTTCGATGTTATCCACACTCCGGCAAAGTTGTTTGAGTGGATTTTATTGTCTATGAACTGTCCTAAACCATTTTCGTGAACGTATATCCCTCCGGTTTGACCGTGGTGGATCTCGCAGTGAACAACCGTTGGATTAGCGCCCGCTTTCACTTCAAATCCGGCGATTCGGTTGTTGTGAATGTCGTTAGCTTCGAAATAACCCTATAAAAAGAAAAGAGAAAATCCGTGAAAGCATGTCCTAGAGATACCAAAGCTCAGACGAAAGACTTGAGCCGAAGCTACAGCTGAGTAAGAGATGTTCCTCACCAATCCGTTGTCGAAGGTGAATATGCCGACGTCTCTTCCGTGATGAATATGATTCCGGCGCATGATGGGATTGGCCCGATTCTTCACCCAGATGCCGGCGAGAGCGTTTCGACTGATTTCGTTGTCCTCGTAGATTCCCTGAGCGTTGTCCGTCACGTAGAGGCCAACGTTTTCGCAGTCGCTTATGTCGCAATGTTTTATAACCGGGTTAGCTCCCACTCCGTTAACGCAAACTGCAGCTCCCACGACGGAAGTGCTCCGTATGATGCAGTGATCGATCGTCGGACTCGAATTCTCTCCCACCTCGAGACAGTAATGTTTGTGATGGGCGACAGTCGACGTCACGTCCGGAGAAAATTTTAGGGTTAGGTGACCAGCGTACGCTTTGTTGGCTCCCTCGACGAACATGACCGTCGATTCCGTTTCACGTTCCAAAACGACGGCTTCAGCAACATTTCCGGAAGCTGCACCTAAAAGCAGACAAAAAAGGATTCCGAATACACTTCGACAAACACCCAAACGGTTGTTCAACAACAGCAACGACTTCCTACCTATGAGTGAGACATCCGAATCGATTACAAGAAACTCTCCGCGATAGGTTCCAGCGTGAAGGAATATCAAAGCTCCCGACCAGGCTTCGTCGTCACCAGAGCCTGAGCTCACGCCTCTTTCTTCTGTGTAGTCGAGGGCAGCTTGAACTGTGTTGAAGTAGGAAATGTTTCGACCTGGGAATGTTTTGTCCTGGTATCCGGGCCGAACGTGAACGCCTCGGTACAGATGACGAAAACTCTCTTTCCATGGGTTGATGTGATCCGAATCGACTGGACTAACGAATTCGAAGCGGCATGGCGCCGGATTGAAAAGCGGCAGATCGTACTCGTACACATTTTGATAAAGAGTTCTCCTACAAGAAAGAAGAAACGTTTGTAATTAATTCAATTCAGTCATTCAAAGGCAGACGACGACACAACACACTCCAATCAAAACACTCACCACAACTCATTATCGTTGGCAATGGTTTGGAAGCGTTTGCAAACTTGGCTTATGCGACACAAATCTTGCTCAAGAAGGTAACTAAAGATGGTGAGTAATACTTCATCAGGTAGTTCGTACTGGAGGTAGTGAGCCGCCTGATTCGACGTCCCTGAAACAGAGGTGTTTTCTGCTTCTACGGTTAAATCCGCTTTATACAACCAACTAACATGAATCCAACCTTTCAAAGCACTTACCTTCTCCAGAGCACGGACCAGACCTTCGTGGTCTCTTTCTAGCAGGAAGCATCATTTCCGTTGAAGATGTAGAAGTCCCGCTGGTGCTTGGGGAACCATCTTGAGCGTGTGGTGGAGATTTCCTTCTCAAATCGTATGGTGGATGATGATTGCTCCCAGATGGCAAACTAGTCGAGG
This sequence comes from Columbicola columbae, assembly GCA_016920875.1. Classification (NCBI taxonomy): domain Eukaryota; kingdom Metazoa; phylum Arthropoda; class Insecta; order Psocodea; family Philopteridae; genus Columbicola; species Columbicola columbae. Next base: position 2,132,618 of record JADMLL010000008.1, read on the forward strand.
AAGGTGTTGCTGCACTTGTACTGCAAGACTTCTCAGATGCTGAATTCCCTCCTGAAGCAAGGGCAACTGCATTAGGCGCCTGACCAGCAAGATCTTCTTCTGCAACTTTGAATAAAACATAACAATTAAATATCGAAATGATACATAAACATTTCCCACAAGCTTTTAAAGTATTGATTAAGACATCAACCCACCTAAACTTAATTAATCATGCAACAAATAACAATGTGTCAAACTGAGGACATTTAAAACCCATAAAAAATTCCACTAACTTTAACATAGTCATGACGATTTAAATAAGGCAGCTTCTGGACAACAGTTAAACTTCAACAAAAATGACCTTCAAGCAAAATTTGAACCAAGACAATAAAAACAAAATATGATTCACAACTGCAATTCCAAAGGTCATCAACACTAACCTTTTCACATGAATCATTAGTTTTGTTTCAACCCCCTTATCCCAAAAACACAAAAAACAAGTTATCGACATACTATTATGTCTCAATAATCATACATATGCTTCAACAAAAACAAAAATAAAATTAAAATGGCTACCCTTTCATATTCCTCTTAAAAATGTCCTAGAATTATAGATTTCTGCATTACCATTCCCTCCAAAGTAGCATTTACATGAAGTATGTAACACATTCCACATTGTTAATAACTCAAATGCACTCATTCATACAACAACAATTAAAATTTTTAGGCCATCTGCAAATTTCAAATATGATTCTTACTATGAATCATTTGCATGCGTTATAATGCGCAATTTTGTGGTATTAAAAGAAATCCAGATTGAAAAATAACAAATTTCCAAGTCATCTGGTTGCAGGTAACAACATAAGCCTACTACAGCTGAGGCAAACAGACATATGCCCAAGTCCCGTTTCAAACTCTCATTTCTCCTTATTTTTATATCATAAACTAATATTCCTCGACTAAATCATACAAAATAACAAATTAAAAACGGTCTGCATGTGTGCTAAAACGAGATATGACCCCAAAAAACACGTTTAGTTCCCAACAATCGAGCCCTGCATAAAATCGAACAATCTCGGCCATTTGTATCGAGGCATCAATTATTTTAAACGTACCTGCAGTCCTCCGTGAAATCAGAGGAATTTTGTTAACCCCCTTCCTACGGGATCTACGAACGTAAGAACGAGTTGAAGAACATGAAGCACTAGGCATTGTACAACTAAAACCTTAATAAAAATAATAACTAAACAAAGACGTTTTCTCTCACTATAACAGCGGCCATTTTCTAAACCCGAGTTTACTAATCACCGCCCTCTAGAATCGAACACCTCGCCTAAAAAAATTCCAGAACTCCCCCATTTCTCTGTCAGTGTTGCCAAATCTACAACTGCTTTTTTATATTTATGAATTATTTTTCGATTTTACGAAATAATTTTTTCTCGTCGCTCAGTTATTATTTTCTTAACATAAATTGAAAATCTAAGACCTTTAATCATAATTATAACGAAAGCTAATCAAATTGCTTTTCATTAATAAGTCCCTTCCCGAGGACGGGATTCATTTCGTATATTTATTGAATTTTTAAAATTATTTACTTTAAATACATAAAAGTACTCTATTTTAAAAATTATTATAATTTATCTTGAAATATAATTTATAACAGGGTATATAAAAAAAAGGTTTTTATTTTTTAAATTTATATTAACACAGAACGCTACTTTTGTATTACTATTTGCAATCATAGTATCAAATCAGTCAAATTAATAGTCATCTTTAATTAATGAATCAGAAGTAATTAGTATTTAATTTTATCTAAGGGAATTATATCTCGAGAGATTATTAATTGTTAAAAACAATTTTAAATTATTAAATACTTTTTCTCTGTATTTTTATTTTCAATTTATGTTTGAATGAAATGAAATTGGCAACCCTGCGCGTATAGTACCAGTCTTTTTATGAATTTCGTGGGCTTTAAAATGGTGTGAATGATTGTCATTAAAGTTTTGTTCAATTAGAATTTAACGTTTTCAAAACGATAATCATTCGTGACGGTAAACGGTATTAAAACGGAGATAACGATTGGAAAACTCTAGTCGCAATTTTGTTATGAGTAAGTAAGAAAAACATTTTTTTATTTGTTCTGAACACTATAAAAAAGAATCACAATGACGTTCAATTCGATTTCCTCATTTAAGGAATCCAATATTGACTCATTTTGTTTAGTTGAAATTATTTTTTATGAATCGAGGACTTCAGGATTTTATCTCTTGATCTCTGATTCGTTGTAGGGATTTGTTGGATTTTTGATTTGGGTATGAGTTTTTGAAAAGTCGCAAAAGTTTTTAGGGAACCGTCTTGAAATTCGGTGCGGATTGGTTTGTGTTCATTTATTTCCTCTTAATCATGGCTTGATGCCAGTCAAGTCGGAAGCAACGTGATTGGGTGATATGAGTGTCTGGCTGTTGATTTGGTGTCATGCTCAACTTGAGTGACTTCATTCCCACTCATGATGTGATTTTAATTTTGAGTTTTGATTTAAAAATTTTCATCCCATTCAGCTGACTTAGTGATTCAATGATGGGATCACCAAACAGACCCTTTTTTTATTTTACCATAATAAAAGCATAGTCTTGTTGTTTTCTTGACAATATTGGAAACAACTCTAAAATACAATTCAAAACAAAATTTTTTTAAAGATTCTTTAATGATTTTACAAACTAATGTGTTATACTCTCATGTTATACATCATTAAAAAATAAAGTATTTTTTTAAACATATTTATTTTCTAATAATTTTCTAGCCATTTGATTATGGGAGTATAGTTTACATATGGTAGAAAAATTAACAGAACAAAAACTCAAGGGAAGCTTTGACTATGAGATTAGTTCAAATTTTTAAAAAATTTTAAACATAGATCATAACTCAATAAATTCAAGATTAAAAGTTATTTTTGTTTTAAACAAGCAGTGCTCGTATCAGCTGTCTTTCATTGCCTCATGAAAATGAAAATTGTTTCAACAACTCATAGACTGAGTGTCATATTTGAATCATAGTTTAGTATGTATACTCTTGTTCTTTATAAAATTGTTTGAGAGTGATTAAAGGTGTTCACAGACCAGCTACAAAACAAGAGTATAATTATTAAACTACAATTCATTTATGACACTCAGTGTATGAGTTAATAAAATAATTTTCACTTTCATGAGGGCATTGAAGGATACCTGATCTGAACCCTGCTTATTAAAACAAAAATAGCTTTTAATCTTAAATTTATTATGAGTTATAATCTATGTTTAAAATTGAAAATATTTTGAACTATTTACTTTCACAAGTAAGAGTCTTGATTTGATAATCAGATTAAATAATTTTAACAAAAAGACAATCAAAAGTATGAAATGTCGATTAATTTTGATGATTTAGTTATTATCAGTTGTGAATGATATCAACCTGATAGTGATGGTATTTGGAAAATTAATTAGGAAGCAGATGGGTTGGTTTTGATGTAGTTTAAATGATATATCATCCCAGCAGTGTTTTCACTGGTCATATGTACAAGTCATGATTTTGTGTGTGAATCGAGTGATATTCCTTTTGGTTCATCTTCTTGAATGTTATCTCTTATGTGATTTTGTTATTATTTGTGAGGATTATTCACTCGTGAGATTAAAGAGCCTTGTTTATTTCTAACATGAAAATAATTATCAAATTTTATTTCTATTCTGAATTATCTTTTGTTTTTAATACTGTTTATCAATTCAAAGTTGTAAACATGTCTTGTCTGACTCTTTCTATTTGGCATCGAGCATATTTGGTTTAATGTAGGCAGTGGGATTGAGTTTCATTTTGATCTTTTGTATCAAAAACATTGATTGAAAGTTTTACCATTTTATGACAAAAAGAAATTTATTTTTACAACCTAATTTCCTTGTTTAGTGGTTCATATTTGTTTTCCCAAGTCAGAAACCAATGGCTTGTGTCAAAAAAATGTTTTTCTGAGAACCATAATGAGAATTGTTGATTGCATAAATTGTAAACATAAGCTGAGACCTTATGGTAGCAAGAAGGAAAGAAAGTATATCATGGCCAAGGTCACGTATACACGTGCCAAATTGTGATGTTGTTACAATTGCATGTACGGTTGTTTTTAAAGAGTAGCTGCTGTGAGGAGTTGAAACGATCACAGAAGGAAACAACTTATGATCCTGGCCAAATGGTTTACTTCCGGTAGATTAATATTCCAATTTGATATTCTCTTTCGACTGGCGGATTAACAACAGCTAGTTCATCAACATTTCCCTTTCTCTTTCTCTTTGTGAGTTTTATTACTGAAGGGAAAAATTGTTTGTTTGCTAAAGGTTGCGGTCAGCAAGGTGTTTTAATGATTTATGGCTGTGTTACGTGAAATGAGGGAAATTTCTTTTAGGACACACCCAAAATTGATTTTTGCCAAGAAAAATATTATTGTTTAAATCTATTTTAAGGTTTTAACATTCCTTAACTGCATCCTTCAATGATCCGTGCCTACAATAACAACGGGGATCTTATGCCCTTAAGCCAGATACAGGATAATTCAAAATGGCCTCACCGTGTGATAATAAAAATCACGCGATAGGTTAAATGTGGGGGCGCATACCTGACAATGTCAGCAGGTTACTTTGTTCAGGTTGCATAATTCTCGTTTAGTTTATTTATTAAATTACACCGTTAAATCCGTTATAATTTTCAAACGGAGTAGTTAAAAATGGTCTTCTTAGAATTATTGTTGTTAAGAATTTAACGATTTTTTTTTACAATTAAAACTCGGGGGAAAGGATCAAATTATGTTTTAAATCAGTGTCACTATTATTAATTTTAATGTCGTTTGGGAAGTCGTCACAGAAATAAAGCCCAACTTAAACGGAGAGATGTTTGAAAAAGTCAAAAAGGAAATTTTCCGTTGGCTAAGTAACAAGACACTTTTGAAATGTTGAAACAAATCGATCGAGAACCTTGAAATATCGCGATAAATCGATTTTTTCCCCTCGATATTTCAAAATGGCGTTCGAAAAAGGTTTGAGGTAGGAGTGGGAATAATTTGTCTTTTTTTTTTAATCTCATTTGTTATTATTAGAGATAAAGGTTATTTTTGTTGTTTTTTCTTAATTTCATTTCATTTGTTTTATTTTTATCTCGTTTTTTGACCTTCCCTGTAAGCGCCGTTTTTTTTTGTAATTTTTATGTTGGCAGAGTGTAATGCACTGTAACGGTCATCGCACACTCGATTTTGTGAGACATTGCTCCAGGAAGGTTTTGTTTTTTTGCTTTTTTGTGACAATTTGGTGGGATTTTTAGAGGTTTGTGTTTTTTGTCTTTAAATCTGTCTTTTTTTTTTATAGCGTTTGTAGTTGGCTGTGACTTTTTGGGAGCCGATTTGTTTGTTGGGTTAGTTTTTTATAAATTAAAAAATGGAGAAAAGGATTTTTTTGCCTGGATGACATAAATTTGGTGATGTTTTAACCCAGGGCTCCCCAATATTTTTGTTTTTAAGAGTATGTTTTATTATATAATATCGCCCGTGTGATGGCCATCATTATATTATTTTAATACTAGAAAAACTAAAGCTCATGTGTACCCATACTAAGGACTCCTGTAATGCAGCTAAAATAACTTATTTGGGTCATCTAGTGTCATCTAGTTAATCTTGTCTAGGTTCATCTAGTTAAAATTTAAATATATACTTGGGTGTTAGTTTAATTATAATGAGTTATAAATTCATACTTTTTTACATATTATAAAAGTTTAGTAGTAGTTGGAGTAAAAAAAAGCTCTGGTAGTCAGTCAGCAGTCAAGTAGTTGTGACGGTTTGTGCTATAGTGTCTGTGACAGTTTGGTCGAGAAGTTGATGAGTGTCTCTTATAGTCCGCACTTGGCACCTAACAGTCTTCATCTTTCTTTCTTTCGTATTGTGTTAACAGTAGTGAACTGTACTATAAAGAAGATTTTGTGAAAATGGCGGCTATTATAGAACAAAATAAAGCAGAATGGCAACATAAAAATTGGTTACAAGTCGAAATGTAGCGTTCGAGTGTCAAGGATTCGATTTGGGGGGAAGGGGGCCTTGATTCGTTTCAAATTTTGGTCAACCTTGCCAAAAATTCACTTTGACACGTATCCAGATGTGTGTATGTTGAAAATCTTTGAAGGTGATCTCTGTCTACGTTTCCGGTTCTGCGGTTCCTTCAATGCGAACTAGTTACCTGTCTCTGTCTGTCTGTTTTCAGGATGGGAAATCTGTCTGAGTTAGGTTTTTTGCGCAGTACAAGGTGGAAGGTCTTAATTGTTCGTCCATTAACAATTGCCGCCATTCTTTGAACTATTTCTTCTTCTTTTTTTATAATCCGTTTGGCATTGACGCTTAGCTTAGGGATGTCCCGAGAATTTTAAAATTGTGTGAGTCATGAAAACGATCGATTTGTGGCAATCGGCCAATTTTGACAGTTTTTTAAAGAGGAGATTTGTCAGGGTCGAGTTTTGTCAATTTTTTGTTTTTTGGTTTTAGGGGTTATGGGAATTTTTTGGCAAATGGGGGCATTTTTTCTGTAGACAGGGGAGGCCTGAGATTTTGCGACAGGAAGCTGAAATTGTAGAAGATTTTTGTATTTTAGGTTGGGGAATGGTTTTTGCGACCTTAGGGCTTGTCTGTGCTGCGTTTGGTAGTCATATGTCACTCGATATCTAACTGATGTCATTCTGTCTCTCTTTTATTTTCCTCCATTTCTGTTTCTTTTTTCTTTTCTTCTCTCTTCTCTCTCCATCCTCTCTTTTTTGCCTTCTCTCTTTTCTAGCTCATCTTTTTCTTTCTTCAATTCTTTTTTTACTCCCTCTGTCAGTCTTATTATTTTAAGGATTGCTTGGGTTTGTATTTAATTACAAACAAGTAACCGACCCACCGTATGAGGTATAAGACATCGTGTCGATCATTCAAAATGGCGAAAAACGATCTAATAACCAATTGAAGATTCAAAAAGCAAATACAAGTTTACGGCAGAAGCTGAAAAATGGTAAAATGGAAAATTCAAAATGGCGACACACATTTTATTGATAGGGAAAGTTTGTCTTCGTCGTGGATTCGATTTGGTAGAGTTGGTCACCCTAGAAACGACGAATCTCTTAAGTACAGCAAAAGTCTAGGAAGCTTTGTTGTCTAGCTTTGCCCTTGACTCTTGCCGTTTGAGTAAATAACGTTATCTCCACTTCTTTCTTTCTTTCTGTCAGTTTTACTTCAAACATTGATTGTGTGAGTGTGTCAGACCATCTGGTGAGTCCTACCTTCCAGATGTTAACAAGACATCGTCGTAATTTCCTCTCGAAATAATTAATAAAGGTGATCACGTGATCCTGGGGGTTATATATCTCATTTTGGGGGAGAAGAGGGAAAAGGAAAAGTCATTTCCACGGTAGGTGACGTCGAGGCCGCCATTTTACTTTCACCCACTCTGTGTTGTGTCGTTTGTCTGTCAGGAATTTTAATAATCTGTGTAATTTAATTACGATACATAAATTAAACTGACGAGAGGTAGAAGAGCAAGAGTCGGTCGATGGCGTTGTCTTTCCTCCGCCATTTTCCTAATTGCGATTCTTTTTTTAAGGATTGTCGAGAGTTTTGTTTATTTTGTACAAGCCTAAAAATTTTATTTATTTATTTTGCGATGTCTCGCCTAGAATTTGGCCGGTTTGTGAGTATGTGAATGGTTGTCTGTGTGTGTCTTTCCAAATCGTACAGTCAACAAACTAATTAAAATTCTTGAACGGTTGTATATGATTGTGATTTAAATTTTTATTTTTGGGAGTTTGGAAGGATTAGATTTCATTTTTGTTTTTGGTTTTTAGGCGCATTGTGGGCTTGAAGAGGGATGAGGAGAATTATTGACGGTATGAGGCTTAGGGGTTGTTTGTGATACGGTTTGGGTCTGGTTCGATTTGCTTTTGTGGTTCTCTGATAAAAGGAATTAAGAGTTACTTACGCGGGGGGGAGGAGGAGGTTGTGGCTTGGGGGGTGTGACACAGTCCTATTAATAAAACGAAATTTGGAAAGTTTGGCGCAAAAGGAAAGTCAATTTCTGGTTTAGAAAAGTTTTCTACAACTCTCTCTCTCTCTCTGTCTCTTACTATCTTCATTTCTCGGATTCTTTTCCTCTCAATCTCTCTATCTATCTATCTGCCTTTTCTCTCTCTTTGTTTCTTTATTTCTCTTTCTTTCTGTCTGTCTATCTATCTATTTGTCTTCCTTACTCTATTTTTTTCTCTCTCTTTTCTTATTTCTCTTTTTTTATTTCCCCTCTTTCTCTCATTTTTCTTCTCTTTTTTTAGTTTTGTCTTTTTCTCTTGTTTTCTTTCTTCCTTTTCTCGCTTAGCTGTCTCTCTGTCTCTTGTTTCGCCAGTTTTTCTCTCGTTTTTTCTCTCATACTTATTTTATTTTCATTTTCTCTCTTTTTTTTCTTGTTTTCTTCCTCTCTCTTTCTCTCTTTGTGTATTACTTGTTTTCTCTTTTTGTTTCTCTCCAGTTTTGACGCTATCTCCCAGCTCGATTCTACTGAAAGTTAAGTTTTCGTAGTGCGAGGTAGAAGGATGAGGTGTGAGGAAGACAGGGGTGATGGGTGGTGGTGATAAGGTGGCGCGCTTAAGGGTGAATTGCAGCGGCCTGGTTTCTCGAGTTTTCTTCACGGAAAAGTTGTTCTTACTGTCACTGAACACGAAAATCGTTTTTCACCTCACGGAATTGATTTGAACACGAAAACCTCTTTTGGCTGTTTAGTCTTGGAAAGGGGTAGGTGGATGGAAAAGGGGTTAAAGATAAAAATGAGAATCAGCATCTGTCCTCTTCTCTTTCTTTCTTTCTTTTTTGTTCGTTTCATGATTCCCCCGTTCGTGATCCGTCTTCGAAATTTCATTTTTTTCCTTCTAACGTGACTGAAGAAGTAAGAAGCCACCCCCTTCACTGCGTGACGTGATTGACAACTTTTTAGCTCTTTCCAGTTGATGAATCATTTTGGGATTGGAAGGGTAACACCTTGGAAGACCTTGAAGTCGCGAAATGTTTATTTAAATCTGTCAAGTTCAAATTTTATTTTTAATTTATTTAATTTCGCAATAGAAGGGAAACGTACTTGAATTTAAAAATAAATTTCGCTGACGCGGCATCCGGTCTCGGGTTTCGTGCTCTTTCGACCCCTTTCGAGACTATTCGGCACTTGTCGACTTTTTCCGGCTGATTTCGACCTTTTTTTTCAGAGGTTCATTTTTAAGGTTTCTTCTACTTTCTTCTATATTTTGAGATTGTTTTAAATTAAAGTCAGGACCGGGTCAAGGTAGTGACATTTTAGGAAATTGTAAATAATATTTTGCTTACTCAGTATTCTGGGTTATGTGTTTATGTTTGTCAGGTTTTCGGTTTTGACTTCTTTGTTTTGGGAAGTCGGGGGTTTGTTAGAGGGAAGAGATAGAAGTGATGGAGTTAATTGCGACGTCATGTTCAATTCCCTTTCAGAAGTACGTTAAAAAGGTTTCAAAGTTTTAAATTCGTTCACAACGCCCACCCTCAAAAGAACTGGAATGGCAGGTGCGATGGTGATATTAAATGAACCAATTCCGCTAGTCGGAAAATCCCATTTCTTTAGTCTATGTAAGTGGTAATAAAGGAAGCAGAAGTGACCCAGAGGGATGGGGGAGAAGATTACAAGAAGCCCTTAGAGACAATCGCCTACCTCCCTAAAAATCGATTCCATCATTCGCCTCAGGGGCTGGAAAATGACAAAAATCCGTAAATGAAAACGAATTCATAATTAACTCCCGTCTCATTCCACTGTCTTCTTTTGAGGACAGCAGCTTTTTCCAGCTATTAGTACCCCTAAAAATTCAGGATTGGAACAATCAGGTTATCTAATTTGCATCCATTTCCCTCTGTGATTATCTGGGTGCAAAATTTGACGGGAAAGATCCAGAAACCTTATCATACGAGGAAGGTACATTGGGTCTTGGCACTCGGAACCGTTTTTTTTGTGTTTTTTAAGTTTGTTGGCGTGTTTAAACTTGTTATGGTTGTTCGCAGCGAATGAGAGACTCATGTAAACCATTTATCTAACAATCAGGGGTCTAAATTTCATCCCGTTCGCACGAAAATGGTGAATTCATTGCGACTGTCCTCAAAATAGGGCACTGGATAGGAGCTCTGTGGCGTAGTGGTTAAGTGACAGACTATGAAGTTGAAGTCGCCAGTTCAAATTCTCCTCCCGTATCCTGTTATACCCCAAAACGGGTGAAAAACGGGATTAAAACTCGACTAAAAGTCAAAATAGGACACTGGGAAGTCTGTTAGATTTAGCGCTTCATGAGAACTCTAAATTTGAAACAAAATGGGTCAAAATAGATGGAAGAGGGAGATGGGAGGGGGAGGGCAAAGTTTGAAAATTTCGTGTATATGTTCGTGACGTCATAAAACATATTCGAAAACACGAAAAGGAATTATTTTTGGGTATTTGAACGTTTGGCGAGGAAGGAGGTCTAGGAAGGAAGGTCAAAGAAATTAATAAAGGAGAGAGAGAAAAATTTTCGTGCGGAAAGGAAATCGGCCTTGGAGTAGAAAAAAGGAAAAATAATTTTCTTTTTGGCAAAGATGAATTTTGGCGCAAAAGTTGCCGTCTATAAATAAATAGAATTAATTATAAAAATAATTTTTGTAATTAAAATTATATAAAATAAGTCGTTAAGGTCGTTGCGAATGAGAAATTCGAAAAAGTTTGACGCTACAGCGAGAGATATCCTATTTAAGAAAAAATTTTTTTTTTGAATTTGAAATGAAAGAGCGCGCGCGAAACGATCTATCGAACGAGAATCGAAATTAATCGAAGGGAAAAGTAAATCTCCGAGTGATTTGATTGATTTCCCGCATCAGAGTCACGGGGTGGTTAATTCGAAACCTTGCCGGTAGGGGACAAGTAGTCGTTTTACAATCTTTTAAGGTTTGAGTGAGTGTTTTTGGATTTTTTCGAAAAGTTTTTGGGGGTTAGAAAAATTTTGAGAGGATGGGGGAGTAATTTTGGGCTTTGGTTTTGTTCTGTTTTTGGTTAAGTTTTTGGAGGTTTTGTTCGAGGCAACCTCTCTGCTTATGGGACAGTGAGAATTTTGTTTCTTGTTGTTCAAAAGCTTACATTTTGTATAAATTATTATAAAAGAGAAATTTATATGTACATTTCTTAGATTTGAAAGTAATTATGTATAATTTTTGTTGAGTTATACTGTCAATTCCTTTTTCTATACTGTACATGAACACTGTAGATTTGCCTAGTTCGCTTCGGAGTGCTTATTCAGTGGTGAAAGTCGCTCAATATACTGTCTAGCTTTTGCTTCATTTTACATTTTATACTTGTAAAAGATTGCTAGTTATAAACCCTGTTGATTGGCTAGTTAGGAAAAAAATTTTTATAAGTCAATTTTCACTATAAATTTGGTGAGCCTGTCCTATAAATAGGACACTGGACAGGTCATCAGAGGTTACTTGCGCTTATGTATATGTTAGGAATTGTAATGTTTACTTAACTATCTTATAAATATGCGTTATTCGATACGTTAGCGTATGATAATGTTAACGCTGCCTGCCGCTGCAGGAGCGGATTAAAGCTAAAAGGGATAAAGACTATTTCATGTGATTCCTCCTGTTGTTGGTGGGATGTGTCTCATTCGGATGTTTGTATAAGTGCACGTATGGATACTAAGCAAAAACTGATGTCAGCAGTTGTTTCTCTCCTCCCGATTGACCGATGTGATTTTTGTTCTCCGGTGAGTAATAGATAACGAGAAAAATGTCGGTAGGTCGCGAAACCTAGTGCGGGGGTTGAGAGGCTTTACACGTGCAGTCTTGGTGACAACTGCACCAACATGTACTGCAGGACTAATAATTATTACACTGTAACGATAGATTTGTCGGGGGGCTATAGAACTGGTATGAATCGGGATAGAAGCGTTCGGCAAGGTGTTAAGTTCCATTGTCCTGTTTATAGGACGGGGAACGGGGGGTCAGATCGAAGGAACCGATTTGAATGATATTGTTTTGAGGGGATGATACAGCGTGATGGACACGTGTTTCTCCTGAAAGAATGATTTGATTGGCTGCTGTAAGGACGAGGTTTGATTTTGATTTTATGAGGTTTTTGTTTTCTGATTTGTCACAAGGTATGGCCGTTGCCTGATATGGAATAAAGTTTTTAAAATGGATTCTCCCAGGGGATTGCTCTCGGATGTAAATCAGTGGAAATGGCGGAAATCGTCGACGACTTCGGAACCCGAAGTTACTTTCATGTATAGGGAGAGGAAGAGTAAGTACTACCGCCAACCTGGGTTCTTGTGGTTCTGCTTTCTACCTCCTTCTTCTTTCCTGGGGGTTTGTCGTCCTCATCCTTCCCTCCACCTCTTCTTTTGCTCTTTCCTTCAGTTTCTGTTTCTCCTCTTTTTTTCCTCTCTGTCTCTTTTCATTTACTTTAAGCCACCTTCAGGCTCTAACATCTCTGTCGCCGCTATTTGCTTACTAACATCAATGGAGCGAATATAATCTGGGAGAGCTGAAGTGGTTTTCTCTGTGGTCTGGCTTTTGAAAAGCTCTTGCTGCGTGATTCTGTCGTCGAGACTCATTTCTGTGTTTGAGGACGGACAGGAAGAGGTCGTTGCCGCCATCTGTTACTGGGTTGGACTTTAGCGCCTCTATTTCCGGCCGTTGAATTGATTCGAGTTTCCTTTTGATTTCAGGCAGTGACGTATCTCCCCAGTATAATAGCGGTTCGAGTGCTTCCACTGGACACAGCATCGGAGAGAAAAATAGTCTCGAGCTTCCAAATGAGATTTCAGCGCCGTATGAAGTGCCTCAGTTTCCGATCGAGCAAATCGAGACAAAACTCGCGATCCAGAGGCAGTTGACTAGGTAGGCTACAGACGAGTGGGAGGAGGAGTGTCAATTAGTCGATTTTGGGGGGTACTAAACGGTTTGGTTTGGTGTTGGGTTCAGGATCGCAGGACAAGCCGAAGACAAGAAAGGCCACAGCACGGCTTCCATCGGTATTCCGGACGGAGATGCGGAGTTTGCCATGGACGAAGACGAGGAAGACCTCGCTCCGGACTTCCAGAGAGTTTCCGTCTCCGGGGAGGATACAACTGGCGTGTCTTATGAAGACCTCCAGTCGGCTTCCAAGCTTCTCATAGTTGCCCTTCAAATGCGCGAGAAGTATATGAGTCTCCTCGGACAACCGTTTCCATCTGTGACATCGAGGTTCCTGGACAGCGTCGCGCCGAAACGGAAAAACGAGTTCAAACACGAACAGCGTCGAACTATCGAAGGTCTTCTGTCGTCTCTTTGCTCTCTGGTTTGGTTGTTTCCGGTTTCCGTTGACTCAAGTCGTGATTTGTTGTTTTCAGATCATCCGATTCACGCTCCACCAGCTCACGACAATCCCTGGGAATGCGAAGTCCCCGAGAGCAAGAACTATATACTGGAGTGCAAGTCGGGAGTGTTCCACGTTTATAAAACTCCAGAGGACAAGGAAACGCTATTTCCGTTTCCAGATTTGAATACATTCGTGTCGGACTCGCAGCAAATGTGCACAATGATCGCAGACGGACCTTTGTAAGTGTTAACCCGTTTTCCACTCGAGGGGCAACTGTAACTTCCTTCCGGTCTCAATTTGCTTTTTCACTTATTACCAGTTTGTTTTGTTCAGGAAATCATTCTGCTACCGTCGTTTATGCTATCTCTCATCCAAATACCAGCTCCACGTTCTCCTGAACGAGTTACGAGAACTCGCGTCACAGAAGCAGGTCCCCATCGGGATTTCTACAACATCCGGAAAGTGGATACTCACATCCACGCGGCTTCCGCCATGAATCAGAAGCACCTTCTCAGGTTCATAAAGAAAACGCTGAAACACAACGCGGATGAAGTCGTCACTGTCACCAAAGGGGACAAGATGACACTCCGACAGGTTTTCGAGTCGATGAACCTGACGGCGTACGACTTGACAGTCGACATGCTGGATGTTCACGCTGTAAGTAAGACCCTGCTGCCTCCACAACCTTCGTTACGCTTTCCAGATGAGACCTGATTTCCTTTGGGTTTGTTTCAGGACCGTAACACCTTTCACAGGTTCGATAAATTCAATGCCAAATACAATCCAATCGGAGAGAGTCGACTGAGGGAAGTGTTCCTGAAGACGGACAATTACCTGAACGGGAAATACTTCGCGGGTATCATAAAGGTGAGAGAGAGGGAAGTCGGTAGTCAGGCCGTATAGTTTTTATCGGTGATGTTGAATTGTCGGTTTTTGTTTTGTTGCCAACAGGAAGTCGCTTCCGATCTGGAGGAGAGTAAATACCAAAACGCCGAACTGAGGTTGTCGATATACGGGAAGAGCTACGACGAGTGGGACAAACTCGCCAAATGGGCGATCACATACAACGTTTATTCAGACAACATCCGGTGGCTGATACAGATTCCCAGGCTATTGTGAGTACTTCCGGTCCCCGTTTTCTCCTCTCTAAGTATGGTCAGTCCAGACAGAAGACACCTGGTCGCAGTCGCACTTGATTTGGTGTTATTAAGGCACAGTTTGGGAGTTTAGTAACCTTGTAGCCAGCCGTAGGAACCCTCTGAGACCACTTTTGATAGCCTGTTTGGTTCCTGCGGTTCCTCTTTTTCTGTCTTCTCGCTTTGAGTAACCTCGTTTTTTCGTTCGGTTTGTTCTAGCGATATCTTCAAGTCTAATAACATGATGAATAACTTTGAGGAAATGTTAAACAACGTTTTTCTTCCGCTGTTTGAAGTCACCAATAACCCTAACACTCATCCCGAATTACATAAGTTCTTGCAATACGTAAGTACGTCCGCCCTCCTCCTCCGAAGACGAAAAGCGCTTTCACCCGTGTAACGGTTTTTACTGTCGCCCTGTTGTACAGGTAATCGGGTTTGATTCGGTCGATGATGAAAGCAAACCTGAGAATCCGCTTTTCGACAAGGACGTCCTTCCGCCGGATAAGTGGTACGAGATGGAGAACCCCCCCTACGCGTACTACCTTTTCTACATGTATGCCAATCTGGTAGTCCTGAATCAGTTCAGACGGGAACAGGGACTCAACATGTTTGTGCTTCGACCTCACTGTGGAGAAGCGGGTCCGGTTCAGCATCTCGTGTGCGGGTTTATGCTATGCGACAGCATTTCACACGGTTTGCTTCTCCGAAAGGTGGGTCTCTACCTGTTGTTATCTATTCCTGGTAGTTGAGAATGGTCTGGTCACGGAGTTTGTTGTTACAGGTTCCGGTCTTGCAATATCTCTACTACCTGGCTCAGATCGGCATCGCTATGTCTCCCCTCAGCAACAATTCTCTCTTTTTGAATTATCATCGGAATCCACTTCCAGAATATCTAGCGAGGGGGCTGTGCGTCAGTTTGTCGACTGACGATCCTCTTCAGTTTCACTTCACGAAGGAGCCTCTCATGGAGGAGTACAGCATAGCAGCTCAGGTTTGGAAGTTGAGCGCGTGTGACATGAGCGAGTTGGCGAGGAACAGCGTTCTCATGAGCGGATTCCCTCACAAGGTGAGTGGAGTCGAAGGAAGGAGCCCGGCGCTTTCCAGACAGAGTTTTCCCCTCTGCTAAGTTTCTCTCGCTTTTCCAGATCAAGCAGTATTGGCTTGGACCCAATTACACGAAGGAAGGAGTCGCCGGGAACGACATTACCCGAACGAACGTGCCAAACATCCGAGTTGCCTACAGGTTCGAGACGTTGCTCGACGAACTCACGAACATCTTCAAAGTATAACACTCGGGGGAAAGTTGTTTCTCATTTTTGCTTTGGTTTTGACAACCAAGACGACGTACTTCCGCTCTTGCCTCCCTTTCCCCCCACCTCCCACCCCCAAGCTCGTCAATTCGAAAAATGCCGACGACTCGTTCTCACATTTTTAATCTTTTGCTTGGGAGAGGGTGTGTTGTCCTGCTCTCCCACAATCGATCGCCATTCCAAGTTTTTGGTTTTATCTGAAGATTAGGAGGGAGAGAGGGGGTTGGATGGAGGGGTTGATGTTGGGGAGGAGAGGGGGTGGTTGAAAATCTTCGAACCTTCCTCCCCGACGGTCATATTACGTACACATATACCCGAACGGGTATATCATCTAAGACTATTCTCTCATTGTTCCCGAGCCGAGTGTTGCCTACTGAAGTGTCCAAAGCACTTCGCTCCCTTCCCTCCACCACCCCCACTGTCCTCCATCTTGGATTCTATTTTTTCGTTACCAAAAGTTAATATTTTCATTTATTTCGTTTTTTTATTTAATTTTATTTTTTGTTAATCAATTTAATTTTTTTTAAATCGCAGACTCCTTGTTTTTGTTTTGTTCTGTTGGTCATATTATTATATTATTATTTCGTTAATAATTTTTATATATACAAAGCGGAAATAAGTTTTTCTTTTGTGATCGCTTAACTAGGTTGAGAATGAATGTCAAAAAATAATTTTTGGAAAAAGATTTTTGTTTTATTCTTTTGTTATATTATAGATTTTAACTAAGGATTTTTCCTTTTGATAATATATAATGGAAATTTTGCTTTCTAGAAATTTCGTTTCCCGTTTCTTCTTTCCCTTCGTTTTTGGTTTTCTTTGTTCACTTTGAATCGAAATGGTGGGAAGCGAGTAATCAAAGCTTCTGAGAGGCGAAGACCCAGCTCAAATGCCCTGGAACCCTGGAACCCTGAAAAGGACTGCGCCTTCCAAGACGCGGCAGAACAAAATTTATCTGGAGGATAGTTGGTCCAGTCAAAAATATGGACGGAACATACAGGCCAAGGACAAATGCCGAAGTAATGGAGGTCTTAAGCGATTCAAAAATCACTGGACACGTCAAATCAGCCACAATCCGCTTGCTGGGAAACATTACACGGCAAACTCAATCGCCAGAAAGGTGTGTTTCGGCAATCCCATAGACCGAAGTGCAACTGGCTGCTCATTAGCTGGACAGGATGAGAGCAGACCTCGATAAACCGGGGTCAGGAGCCGGCTGCCAGAGAGCAGATCGAGGGGCGAGAAATTTTTGCAAGGCCAAGGCTGTTTTCTAGCCGTAGCGCCAAGGAGTAGCCGTCTGTAAATTGATAAATACTCAGTAATTAATCACTTTTACCAACCTTAAGTTGGTGATTATAAATAAGAATCATGTACAGGCTGAGCCACCAGTTGAGTAGGTCGGAGATGTCCCCCCTACGGCTCCCTAGAGGTGTCTCCTCTATCTAGCGCACGCCGAACATACTGCCAGGGTTTAAACCGGCCACAACTCCTGGGTATACATCCGCTGGGCTCAGGCAGAAAGAGCCAAGCGCGCGCCACGAGCGCGTCATGGAGCGCGTTGCAATTATTGCAATTTTCCCCACCTTTTGGTGACTTTAGGTAGTTCTAGTCCCATCCCTTGCGACTAAAGGACCACGCGCAAAATCGCCTCCTTTGAAGTCACATTGTTCCGCCTAGGTCGGCAACCTTGGTCATTGTGTAAGCCTGGTGGACATCGCGGCCCTCCCCTTGCCGAACACTTTCGGCCTCCTCATTCTGTATTATCATCACCTGGCAGAAAAAGGAAAATTTGGCGCAACCTCTTTTGCTGTCGAGGATCCCAATTGGGAGGATTTTTCCCCAAACACGAAAGCGTTCCTTCTCCTTTGCTCGCGCTGGGCATAGGGTCAGCGTATGCTCCGGCGTGTACACGGACAGTGGTAGCAACGCGTCGTCGCGTTCTTCTTTATATGGCACAGGAGCTTTCCAACACACCTGTGCCCGTCAGAACCTGTATCATTCGGTAGGTCAAGCAACCAAACTTCCTTTCCAATCAGTGATCCAGGACTGGTCGGATGGCTCGAAGAGTTCTCTGACCCGGGACCCTGGTCTGGAGTCACCCGATCACGCCTCCTCTTGATCAGAACTCTCCTAGCCTGACGTTTCACCAGCGCCCAGGATTCGCTGCCGAGTGGGTTACCCCCGCGAAACGTCGCGAGCCAGAGTCATGATTTTGCGAAGAGGTCACTGGAGGTACACCGGCCAGTATGCCCGCCGCCGCACCCGAGATAGTCCTGTACCCCCGGGCCATGTGGGAGCTGACCAATCGTCGGACTCTCGGCAAAGCGAAGTGGAGTTTTGTGCCGAGCCAGATCTCACGCCCACACAGAGATCCTATACATGAGATCACTCAGGACCATGCCTCCGCGAAAATGGTCCGCCCTGTATATATGGTGTGTAAGCACAAAACTGACATTTTCTTTCGATTCACCTACTACTACCACCAATCTGTGCAATATTTATGAAACATCGCTTCCATAAAGGAAGGAAACAATTTCGTTCTTCTCATTTCGCCGGCAGAGGAAAGGAAGCGCCTTTGAAACGAGGAACACAAGAGAGATAACGTTTCCTCTTCCTTTGATGGGAGAGTTTTCCTTTTGCCGGAAGTCTGTTTTCCTTTGTCTCCTTGAAAATTTATTTTCTCCCAAATTCGAATTGAGGGGTTTCTATGAATCTGACGTCATTTCGAATTTTGATTTTCCTACCAAAACCGGAAACTAATTATAGTAGCGGACGAACCGCCTGCTTTGAATTTGAAAAAAGGTTTTCAAGAACGAATTTCCGGTTCCTGCAGCGACAAACTCATCAAAAGACAGTTTCGCCTACGATTCGTGTTTTTACGTGTACAAGTTACATCGTTATTTCCTGGTTCGAATTCGCGCGCCACTAGTATTTCCGTGAGCGCCATCTTTAACTCTTCGAATTCTTTCTAGTTCCCACCCTCTCTCTCCTCTTCTTCCCTTAGAATAAGTTTTCTCATAAATTCTCTTAGTTTATGCGTGTTTTGTGTGCAACCGAAACCGTAACCAAGAGCGCAAAGCATAGAATTACGTTCGGAGATTGATTTAACGCCGCGTTCGACATGATTCACTGTTAATTAGCTCGAACAGGTTTTGTGTTCTCTTAAAAAGACGACCTTTCGATAAAATCAATCAATCGAAAAGATTTATTGAACTATTTTATTGATTTATTACCGCATTTTATTGTCAATCATTTGCTGACGTCTTTAGGACAATTCGAAACTTTCATGACAAACGAAAGTTTCTCACTGATGACACAACCTGCACATGACTAAATAACAAGACGTGTGAACCGAGAATACTGTCTAGTCCCTCTGGGCGCTAGACCGGGCGCAAATCTCCTTGTGGTATTTATCCCATTAGACACGTTAGCCAAAATCGCGCAGTAGAAAACACGAGCAAGGCACAACAACGCGCCGTATAAAAGCGAGCTGGACAACAAGCTCTCGTAACGTGGAAAAACTGCCTCTTAAGACGTCAGAGGCATGACCCATGCCTGAGGCATGAATATATAGAAAACATGGCGCCCTGACTTATCGAATGACCCTGATAGTATCCGGTGTGGGTGTTGAGCGCATTACCTTTTCAAGATGGGAAAGAACGAGTCACATCATTACCCAGCAAAAGGCTTGAATTCCGCTCAAGCTATCGCCCATCCCGAGATGGACTTCTATCGGAGACCACTCCTATGGAACATCGCAGAGGACACTGTCTTGAGAGGAGTCACCCTCACGTGTTATACATACGATACACTCGTGATGGCGAGAGGAACAAAACAGTGAGATCATACAGGGTGGAAAATGGCAGGCGGTCCTGAGATTCCTCCTCGATGGAAGGTGAAACCTCCAATCTCACACTGTTGTGTGATACCACTGGCTGGATGGTGACCCAAGCGATTGGGTCACTCCTTCCAAACCTTCAAGGAGCTGGTGGCAGGGTTCGCCGTCTGTATTCTGAGGCGGCCGACCAAACTAACGTACGAAGCTCCCATTTGGTCCAGGGTCGAGCCAAATCAAAGACTTCTCTTTGACCCGTAGATCTACGGTTGGCTCGGAGGTTTTGGGTGCGGCGGTGGGCAGTGAACCTCTTGACACAATCATGTATGACATGCGATAGACGCTTTGTCAAGGCGCTCTTGAAATAGCGAAATGACAGGGCCGAAAAATCCTGATCGGTAGGTGGGGAGATCGGCTGCTCTAGGACGGAGAATTATAGGACTCTGACGGCAATACAGCCGATGCTAGCGTTAGCTATATCCTAAGGGAAGTAGCCTAACCTACACAATGACATAGATCCTTCTACGGGATGAGCGCTTTAAAGATAACTGTGCCGAATCGACGTGGAGTCGTCCACGCGTTGCTACCACTGTCCGTGTTTGGAGTACACGCCGGAGCATACGCTGACCCTATGCCCAGCGCGAGCAAAGGAGAAGGAACGCTTTCGCGTTTGGGGAAAAAACCCTCCCAATTGGGATCCTCGACAGCAAAAGAGGTTGCGCCTAATTTTCCTTTTTCTGCCAGGTGATGATAATACAGAATGAGGAGGCCGAAAGTGTTCGGCAAGGGGAGGGCCGCGATGTCCACCAGGCTTACACAATGATCAAGGTTGCCGACCTAGGCGGAACAATGTGACTTCAAAGGAGGCGATTTTGCGCGTGGTCCTTTAGTCGCAAGGGATGAGACTAGAACTACCTAAAGTCACCAAAAGGTGGGGAAAATTGCAATAATTGCAACGCGCTCCATGACGCGCTCGTGGCGCGCGCTTGGCTCTTTCTGCCTGAGCCCAGCGGATGTATACCCAGGAGTTGTGGCCGGTTTAAACCTGACATTACTACTTCTTCCTCCCCAAGAGTACGAACAACCGAGCCAACTGGCTAAATCGCTTTGTTTGGTCACAATTGTCTCAAGACAAGCTAATCAAAACCCAGAGAGGAAGCCATTAAATAAAAAAAGAAAACCAAATTCTCCTATATAATTAATTAATTTATTTATTTATTCATCTCTGAATCTCATACAGAAAAAAGGGGGAAAAGAGAAAAAACTGTAAAAACATTTCTTTAAAGATAAAAATACAATTTATCTGTTGTTTTAAAATATTTACTTTGCATTAGACAAATCCAAAAATTTTAATTTCGACGTTTTTTTTTGTATTCTTTTAATAACACACACAATTTCTATCTAAATATGTACATTATGTACATTAAAACGGAGAGAAAAACTCACGGAATCCGACGAAAATTTAAATTGCAATCAAAACAAACCCAAACCGGATGTTAGGCAAAGCCTAAAGAAAAAGTTCAAGTGCAAATCGAAAAGTGATTAATCTACTTCCGGTTTCCGGGTGTTCAAATTTGTTATTTACCTCTATCAGCTTTAGCTCGGCAACAGATAAAAAAAAAACAACAAACCCAAACCGGAAGTGAATATGGGTTGAAAATCATTCAACTTCGCTTTGGGAAGAAATTGAGTATTAATTCATGTATTTCTGGTTCGTGGATGTCCTCATAACCATTCTTTCTTTAAATTTTCTCCCGTGAACCTTTCTCTCTCTCTGTACTTTCTTTTGGTTTTTAAATTAACCAGCTAAACTATCTCATCACACGATTATCAAAAAAAAAATTCGAAGTTTAATTATTTATTACGCTAAAACACTTTTACTTATTCAATTATTTATTAATTTAAATCTATAAATTAATAATTTGACATCGGTAACTAATTATTAATTAGTTTTGGACAAGAATCGGAGCAAATAAAAAAATTCATCTTAAATAAAAACAAAATGAGCGAATCCATGAGAAATTCAAACTTCCCGCGCTTAGAGTTCCGCTTCACACAAAGGGGAGAGCGCGTTCAGAAATCCCTAGTTCCTCATCTGACCACCGTCTCTGATATCGCTGTAAGGAAAACGCGAATTTCCGTTTTGCAAGTTGTTTATTAAGGAACCCAAATGGAGAGAAAAATTTTTCTTTTTCTAATTTGGCCCGTTCGTTTATATCACAGATTTGTTGTACGAAAACTACAAAAACGGAAGTCGATTAAGCAGTCCAACGAATAGATTCACTACGAAAATCTTTCTTTAAACGTATCAATCCCGATTTAACGGTTTTTCCTACAAAGACTTAAAAATTACGATTTCGAAATGGCGACGAAGGTAATTATATTTTAATTGTTTAAAACCGATTTCCGGTTTCATTGGCGTTCCGGGGGAGTGGGGTTATCGTTTGGAACTAAATTTGTATTGTTCTCGTTAAAATGGCCCCCGGATGTTGCTTCTACGTTTTTCATTTTATTTAAAAGTCTTTTTTAACGAGTTTTTATCTTTACGGGTTGCTTTGGTTGTTGTTTTTCGTTCTTCCGGTTCAAATGTCTGTCAAATTACGACTCATCTTCATCGTATGAGTCGTACAGCCATTCTCAGAAGTTGGTGTCGTAGTCGGATCTCCGTCTTCCGCCTCCGGCCACTCCGTATCCGCTTCCTCCTCCGCTTCCGCCGTAGTAGGAGTTGTAGTAGTAACCGTTCCAGTCGGAGCGCCAGCTGTCGTAGAGATTGGTCATGCTGTTGTCAGCGTAGGATCCGTGAGACCTCTGAAAGAGTTTTGAGGGGAGTGGTTGTTAGAATTTGATGTGTATTGCAGGGGACTTGGGTGAGGGAGTTGGGTCAGGATATACCTTCTTTGGTGGCTTGTCGTAGGCTCTGTCATTCCAGACGTCGTCCATTCCATAGAGGTCATCAGCTCCGTAATTATCGAATCCTCCGAGTTGATGGTGTTTGTTCATCTCGTTTATGATGTCTTCGGTAAGAGGTGTTGGCGTCTTTTTCTTGTTGTTCTTGTGACGGTTGACCAACTGGAAAAGAGAGGAAAATACCCACATAAACAAGAGTCCCCACTACGGCATGAGAGTTGTATTAGACTAAAGCTTACCACTGTGACACCAAAGATGATGACGAACAACAGCGATGCGAGGGTGATCACGATGACAGCAATCGCCCACTGTGGAAGGAAATTATCTTCTTCTGCGTGACCAATGGACGGATATATTGGTTTCTGAACAACTACAAACACAAGCATGAATCCAGTTAGGTTTGGAACCACAACAAAGAAAATGCAACACATCCGACAGATCCTACAGGAAATGATTTGCTCACCGATGAAGTCCGTGAACTTAGGATCCACCGAGAACTTTCCAAGCTTCAGCATTTTTCCTTCTCGTCTCTCTTCCTTATCTGTTCTGTTGTCTTCAACTTCGAGACTTTTCTGACTTCTTTCTTGTTCCGGTTCCTCTAGTCCTTCGATGAGGCTTTCGTGAAACAATTTCTTCATTTCCTGCGTGCTTATCTCACCTCCGGTTTCACCCAGTTCGACGAAATAGTCCACGAGAACGCTACCCTTGCTGAAGGAATCGATTCGAACTCCTCTGTACCACTGACTTAGCTCCTCTGAGTTTCTGTAGACGTTGTCGAGCTGTAAGCAAACACGGATTAGAATGGGGATGATGTCTGCTGAGGTCTAGGGGTGGTAACTAGTGTATGACGATACTCACTTCCGTTTCAACCTCGTTCGCTAGATCCTGCCATTCTTTCGTATTTCTGTCCAGAAGTTCGGGGATCCATTCGACTCCACCGACAAGCTTGACAGTCGCCGCCAGCTCGCAATCCTCCGAGCATATGCCAGGTGTCGTCGGTTTCGGAGTCGTCGTAGTCGTTGTGGTTGTAGTCGTGGTCGTAGTTGTCGTCGTCGAAGTAGATGTCGCTTCACTCGTTGCTAGTTTCGCTTGTTCCAGAAGCTTTTCAATTGATATTGGCGTGGTTGGCGGTGTTGGCCATCCTGTGAATGCTGTCGTGGCTCTGAAAAACAAACCAACTCGTCAGAACCTCATCTCCTCATGACAAATACACCTCCAAATCCTCGACACACCTACCTGACAGGCCATCCTTTCTGTATTTTTGGTATTTCCGGCAGAAGCGAACCAGCTGGCTTCTCAGTCGTCTGATGTCCGAACGGTTTTCTCGTGACACCACCAGCTCTGGTCGGGAAAACAGGACCTTTGGGGTGACTATCACTAGCCGTTGTTTTCGTTGTAGGTTCTGTCGTCACATTGGCAACAAAACCGGGTGGTAGGAACGCGTTTACATCAACCTGTTTTACCTTTGACAAAATACTTTCGATTCCCTTTCCGGTGCTTCCGTTTCCGGTCTTCTCTTCTTCCTTTGTTGCGTTAAATCCTGGCGGAAGTAAATGACTTGGATCTTGGAATTTGATTTTACCGAAGAGACTTTGAATTGATTTTGACTTAGCTGTCGCTGCCGTCGTCGTCGCAGCCGTTGTCGGCGTTGGCGTCGTTACTTCCGGTCCACTCTTTCCCTTTTGTTCCGTCTTAGCTTTGTAATCCGGCGGCAGGAACGACGAAATGTCTTCTTGGAATTTGATTTTGCCAAGAGCTGCTAAACTAGTTGGGTGTGACGTTGTCGTCGGAATCGTT
Organism: Columbicola columbae; assembly: GCA_016920875.1. NCBI lineage: Eukaryota > Metazoa > Arthropoda > Insecta > Psocodea > Philopteridae > Columbicola > Columbicola columbae. The sequence continues at coordinate 2,156,991 of JADMLL010000008.1, forward strand.
TGCGTTGAACCAGAAGTAGTTTCCGTCCTGTTTCTTCCAAATTTCGGCTTGAAGTTGATTTTCCTTGTCGTCGTTCTCGGTTCGGGTTTTTCCGTGCTCTTGTGAGAGTCACCAGACTCGGTCGTACTCTTACGTGTGAATTGTCCGCGAGGCTTGAATCCAGCCGGAAGTAGCCCCGTCAAATCGTCAAACTGAAGACTGTCCAGAAGGGAGGAAACTTTTTACTGGGTTTCGCTGTCGTTGTCGTTCTTTTGGCTGACGGAGAGAACCGCCTAATCAAGAACGGAGTCGAGTCCTCATCTTCGTCTTCCGCTGTAGTTGTTGAGGAAGGTGACGTCACCTCGGTTGTCGACGTTGTCGTTGTGGTAGTCACAGTAGTCGGTTTGACTGTCGTCGTTTCGGTTGGCGTCACTTCTGGCATTGTCAATACCTCTGACTGTTGAGTTTTGGGAAAGTTTCCGGAGAATATCGCGCTTGATAGTTCCGACTGAACTCTGTCCAGCTTGTCGAGGATGCTTTCTGTTGAGGATGTGCTCGGAGCGTTCGTTGTGGTTGTCGTTGTGGTCGTCGTCGTCGATGTTGTTGTTGTAGTGGTTGTTCCCTTCGTGATTTTACTAGCAGGTACGAACGGTTTCCTCTTCACAACTTCTTCACTCTTAGTAGCATTCACATCTCCTGTTAGGGTCTCATTCCTTTCCTTTTGATTAACGATACCGGATGGTAGGAATCGCGCACCGGAAACGCTTCTACTCGTTTGAACGGAAGCAACAATCACCCAACTTTCCGTGGGCTCTGAACTATCTTTGGGTGTTGCTAACTGTTTCCGACCATCTCCTCCTGAAAGCGTTGTCGTTTCTTTCTCTTCCTCCTCTTCTTCTTCCTCATCTTTTTGTTGTTTGACTGGTTTCTGTTCTTTAGGGACATGATGATGCTGTTGATGATGATGTGGCCCATGAACATGATGATGTTTCACCTCCTTTGAATCAGGAAGAGCACCCTTGTTCTCCTCTTGACTCCTAATTTCTTCCTCCTCTTCTCCTCCTTCTTCATACTCCTCATAGTCCTCGCTCACTTCTTCCGAATCATATTCTTCGTCTGAATAGTCTTCTTCTGGTTCATGATTAACCTCGGTCGTAGTCGTAGACGTCGTAGTCGTTGTTGTTGTTGTCTTTGCTGAGGGTGTAGTTGGAACGGCAAAAGGCTTTGATACGAGGTTAAGAAAGTCTTTGACAGCGTGTGTATCCGAAAACTGTCCATTCGAATGTCCATTTTTGATCGTCGTCGACTCATCTTGAGTACTTGGTTCGATCTTCTTGATCGCTTTAATGGGCACGACGTCATCTTCAAAAGGGACCCGGAGTTTGGTTGCCAGTGTGGATACTTCTTCCTGTTTCTTTGGAGGTGTGACTGGCGCGTAAGTTGAAGGAGGTGGTGGTGGAGGAACTCGAGTTCGGGTAGGGAAACTGTTTTCAGGTTCGTCATCGAGTTGAGGTCGGATGGATTCACCTCTCGAGTAAGCTTCCTCTGGAATGTCACTTGGAGACCTTGTTCCGGTTCCTTTGAACACCGTTCGCGTCTTGGACGGTATTACTTGACCGATTTTGTTTCCTCTAATTCCCAGCTGTGGTGGTCGTGGTTCTGTTTTCAGCCCAGTTTCAGCTGCTGTCTTAACATGATTTGATGTTATTTCTTTCGACGGGAGAGCTTCAACACCCACGTCGTCGTCAACAAGGACATTGGGAAGAGTTTCGTGCGTGACGACCGGAAATTTGCCGCCGACTGTGATAGTAGAAGGTCTTGTAGCTTCTTTCCTCCCCGTGATCACCCTCCCCGGTCCTCTAGTCACGTCTACGGGGGAGTACTGAGTGCTGAATCCCAAACTGATCAACGAAGAATTGAGGTCGTGACGTCACCGTCGGTTGGGACTGCTGCTGTAGGACAAAATTTTTATCCTGAGTGAAGGAACTTTGGAATCGGCCGAAGTCTTGGAACGTCGGCGTGACGGGTGTCGACGACTGAACGGGAATGAATCTTTGATCAAACGTTCCCGTGAACTGTGGTCTGTGGAACTGTTGGTACTGCGGCAACTGCTGCTGGTACTCGAGAGACACGTCGGACGTTTTCAGATCTCCTCCGAACTGATGGTCGGGACTCCGGAAATCGATGTTTCGCCCCGGTTGTTGTGGTTGTTGGTAGAAGTTTTGAAACGGAGTCTGTTGGAAGTTATTGAAGAATCTTTGTCCATTTCCGGTATTGCCGTTGAAGAAATACTGCTGACCTGAAACCAAAGAAAGAAATTTTTCAATAAACCAACACCTCTTAACCTTCATCTAGTCAACCTGTTTAAAGTACAGTGAACAAGAGATGGGAAAGAAACAGAGAAAACGACAAAAAACAAAACAGAGAAGGAAGCAGATGAACGTACCCTGGAGCCCTGGAGCCACCCTCCGTTACTCTCTCTCTTCATCCACCCAAACACTACCAAATGAAAAACGCATCCTAATTAGATTAAAACACGGACGACAACATGCGGTGACTTAATTAAACTCCTTCACAGAACTTCCTCAAGACAAGTCTAAGTCAATTACCACCAGCAACGAAGAGAAACAAGAGACAGAGAGAGAGAAAGGAGGATATAAGAGAGAAAGTAGGGAGAGGAGTTAAAACAAAATAAACCTTCAGAGAAGAACACTGCAAAAAAGGGCGAAAAACAAAAGCAACTCTAACAGAGGAAAAGGGAGAAGAGTAATAGGAGAAGACAGAGAAGAAGGAGGGAAGGGAATCCCAAAAGACCTGAGCAAAAACTTTTTTTACGGAGTCGAAATCTTGAATCCGAAAGTTAAAATCAGATTTTATCAACGTCGTTTTCAAATTAGAAAGTCTTCGGTTGGAAATTAGAAAAGAGGGAGTTGGAGGTGAGGGGGAGGAAGAAGAGAGATAGGCAAAACAAGTGAAGACAGAAAAATGGAAAGAGACTCGGAAAAAATCTCATGTCCCGAACGGGAACAGTTCTCTTCTCATCCTCTTCCTCCTCTCTCTCTCTCTCGCTTTCAAAGTTTTTTCTTCTTTACACAATTGAGTTGATTAATTAAAGCGACAGCAGGCGCCATATTGAATAGTACGGAGATCAAACGCCCTCGATAAAAATCGGGTAAAACAATAATGAAAATCAAAATGGCGGACGTGGAAATAATTAAAAGGACATAATTTCAGAAACTGAGAGATGAGTGAGACAAACAAGTTAGTCTGTCGTTTCTTCTCCCTCATTTCTCCTTACTCCTTTTTCTCTTCTTCCTCCTTTTTCTTTTTTCCTTTTCATCTTCTTCTTTTCCTATTTTCTCCTCTTCTTCTTTTCTCCTACTCTTTCATTTTTTCATCGTTTCATCCTTCATCATCTTCTCTTTATTTCTTCTTTTCTTTTTCTTCCATTTTCGTTTTCTTTTTCTTAGTTTTCTTTTTCTCTTATTCTATTTCTTTTTCTTTTTTATCTTCTCCTTCTCTTGTAACTCTTTTTGTCTTTATTTTCTTTTTCCCTTGTTCTCCTTTTTCCTCTTTTCCTTTATTTTATTTTTCTTTTTTTCATTTATTTTCGTTTTTGTTCTCCTCCTTCTTTTTCTTCTTATATAGATTTTGTTTTGATCTTTCAATATTCCCATTGTTTCCTCCTTCTCTTCTGTTTCTTCCAGCTACTCTTATGCTCTATTTTCTCTATCCAACCTTTGTTTTTTTTTCTTCTTATATTTCTCTTCATGCTCTCCTCCTCCATCTTTTTTCAGTTTCTTTGCTTCCTTTTTCATTCTTCTTCGCTTATACTTTCATTCTATCTTCATTTTTAATTCTAAAGATTTTCGGTTTTCCATATTTGACACAATCATCATCATCATCATCACTATAACATTCTTCTTCTGATTTTTCCACTTATCTCCAAAGTGGTTTTCGGTTTTACAAATGTTACCTACTTTTCTATATGGATATGTGAGAGCTGCGCGATAGACGAATCGCCTCAGGTGACCTGGGAGTGGCAACGAGGAATTTTTTTTTTTGTCTTGTTCATGTTTTGGAAAAGGTCAGTGGCAGACAAATGACGATAATAAAGTGAAAGTTGAGTAGAGACAAAGTAGATTTAAAAAAAAAAAGATGGGAAGGAGCTAATCTCAAACGATTCGAGACGAAACATAAAAATAAAAAATCATCTCTCTACACTAACAATAAGAAAATACGGATAAGCAGAAAGAAGGAGTCCTAGGGAAAAGTAAATCGGAAAGATAAAACACAAGACAACTGAAGACAAGTGAAGAAAGAGCAGATTACTAGATAAAAAGACAGAGAAGTAAAAGAGAAAAAATGAACAGTAGGATTAGAAGAGATAAGAGGGTAATAAGAAAAATGGAAGACGCGATAAGAATAAAAACAGGAACAACGGAAACAGAAATAAGATGAGTTGATAAAAAAAGTAAAGGAGAAAGATGATAAAATCAAAATAAGAACAGCAACAGAAGAAAGGTGAGAGCAAAATAGGAGACAACTAAGAAAAAGATGAGAGAGAAACTGGAGAAAGAAAACCAACACCAACAGAAAAGGATGAAGAGGAGTAAGAGGAGGAAGACCTCATTAAAAACCCAACAGCACACGACACGTGTTCATCTGCCACAACTAATCCCGAAACCTTGAGTCTCCTTGAGTCCGAAACCTAGTTTAACGAACCTGAAACTCGGCAACACCGCCCTCTAATCCATCAACCGACTGACATTTCCTCAACTAGCGTTATTCAATCCTTCCTCCCTCTCTCTCTCCATTACTCTCTGCCTTCTCCACCGCCTTCCTCTTACACTCACACATACACTCCACCCTTTTCAGTACTTATGTAATCACGTCACGTGACCTAAATAAGAAGAACCGATCTGACCGTGAAGACAATCAAGATCGTGAGACAACACACCAGTCTGAATTGTGGGACGGTTGACCCGGTTTCCCGTCTGGTCACGCTATCGTTTATTCGCGAGTCGAATAAAGACCCGAATCATCCCAGCTTACGGTAACGAGCCCCTTCTTACCCTCTTTCTCAAAGACATCTCTACTCTCTATCCCAAAACTTTCTGACGAGGGCCTTCTTTTTTCGGGCTTCATTTTGAGATTTTTACGGTTTTCTAAGTTCCGGTTATTCGATACGAACACAAAACGACATCCCAAAGAAAACTTAGAAAGGAGTTGGACGAAGGAGCGGATAAACCGAAACGAATTCTAACCGAAGAAAAACGGAAATCGATCAAGTTTCCTCTGAGAACGAAAGAAGAAGGCAGGGGACTGGAGAACTAAGATAAATTGATTAACGATTGAGAACTTCTGCTTTCGACGACCCCCAACCGCCAACCACCTTCGCCCTTGTACTTCCAGCCACAGCTTCCTTCGTTCACCTCTTCTCGATCCTCTTCCTTAATTCTCTCACATGAAGACACCGGCCTCATTAATCTTGGTAAAATAGATTCCTACTTCCCTCTTACATCCCCATCCACAACCTACCCTCCCCCTCAAGAAGGCAGGAAAAAATTCGTAAAAAGAAAACCGGAAATTACAATAAGCAGGTGGACAGAATTCCTTTTTGGTGGGCTTTTCCCGTTTCCGTAAAACCGCAAGTTGACTAAATATCTTCCGTTTTATACGGAAACACAGTCAAAGTTTGATCGACATTTGTCTAGGATGTAGAAACCGACAGGATGAAAGGATAGATGAAAGTTTCTTTTGATATTTTAATTGAGCGGTCGGAATCGGAATCGGACCGAGACGCATCTTGCAGATAGTCAGACGCCGAGGAAGAAGGGGGTAGATCTAGAAAATCAGGCATCCAAAAAGACTAAAGGTCCATTAAAGCAGAACGTGTTCCGTTACACACATCTACTCTCTTGAATAATTGTAGGAAGATGAAACTGAAGAAGCGAATGGGTGAACGGATTCCTTCCTCTCGGACAAAAGAGGTCAGAGGAAGGAAACAGAAGAGAGAGAGAGAAACAGGAAGCTCATAACACGTTTATAGAGCATTAAGGTGGGCACTACGGCATCTTCACCATCACATCACCCATCAGGTACAGGAATATCGTGCCAGTCATCATCAGAACTGACAGGAGATGGATGACATTCATCCATAAATATTGAAACACGCTTCAAAGAGAAGTGAAGAATATTAATTTTGAAGGAATGGCTCCACGAGAGAAGAGTAGACGGAAGGAGAAGAGAGAGAGAAGAGGCGAAAGTCATTCTCCTGGTGTTGTCATCTACGGAATTTCCTCATTTCGATTCATTTCCGTTTTCCTTTTTTCTCTTTTCTTTATTCCTCTCCATCACCTCCGAGAAGGTCGTATCTATCATAGATTGTCTGTCATTCTTCCACAGAAGGAAGAGAGAGAGGGAGAGATACACATCGTTGTTACTCTGACATTGATATGATGCTTGATGTTGGTGTCATTAGATGACTTTTTCCTTTTCCGGGGTTTCCAATCTCCTCCTTCCTTCCTCTGTCATCTTCTACTACTTCCTGTCTTGTTATTTATTTCCTTTCTCCTGTTATTCATCTTTTCTATCTTCTAATTTATCTTACCTTAGTCTTTCTATTGTTTTCTCATCTGAATTCTCTATCGATTCTTTGCCGCTTCTTTCTCTCTCTTCATCTCATTTTTCTTCATTGTCTTGCTATCTATTTAGTAATTTTTCTCCTGTTTGTTTCTTTTTATTCTTTTTCAGGATTCTTTACCGTTCCTTCCATCTTTCCATTTTCATTATTCTCTTTTTCTTTCCTCTTTCCCTTTTCATTCTAGCTTGTCTTGCATTCTTTAACACTTTTCCTTCTTTCTTCCTTCCTTCCATTCTCTGATTTTATCTTTTTTCTGTTTCTTTCTTTCTTTCCCTTCTCCTGTTTTCCTTCGACTACTTCCCATGTTTTTTTATCTGTTACTCAACTATCAACCCCATTTTTTGTGTTTTCCTCATTCTTCCTATCTTCTTTCAGTTGTCTTTCCCTCTTGTGTATTATTAGTCTTCCATATTTTTCCTATTTCTTCTCCTCTTTTTACTCCTGTCTCAATTTTGTATATCTTCCTAAATCTTGCTGTATATTTGAAGTTAAGTCTCCCATTTCCATCTTTCTTTCTTCTTTGATCTTTTTGTTTTCAGGCGTTTGCTCTCTGATTACGTTTCTTTTTACTTTCATCTTCTCTTTTATATTTCCTTCCCTGCTCTTTCACCGTTTTCTCCCACTCTTCTCTTTTCCCGCTCTGAATCTTCTTGTTCTTTCTTACATTCTCACAAGTCCTATTCTTTACTAATGTTCTACTATCAATTTAGAGAAGAAGAAGTACAAAGTAAAAGATTTGACATCACGATAAAGACGAAAAGAAGCTCAGAAAATATGAAAGAAGAAAGCTTAAAGTATATAGTGCTTCAGAGACTAAGTCATAATAAGAAAAAATCCCGGATAGAAGACTACAGAGAGATAGTCAAGAGTAGATGAAACCTTTCAAAAATCTCTTCTTCTTCTTGTATCTTTCTCATCTCTCAAGCGACATCTCTCATCAAAATGCCTGACGCAGCCTGAATTTTATTTCCTCCGGAACAAAAAAAGATAAAAGAGTAAAAAAAAAGAAAATTTCTTCCTTCCAACTTTCTCTTCTCCCTCCCTCTCTCTCTCTCCTCGTTTCAACCGGAAGTCTCTTCCTCCGATAAGGTAAACGAAGAAAAAAGGAAAAAGATGAGGAAAAACTTTCTCTGAAGAGAAAATTAATTCGAAATCATTCAGAGGGAAAAGAAAAAAAATTTTCCTTTTCTCGATAATTTCCCGGAATTTCCTCTTTCCGTTTTTGATGACGTCATTTCCGGGAAAGGAAAACGTTTACGAGTGATTTGGTTGAAGAGGCTGTTTTCCTTTCATCTTCTTTGGTCAAATCAATCTACGCTTGTTATTGTTACCCTTGTTTTCATTTCATTCCCATTTCCATTTCCTCTGTCTGACTGTATGTCTGTCTATCTATAATGAGATTTTAATTTTGAGCAACAAAGTCTTCTCCTTTTTCTTATTCTCGTCGTCTTGCTTCCATTTCTTCTTATTTTTTATGTTCACTTTTTCTCCTTATGCTTATCATCTTCCCCTTTTCCTTCTTCTTTTCCTACTTTCTTTTCCTTCTTCATCTTCTCCTTCTTTTCTTTTCTTCTCTTCTTTTCTTTTCTTTGTTACTTTGTATTTCCTTTTTGCCACGTCTTTTTCTTAATCTTCTTCACCTATTTTTCTTTTACACCCTCCTTTCTAGGTCATCTTTCCTCTTCATCCTGCTTATCTTCTCTTTTCATCTCATTTTCTGTTCGTCTACTTTTTCCAATACTTCTTATTCTCTTTTTGATCTTTCACATATACTTTTCTTTTTCCTTTTCCTCCTTCTTCTTCTCTGTCTATCGTCTTTTTTCTTGACTTTGATAAATCAATTTCTAACACTTTTTTATTTGGTCTAATTCCCTCTTCTGCTTTTCTCTACTTCCACTACTTGTATTCCTGTCACTCTTTCCCTCTTCCGAAGTTTCATTTTTTTGATTTAGACGCGTATTTGTTGTCTTTAGTTCTTCCTCTCGTTTTCGCTTTTCAATTTTCCTTCCCATCTTTCCTTTTGACCATTTTTTCACCTTTACTTCATGATCTATTTTCTTTCCTTTAATTATCTCTGGTCATACACTTTTTAATATTGTTTTTCCTCCTTCCTGAATGGTTTGCCATTTTTCACTCTGATTCTGTCTTTTCTACTGTTTCTCTTTTTCCTTGTTATCACCTCCAAACATTGTCTTCTCTTTTATTTTCCTTCTTTCCCCGCTTTTTTTCTTCTAATTATTCTACATTCTTCCCCTTCACAGTTGTTTTGTCATAATTTCCACTACTTTTGTCTTTTTCTTTCTTTGCTGATTTCACACTCACCTTTGGTCAAAGGGTAAGTTAAAATTACTTTTATCCTCAGGGAGGATAAAAGCATGAAACACAAAATGGGAAACGGCTGATACAATCAAAGCCCAGATTCGACTCCCAAAAAACAAGGGCAAAGATCAAAAGCCAAATATATTCGTGAAAAAAACTCAAAATGGCGTTCGATTAATAACAAGAAAAGTAAAAAAGGAAATTTCCAGGCCGATTTAAAACAAGGCAATACTCCCTACCCCCATTAGAGAATCCGAAAGCAGAAGCCCGTAACAGTTTTCTTCACCGGAAGCTTTACAAACAATTTTTTTTTGGTGTGTAGACTGTGGTGTGAGTGTGTTTACAATTTTTTTATTGGCTACAATTTCAAGAAGGAAGAGCTGGGAAAGAGAGAGAAAGGACCGAGAGGAGGAAATGGGTAGAAATTGCTGACGTTCGATGTCATGTATAATGCAAGAGAGAGGAAAAAAACCAGAAGCGGATTAAAAGAGCGATAAGCTTTTAAATTGAGAAAACGACAAAGTTTCCTCGAGACGTTTTCCCGGAAAATCGATTTCCTCTTTCCCCAAAACTGGTTTTTACACTTCTTCGGAGTCAACAAATTCGTTCAATAAGGAGGCAACTTATGAGAAGGGTCTGTCATCATTTTGCTTTGAAGATGGTAAACGCGCCTAAAAAGGCCGAACCGTAGAAAGGTTATGACTCGACCTCGAACTGTTTTTTTTTCTAGATCCGCCCTCACCATCACCAACGCCCCGTTTTCCCTTCCCATAAACGTGATCTTGGGTCTTTTTATCGTAGTCACGGTCCTAATCCCATTAAGTATTCTGTGTTCTAGCACCTCAATTGCCTAACAGATACATGGGACTTCAAGTTTGAAGGAGAGGTGAAAGACATGTACTTTGTGAGAAGAGATGAAACACGAAACGCCAAAAAAGAGAGGAAGGTAAGAAACGAGGAAAAAGAAATCCCCAGGAATTATCAGTAAATCATCCTCGATCGGTTTCCTGTTGCTTCTCCTCGTGGAAAAAGGAAACACGCATCCATCTTTCTGAGTTTGACAGTCTTCCTTCTCTTCCTCGCCCTCTCCGCACCTGACCTACCCTCGGAGCGTATTCATCTTCCTTATGCCCGTTCGCTCATTCTCATCACGGCCAACAAAGGGTAGGGGTGGGCGGGGTAATGGGGAAGAGGTAGCAAAGGGATTTTCTGTCAAAAGTGGTGAAAAAACTCTTTTTGTTTGTTCGCGTAGATGATAAATTGGGCGTTTTAACGGGATATAATAAAAAAACAGATAAAGAGGGACAGGAAGGGAGAGAGGAAACAAGCGGTAGGATAAGACATGAGAAATGAGAAGAGAATTAGAACGATCGGTCAAGCAGTCAAAGAGAACGTCAGAAAGATGTAAAAAGAAGGAAAGTAACGTCTAACGATATGTCAGAGAAAGATGATGTTAAACGTCAAACAGCAGTAGAAGAAACTCAAAAGCAGCTTCCAAAAAAAATCAGAAGAAAAGAATCAAAAACCTTCTCGGTGATGATCGATGGAAGAATGAAAATGCGGAAAGTAAAAGGAAAAAAACCGGAAACGGGAACACGATAGAAAGCAGAAAGGAGTACATTACGTGACGATTTCCTCTTCCGGTTCCACCCGCCATTTCCTTTCATCCTTTTCTCTTAAGCCGGAAGCCGATAAACCCTGTCAATGCTGTTGGGGGGAGGTGGGCGTATATACATCGATTCCTCTCCTTCCCAGGAGAATCAAATTCAAATTTCGATATCGTAAGAAGAAGTGAGAGGAGAGGGGAGAAGGGGGTGAGATCGGGGCGAAGAGGAAGCGGAAGTTAACTCCAACCAATTACTTTCAGCTGAAGAATTACTTGCAGACGCGTCTCCATATCACAGAATCACAGATTTGGGTAAAACCTTCTTCTCCTCGCTTCCTCTTCTTCCTTTCCTCCTTCCTCTTCTCTTCAGCTTTCCCGAAAACCCTCGCCCCCTGGCTAATTTCATTTTGCTTTTCATCTCCACTTCAAATTTAATTCTGTTGACTTGAGCTTTCCACGAATTCCAAATTTTTTTTCTTTTTTTTCAAATCGGATTTCCTCTATTCATTTGGAGAGGAACATGTACGAGGACGTCGTGACTTCGAATCACTACCTCATCTACCTCCATCTCACTTCCTTCTTCTCCTTTTTACTTCCTCTTCGGTGACGTGGATTTCAAACTCAAAGCTGCGGTTTTAAACAAGCAAACATAGCAAAACCAAAATTAGACCAAAGGAGGTTACTTTCGGTTTTCTAATATTTATTTATTGCCTACCCTTATCGGTTTCTAAACTTTTGTATTTTAACCTTAAGGGTATGATTCTAACCACACACCCTCTCCCACATGACTCAAATTTTGTACTTGTCTTCCTACTGTCCTCCAGCCTATCACGTTCCTTTATGACATGTCACTATCCGTTCCAGGATTTAAGTCACGAAATAAAGAATCGGGGATGTGATTCAAATTGTGACGTCACCAAAGTAGAAATCAACAGTCTACATGATTCTCATTGAAGATGAAAAATGCACAAAGGTAGTATCGAGTCCTGTTAGTTACCGAACAAGAGAGAAACCCGAAAAGCGCTGGCAGGATGACACCAGTGATGTTGCAATGACGAAATAGTATCTCAAGCTAGGAGAGAAAAATTAGCAGAAAAGGCTGAGATTCTTTTGTACTTTAAAACCCTTATCTCAAAAAATGGTATAACTGTAATCATGGATTGATATAGCTACTAGTAGCATTACAAAAAAGCTAAAAAGAAAACACAAAGAAAGTGCAATCACCCCACCAACATGGAAAGGAATAAAACTTCAGGGATTTTAAAGAAAACTAGAACCCCTGGCAGTAGGAAGGAGGATAACAGAAAGAAGATGGAAACAAATAGAAAAAAAAAGAAAATTTGAGCAATACAAAAAGTTACAAGAGAAATGAAAATCAAAACGAAACTGTAAACAACAAAAGATAAACATAGACATCAAAAACATACAGACCATAGAGAACAGGACAGGATGAGTAGAGAGAAACATTAAAAAAGTCAAAAAGAACCGAATAAACCAAAATGACGTTAAAGCAAGAGAAACAAAGTAAAAAAACACCGTCAGCACAACCCTGGAAAACCAGAGGAAGAGAGGAAGTAGAGGGAATCACCTCATTAAAAAGAAAAATTGGGTTCGTTCAGCCCTGGAAGCGCCCATTTGAAGGCGCCGTTCGATCCAAAATTTGCGGTTTTGCAATAAAATTCGAAAACGTGGGTAGAACAAAGCCCCCCCCTTCTTCCTTTTTTGTCGAATGTTCGCGCCCATTAAATTACAATCCGTTCGAAGTGTTTGGAAAAGCTGTAGTCCTTCAACCCCCCACCACCACTTCTTTCTGCACGTGACAACGATGCCATCCCCCAAAACCCCGGAGAGTCTATTGGCATCCAAGGACTATCAATCAGCATCGCTTACGGGGGCTTTCGAGCATTTTTGGAACTTTCCCTTAAAGCCCCCGAAGGGGTCCACTTTACCCTTTTCCCTTCTCCTTCTTCATTCTGTCTCTCCTCCTCTTCTCTTTTGCTCATCATTCCCTCTGGAAAAATTTTTTCGATTTATTTTCGTCGGAAACGTCGAAACTTTGAAACGAAATCTCATTTTACCGCCAGAAATTTTGAATTTCAAATTTTTCTCTCCTCCGCCCACCCTTCCTCTTCATCCATTTTTTCAGAAAATATATTTTGAAAAAGGAAAAAGTTCTCAACAGAATTTTTTATTAAAATAAATAGGATTCTTCACAAAGGCCTTTTACGAAGCCGAGAGTCGGGGCAGTAAGAAGAAAGGAACTACGGGAATCATTTTAAGTACAAGAATAGAAAATCGCGGATACAGTCAAAGACAATAGGACGTACAGGAGACAGCAAAACCGGAAGTTATACGGGCACCTATCTACAGTATAAGGATATCTTAGCAGAATGGACACGAGAAGCTTGAGGAGCAAGATATTCCAGTAATTCCTTCAGAAGAAGGCAAGTTCCTGAATACGAAGTAAGAACTAAAGAAACTAGCACCACCCAAAAAGACCAGCAACAACGCTACACTATGAGAAAGGAGGTAAAGAGTCGGGTTTTTAGGAAAAACCCAAATTGGATGCTGGCAGTGCATGGTCCACCGGAAGAAATAGAATTCAGGGTGAGAAAATGGGAAAGAATGGAGTGGCTGAAACGGGAAAAAGATAGATCAGGAGAGGAAAGCTATACACATCGAGAAAAGGAAGAAGAAAGAGTAAAAAGAAGAGAAATAAAAATAATACAAAAAATAAACAGACTGAGAAAGACCTGAGAGAACAGACAAAGACGAGACACCCTGAAAAAGAAAGTAGAAAACACAAATTTCCAGGACAAACCAAAGTTGAAAACATGGTTGAAATGGACAGAAGTGGGAAAGACAGAGAGTGAAGCCAAAAAGCACAAAAAGAAGAGCAATATAGCGAGAGAAAGACGCATATTTAGAGAAAGAAAGAGAGGAAGAGAGAGGCTCAGCACATCAAGGAACTACAGGAGGCAAAAGTCACCAACCAATAGCCGCAGAACGCCATCTTCAACCCCCTTTGATGCTTTTGACAAAGTTCAAATCAAATGACAAAAATGGGAAGAAAGAAAGCTCGGTTGCCATGGACGCCAAGATCAGTCAAACAAGACGAAGAAAGATGAAAACGAAAGAAAGACAAACACCTCCCTCCTCCTCCACCGCCTCCTCTTCCACTCTCTTCTTATCATTAAAAAAAGGAAAAACCTTTTTCTCTTTTCTCATCGAACCTTATTTACTTTTCCTTTTGTCTTCTTGTTGGATCTTGGAAGTCATCCTGAACACTGACGAGTGGGACAGTGTTTGCTTATTCGACTTCCGGCCTCATCCTCCCAACATTTTCATTTTCCATTCTCTCTCTCTCTCTCTTTTTCATCTCATCACATTGTATATATTATGTTTCTTTGTGCATAATTCCGCCTTCTCTCAAACGGCTGTGATTTAAATTCCTCCTTACTCCCCCTCCTCCTCCTTCCTCTTCTGACGAAAACCTCAAACAACCTCCACGTGGGGATTGTCAAATTACATCCAAACCTATTCCGAAGTGTCGCTTTAACTTAATTAAAACTGAATCCTTTGGATTAAATCCCCTCTCTTCCTTCTTTCCTTCCTCTCCCTACTCCTTCTCCTCGTCTCTCGTACCGTCGAACCGTCGCCTCTTCTTCTTCATGCTATCATCAAGTCCTTCGGAAGCTTTCCCTTCCCCGAAATTATTCACGGAACATTCTTCCTTTTTAATTAATCTGATTTGAATTTGTTAAGCGCCGAACGAGATCCTCCCATACATCTTCCTTCTTCTCTCCGTCTACCTCTACTTCTCCTTATCTCCGAGGTCTTATTCCCTCACCTTTCAATCTTTCTCTCTTCTTTGAGGCAAATTACCCACCTCCCCACCCAAAAAAACCCGAAAAGAGGAATCATGTGAACGAGGAACAAGAAAACAAAGATAAAAGAGAAGATCAAGAAAAGATGGAAAGGAGGAGGAAGGAAGGCGGGTGGAAAGGTAAGACGAAGCAAACAAAGAAAAGAAAAACCGGGGAGGTGGGGGGAGGTTCGAGGCTGATTTGGCAACGTCGGAAAATTTTAAATTTTAATTAATTTGAAAACTAAGGAGGAGAACAAAAGGTTTTCGAAGGCGCTTTCCCTCTCACCTACCCTTCTAGAAAGGCAGGCGCGCAGGGGCATGAATTTTCGAAAACCATCCAACAGCACCGGAATGCAGAGAGAAATCCATTAATGGGCTTAATTAACAGGACTCCAGGGAAAAAAGGGATGAAGGTTCCAGAAAAAGGAAATTTACTTTTGTCCTCGAACCTCCTCTCTCCCTCCCTCTCTCTTCTTTCTCTCTTTTTTTCCATCTCTCTTCTCTTATTCTCCTTGTCTTGTTATCCCTTTCTCTCACGTTCCTTCACTCTCTTTCACCACACAAAATAAATTATTTAGTTTTTTTTTGTTTTTAAAGTAGAAGGAATATTTTAGCAACAGAACAAAGAAAAAGGACGGAGAGTGGATGATGTTGGTCTCGACAGAACGTCCTTCACTAAAATAAATTTTTTTCTTCAATGATTTTGAAAAAAAAATTCACAAAAAAGACACACCTACCACTTCTATGAAGAAAAATGAAAAAAATTAAAATAAAACCAAAAGTAGAAAGAAGAAAACGTATAAAAGAATGAGAAGTAGAAAATGGGGACAATGAAAAACGGAGAAAAGAAATCTAAAAGTTCTAACCCTGAAGGAAAGAAAAAATTATAAAATACGAGACGACATAAAATGGGAAAGAGATAGAAAGAATAACATACAGAGAGGGGGAGAAAAAGAAAGAGAGAGACACACACACACACAAACATAGGGAGAGAGAATAAACGAGACACAGAGAGAAAGGGGAGGAACAAACAGAAAAACAGAGAGAGAGAGGAATAGACAGGCAGAAAGAGAGAGAAAACATAAACAGACACCCACAGCGGGAGAGAGGGGAAGAGAAAAAGGAGGTAAAGTGTGAAAGAAAGAAAGATAAGAAAAATAGAAGCACGGAAAGAACAGAGAGATAGAGAACGAGAAAGACACACACATACATAGAGTGAGATTGCACAAGACACGAACCAACAACCATTTATTAATGACTTAGACATCATACATAAAGAAAGTCCTTGGGCACCTGGGCACTTGGGCAATAACAACAACAAGCCACCACGGCGGGTACTTTCTCACAGTCACTACCTCACCGTAAACCTAATTAAACCGCCCCCTCCTCCCCCTCTCTCCTTTTGTTTCCAAACTCTACCTTCATGTCAAACAAATGATAAACATTATAATTTAGCCAGTGATACGTGAGAACAGATAGACACATGAGCAAACACAAAAGACTCGCAATCAGACGAGAAATTTCGCCATCGGACACTCAAGTGTGAACTTGCTTTACCCAAGTCAAAGTCGTTGAGAGGAAAAAGAAAAACCAAAGTCGACAGGACATTAAACCATGATGAGAAAGACAATTCGAACTGAACCGGAAGGAAGTGAAACAAAGGAAAAACAAACAAACAAGCAAATCTTTCAGACAACCTTCCAACAGGAGCAAAATCGCTCCTCCCATCTTTCGTGTCTCAAAGAACAGCTTTCAGTCAACATTCTGCCACCTCATCGACTCACCAAAGAGAGAAAACTGATTTTAATTTCCGACTGGAAATCATTTGCTGGAGTCAGTTGGCGAAAGATGAAAGACTGCCTGCCTTTATTCTTTCCTCTCCTCCCTCTCCTCGCTCCCTTTCCCACCCCGCCTCTCTCTTTATTCTCCCTTTTTAACAACTCTTAATTACAATTTTCCGGGCACACCCAGCCTTTTCCCCTGTGCCCTGTAACTTGTTTATCTATAATTATGGACTGAAAAATATCAGAGAAAATTTTCCTTCTCAGAGGTTAATTACCCGATGAGAAAAGTGAGGAAGGGAAAGAGTGGAGAGGGGAGAGGGAAGGAGAAACACCAGGAAGTAAACACCAGGAGTGAAATAGAGAGAAACGCGGAAGAAAGGGATGGGAGAAATAAACAAAACCAAAAAATAAATTTAAGTTTGAAAAATAGGGAGAAAATAAACATAACAGGAAGGCTGTAGGAAAACAAAAAGAGGAAGTTACAGAACAACAGCAGGGAGGTACAAAATATTAAATCTCATTTCAAGTTAGAAAAGATAACAAAAGCCTCGAAGAAAACAAAGAGCAAAAAATACAAGTAGAGGAAGAGTGAAAGATTAAATACAAAACAAGAGAGACCGGTAAGGAGTAATAGGACCATAGGGATGGTATGAAGTGAGATCGCGGAGGCGGTGAGATGGAGATAGCGTAGGCATTGGGGAGAAGAGCGGGAGATGTGACCAAGTCATTCAAATTTTGAAAATTTTGGAAATGAAACCAGCGAGAAACTTCACAGAAACATGAGAAGGACCCAGTTTTGCATTCTTGGGGCTAACAGTGGCACTTCTTCACAGTTCGCTCTTCTGCCACGTTTCTCTTTTCCCTTTTTCTTCGTCTTCTGCTTGGATTGCGTAACGGAAATCACAAAAGAAAACAATTATTGAACAAAATTCGTGATCTTCTCTTCCTTTCTTCTCTTGTTTCCCTTAATTGCGGATTAACGAACTCCATTTGATTGGAATTTTTACCATCTTCTTCCTCTACATCATCATCATCATCTTCTGATTTGGATGAATTAGATTTCGTGTTGGGTCACGTCATCGTCCCAAATCGTGAATTTCCCTTTTCAATAAATGACCACCCCCACCCCTCACCCTGCAGCAAACATTCCCGCCTTTTTTGTGTTCTCATCTTCTTTTGATTTCTCACCATTTATCTGACTGTGACGCTCTCATGTGTTCGCTTTTCTTTCCTTTCCGGTCTTTTTCCTTCTTCCCTTCTTCTATCATTCCATCTTGTATGTTCGTCCTTACTCACGGTCCTGTTCTTTGCGTTTTATGCATTTTTCCACGTCCCAGTGACTTCTTCTTAGTTGTTTCCCTGTCGAATCTATTCTGTTGCCTTCTTCTGTTTTGCCAAATCTTGTAATTTCATTACTCTTCTTTCTGTTTTGAGCTTTCTTTTATCCTTTTTGTGTGTTTTCTGTGTCTCCTTCTCTTCTTTTGATTCTTAACAATTTATGTAGTTGTTCGTCTTCACTTCTTCGAGTTTTCGTCTTTTTTCTGGTTGTTTTTTTACTGCTTTTATTTGTCTTCCTTTCACTTAGTTTTGAAATTTTTTGTTCTTTTCAGTAAGCAACAAAAGTTCACAGACCCACTCCACCTTCATTTTTCCCTGCAACGCCTCCCAACACCACTTAGAACTGTTCTGAGTAAACAAAACAGATCCATGAAAATTGAAACAAAACCACAAAAGCAACACAAAACAACAAGACTTTAAAAAGAAGAAAAAGTAGAAGAAGAAGAGTGAATCCATCAACCCAGCCCTAAATCTTGGGAGTGAATGATTCGAGAATCATAAATCAAGTTCCTTTTGAAAAATCGGAACCGGAAAACAGAAAACCTCCGACGCTTTGGAGACGACAGAAGAACGACCGGAAAGAGAAAAAAAAATAAACAAAATGATAAATCTCAAGAATTCTTTCTATTTTCCCTCATCTATTTGTCACTCTCCTCCTTCCCTCTTCTCCTCCTTTCCCGCTTTCTCTTTCTCTCCCTTTCATTCGTGGTTTTTGTAACATTTTCCCTCACTGTTTCCAAAAAACAAATGAAAACAAACCGGGGCGTCATGTGGAGGAAAAGAAAATTAAAAATGGCGTCGCTCCTTGACGACTTTCTACCAGACCTGTTACTAATCCTATTAAGGCCAATCTTCTTTGTTATTACATTAGATTAGTTACAACTCTTATCCTAATACTTTGGATAATCCAAAGGTGTGCCAACCTTACAAACCTCATCCTGTTTTAGGCGAGTTCCAGTTTAAATTTTCAATTTAGCAGGAAATAGTTAACAAGAGAGGTTAGCAACATGGAGTTTTAGGTTGCCTTCGCTGAGAAGAGTGATTCAGGCAGTAAAACAGAAAGGAAAGAGATGAGGAAAAAAGAGAAAGAGATAGTAAAAAATGTATAGAGTGGAGACATCGAGAAAAAAAGAGAGAAAGCAGAGAAGAGAATAGAAAAGAAACCGATAAGGAAACGGGGAATGAAAATAGATGGAGAAAGGAATTATACAAGAAACAGAGATGGGAAGAGAATAAAAACAAAGAGACAGAAACTTAGAAAGAGTAAGACAAAGAAAAAGAAAAAAGAAAGAGGAAGAGAGTAGAATATAAAAAAAGAGATATAAAAGGAAATAAAAGAAAAAGAAGAGCGGAGGAACAAAACGGAGCAAAAAAGAGATAGGAAGCGACAGAGAAAAGATAATGATGAAAAAGAGAGAACTTATAGAAGGGACAACAGAGATAGGAAGAGAATAAAAATAAAAGATAAGACAAAAGAAAGAAAAGGAGAAAGAAGAGTGTAAGAGAGTAAAATAGGGAAGAGAGTAAGATAGGAAAAACAAAAAGAAAAAGAAGAAAAGAAAAGGAAAAGGAAGAAAATAGAAAGGGACAGAAAGAGGAGAAGAAAGAATTAAAAAGGGTATGAGAAAAAGGGTTACAGAAAAGACAGATAGGAAGAGAATAAAACAAAGAGGAACAGAGACTAAAAGAAAGTAAGAGAAAGAGAAAGTAAAAGCGGAAGAGAGGTTGTAATGCAATAAAAAAGGAGAAAAAAGGAAGCAAAAGAAAAAGAAGGGAGAGTAAGAGATTAGAAAAAGACAGAAACAAAGTAAAAAGAGAGAGAAAGACTTACCAAAGTTACGTCTGTTATTCTGTTCCCTATTAACCTGAACCCAGGAAAACAATTTTTCTTACGGCACTAACACATCAAATCCCAAATCCTCACCAACAAAAAGCTACTAAAACCTTTCGACTGATTCGACAGAAAAATTTTTTCAAGTCACGGAGACTAAAGCTCAATGACAAGCTAAAGATTACATGTTACAGAAACTAAGACAGTTAATTTTAACGTTACCTCCGAACAACGCTGACAAAATCCCAAACGTGAAAGATTCGGTTATATATTAAAACAATAATGACCACAGCCAAAATTAATATCAAATCCAAAAATCTCGAAGCGAGGGAAATAATCAAAATCAGCAAAATGTTAATTCCTACACAAACTCAATCCAGCAATTGTTTACATCAGCAAAATCCTGATCGTTGGCAAAAGTCATTCCAACAAATCTTGCGATTACAATCTGAACCGCAGCAAACAAAAAAAAATTCTCAATTAGTCCCGACTAAAGCAAAACCCCAACTGACGACTAACCAAAGCCATTTGTTGACTTCAAACCAGAGTCGTGACTTGACCGGAAATGGATTTGTTTGTTTCCCCGCTTCATTCTGACTATTCTTCTTCGTTGTTTAATTTCTGTTTTGTCGTCCTTCCCAATCAGATCACCATTCTCATTCATTCTCATCTTCCCAAAAAGATAAAATCGAAGGAGATCGTCCTTCCTTCCATCACCGCTCCCGCCATCTTCACCATCTAATAGACTCTCCCTTTTGGGTTACCTTCAGCAATCATTCAGGTACCGTTAGCCTAATCAAGTAGGGAGTTGTTCCGAACCTCTTTTGCTATATCGCTTCCAGTCAAGATGATGATAGTTCTTCGGAATTCAGGCCAAACCAGTAGACCTTTATCAGAAATGCTTTTCCCATGAATCAAACATGGCGGAGCCAAAATGCTTTTCAACGCGCGATATCCGACCTAGATCACCTTGGAATTCCCTCTTAAATCACCGACGTCATCATCATAAGTATGAATGCTTTTTGAAAAAGACAATTTCGGCTTTTCACTCCCGTCTCGACTTTCTTCTTCCCCGTCATTACACGCCCCGCGATTGTCTTCTGCATCCTGGATGACGGCGACAGGGTGGAGAATGGTCTCAACACAATGGAAACCCATTGTCTTCGCATTTCCCGTTTGTCTCCTAAACTTGATAGACGGGAGACGAGGAATCGTGCTTTTGCGTCGATTGTCTCATGTTCATTCCAACCCCCTCCTACCCCCAAAGCTTCCTTACATTCTCTTCGTCGCTCCAAGCTTTGAAATTAATTTTCCTCCTCCTCCTCCTCCATATTTCTTCGAATTGTCTCCGATCAAGAGATCTGTTCTTTAATCTTATCTCCCGGAACATCTTTCGACAGGAAGCTGTGCCGCTTTTTCGATTTATTTTTCCCGGCCTTTGTCTCGACAACGCTCTATCACATCCTTGAACGCATGGGTTTAACAAACTCATAAACATTCCAAATTAGGATCGGAGCAACATCGCACCTTAAATGAAAACCTAATTTCAAGGACGCTTCGGTCCAATTTCGTAAATCTTGTCCGTGGGCAAGATTAAAACATAACCTAATTAAAAAATCTGGACCTGGATCAGCCTTAAAACAACCCTAAATGTTGAGATCTTTGACAAACTACTTTCTCCACTTCCTCTTTCCTTCTTCTTTAAGCATACCCATACCCTTTGTCACTTTTGTGCTTCCAAATAAACAATTAGAAAAGAAAGGAATGCAAAAGATGAGATGATGGAAAAACGTTTCTGTGGGAAAAATCTCAAATGGTTTCTTTTTCTTCTCTCGTTCTGCTCCCTCTCCCTCTTCATCTACTCCTTCTCAGATTTTTAATAAAAAGAAACGCAAGAAATAGAGTTGAAATTGTGTCGGAGAGGAGATTTCCAGAGAGAAAACAATGAAATAAAGATGGCCGGGAAAAATATTTTCTCACGGTGGAGGAGGATATCAAATTAGTTTATTTTCGGTTTTTCTAGAAGACCAAAAATGTCGTCCCATTTCATTTATTATCAAAAACCTTTCCGTCCCCATCACTCATCTCCCAATAATTCAAAAATTACGGGAAAATTTTGAAACAAAGCACACGCGAGAGCTTTTTATTGGTTACTAACCCACCGACTTCCGGTTTTAGAGTCAACTGTTCCAACTTCCGCTGCACACTTTCAAAGACTTCAAACAAAAAATATCTCCCGTCATCAAACTGAGAGGCAACATCCCTCTTTGTTTTTATAATGCTGTCGACAATTTATCAACCTCCTCTCACTAACAACCACCACCAAGCCTCCTCCTCTCCCGTAGCCTCTCCTCACCTCAGAGCAACAAAAAAAAATTTGTTTAAAATCCACCTCAAAAACTTCGAGTAGCAACTTGATAATGACAGCTTTAAGCAAGAAAAATGAGCGGAAAAGTCAAAAAGGCATGAAAAAAGTTTCCACAACCCGCCTCCGCCCTTGCCCCGATTACCCTTGGTTCCATCAAAGG
Source organism: Columbicola columbae (assembly GCA_016920875.1). Classification (NCBI taxonomy): domain Eukaryota; kingdom Metazoa; phylum Arthropoda; class Insecta; order Psocodea; family Philopteridae; genus Columbicola; species Columbicola columbae. Next base: position 2,178,890 of record JADMLL010000008.1, read on the forward strand.
GATGAAACCCAGATCCAAGGGGATGAGGAGACGAGAGTTCGAGTTGAATACATAACAAGAAGACAGATTCTTCGATCGGATACACCAAACGCGATAATCTCGTTCAGTGGCGAGTGAGCTTGTCTTCTGCCACTTTTCCCGCGTTTTTTCCTCCAATTTCAAATCCTTGAAGTTGGCAGTACTTTCGTAAACAAGCAATATGGCGGAGGGTCAAGTATTTTCTTTACCAAATCATTCGGATGAATTTTTTAATTTTGTCAAAATTATCGTCTGAATGTTAGAATGACAGTGGTGACTGTTTTGAATGTGAGTGAAGGCGGTGGAGGGTGCAGCAGCAACAGCAACAGCAGCGGCTGTGGCTACCACCTGGGAAAGGTGGTGAGGAAGAGTCTCGACGACATAATCGAGGAATGCGCCCGATCCAAATCCTCATGGGGACTAGTTCAGAACGATATCGTGTTCGCTGTTGCTTTCTGGTCTATGGTCGAGTCTGGATTCCAAATCCTGGACAGCAGGAGTAAACCATGTAAACCATTTCCGGTTTGTTTTTTTTAATCCTCCTCCGATTTCTGTTCATATTATGTGTTCCTGTTTTCTTTTTAGATGCAACAGCTCTGCCTAAGAACTGGAAACACGAGACTAGACAACTCTACCAAGCTCAACTCCATCTTCCTCCTTATCCCGAGTATCCCGTCAAGTTGGTCGCGTTACCCGTCGACGACATCCTCTGCATAAACGTCTTCGTCTCGAACGTGTCTTCGAGAAACATTTCCCTGAAGTCGTTGGCCATACACTCATCCGGTTACATCATCAGGTGAGACATGCTGTACCTCATCTGTCATGTATCCCGTCAACTTTTTTCACTCGACTCTCTTGTCTTTCTATCAGACCGGAAACGAATGAGGATCGATGCGAATTCTCCGATTTTGAAAACTTCATCCTGTTGCTTCGTAACTCCATCATTTGGCCTATTCGGTGCTCCATTCTGACCGATCAGGGTGTCATGAACGCGAGTCTCTGCGGTCTTTCCGACGAGATCAAACTCAACGTCGTCAAACATCTGACCGTCAAGGACATACTCATGCTTAGTGAAACCTGTCACGATTTATACCGGATTTGCAACGATCAGGTGAGCTTCCGCTGTCTTCCCATCACTTTTCCTCCTCCTCTGTCTTTACAAATTCACTTCCCACTTTGACGACTTCGCTTATTTTTTATTTCTCTCTCTTTCTCTTCCTTTTTTTATTGGCCATTACTTAAATCTTTTACCAGTTGTCCTTCTCAACTTTTTATTGCTTCCCTACGACCCTTTTCGGCCAATTTTCTCAATTTTATTTGATTATCTTCCCCCTCTCCACTTTTATGCCTTTTTGGAGAAATAGATGACGAAGGGTTTTTCTTCCCTTCCAGGGTCTTTGGAAAACCATTTTCCACGACAGTTTCAAAGAAGCCTGCAAATGTTCCAATAAAAAGGGCGACGAATGCGACCAAGTTTCTGACTGGAAGGAAAACTACAAGCAGGCGTACCTTAAGGAGAAGAAGACGACCGCGACAGGTTCGGACGGAACGCAGAAGGAAAGCGTCGACAGCTCACCCTCGGAGTCTTATCACACCGCTCACGAACGACCGTACGGAAGTCAGATTGATTTAGATATCGATTAACACAATAAAAAAAATTCGATAAATCGCATTTCGATATCTCGAACGGAGGCGTTAGATCATAATTGAGACTCCACCTCACTATCCTTACAACCCTCCTCCTCCTCACATTTCCTGTCTTTTCAATTTTCCCAGTTTTTAATTTCTTTGTCTTAACTTCCGGTTTATCTGATCCAAAGCAATTCCCTCTAGATAAGCTTTTGAAATTCTCTTTTTGACAATCAGACTTTATCTTCAAATAATCTAACTCTCTTCATATGTATCAAAGATTTTAGTCTTTTACAATAAATGAAAAGCATCGATTTTAAGGGTAGTTGAAAGAGTGAGAAGAGGAAAAATGGCTGTGAGAGAGAAGACAAGATAATTAGGACAAGAATGGTTTTACATGAGCTAGCAGAATGAAAGAAGACCTATTTTGGCGCTTAAAAGCGCGAATAGAAAGAGGAAAGGAGGGAGGGATTCAAGTGAAAGCTACTCTCTCTCTCTTTTCCCCTCTCTCTCATTTTCTCTTTTCTTCCCTCTTTTGTTTCCGGTTTTTCGATAACATCGACAGTTTTAGTTGATGCTCAAGTCTTAATCCCCGGATTTTACGGGTGAATCGGTTTCATTTTGACCGAGGACCCAAAGCCTCTCATCTCATCCCTTTTTTAATAATGATGAGACCTGAAAATTCCGTCTATTGTTTCCAGACTCTTTTTTCATCTACTGCCTCCTCTTTCCCTTTTATTTTCCCTCCCACTCTCCACCTCTCCTATTCTTTCTATTCCTCCTCTGCCTGATGTATGTCTTATACCCATTCGTCTCTCTTCCTCTCCTGACATTTCACGGCAGACCTACTTTCGGTACATCAAATCGCTGCTCTATTCCCTTCCCTCTCTCCTTCCATCTTCCATACATTTCCTATATACGAAACCCAAACTCGCCGGGACAATTAGACCGAACTCCTCTTCTCGGTGAAAGGAATCTCTGAGATGATTCGGATTGTGAAAACTGGGTCGTTTCGCGCATGCGCTGGTCCATTTATCGCGTCATGCTTCGTAACTGGTTACGAAATCAACCAGACTGCCGGTCGTGACTTATGTCCAAAAGGCCCACCTCCCTCCTCCACCACTTATTACCCACCTGTTTAGCCGTTCTGCCATTTGTCGAACCAGGGACGGAAGTTACGGGGTCATCCTACAAGATCAGAAAGAAACGACATTTCCCTTTCCGTTCTACCGTTCTCGATTCCCTTCTTACAAAAAAATTATTAGCTTCCTGTTCCCGAACGCTTCTTCCATTTTTTCTTATCCACATCCTCTTTCTAGGTAGTCATCTCATTTCCTTTTGATGTCCTCCCAACAACCGGAACCGGTTTTCGTTTTGACTTCAAAAAAAAAAATTTTTTTTCACGACAAAATTCATTTTAGAGACTTCAATGGCTTCGTTTAAACGCTTCTCAAAAGAACTTCTACGTTCGGGTGAGAGATAGTAACTGCACCAACACGGATACAAGAAAAGGTCAATTATGGCAACCGTCTGACATTTTGTTTTCATCGCTCTCAGCTCCTAACAAGTGAAACGGTTAGTCTTTCGGTTACATCAAGATCTCCGAAAAAGTGGGAATGGTGTTGGAGGAGGAAGGAGGTAGAGCAATGGAGAAGCCTGAAAACCATTCATGGCGTCATAGAAGACAGGAAAGATGTCACGGAGTGACTAGAGAGAGAGAGAGAGAGAGAAAGAAGAAAATTGATGAGATTTCGCACTGATTCTTCTCTGTTTTTCTTCTTCCTGTAGGCACAGAATGTACTGCTTTTGCAATGACCTTAAACTTTCCAAAATAACACCTAGTAAACTGATGTCTTTACCGGCAGCGATCACAGCATTGAGGGGGGTAGTAGAAAAAGAGTAAAGAAAGAACCATCTTCTTTCGTCTGCCAAAGACAGTTCGTTGATTTCTTTTCAAAGACAGGTACTACAAGGTCGTCGAACGGTTATCAAGGATACATCTGGTTTATCATTTGGGACATCGACAGATTCGATCTTTTTATTTTCTTCTGTCCATCTGTCTATTGTCATGGAGAAATTTAAAAATCGATTGTCGAGATGGAACTTAAAGAATTCCTTTCCCCTAGTAAAGAGGAGTGAAATTCTAACGTCACTTGAAAAGAAAATTCGATATTGGTATTCTTGAGTGAAGGTTACTGAAGAGAGAGCCCGATGAAAGGCAAAGGAAATTAGAAAGATAGAAAAATGCAAGGAGGAGAAGGAAAGAACATGGGAGAGGGAAGCACGAAGCCAAAAGCATGAACCCTGCAGCATCTCTTTAAGATATCTTTTCGCTACATCTTACCCGAACGCCGCCATCTTCCCTCACCCTCAACCCTTCTTCATTTTGTATATACATTTTTCTGGCTTTGATTCTTTTCTTCGAGCTTTTGGTGCTTTGAGGATGTTCTCGCCTTTTCCGTTTCGTCTTATAGTTGGCTTGTTTCCATTCACCCCACCACCTTCCTGTTTCTCTTCCTTCCATCCATCCTGTTCTCGGAGGCGCGGAGCGAAGAAAGAATTTTCCTTTGACAGTTTAATCGGTTAAAAAGCTTCTCAAACTGTCTTTCGTCCCGCGGATTTCTACTCGGTTCGCTTCCGGCATTTCAATTTTCTTTTTGCTTTTGCGAAAATTCCTCGCGAATTTACTTTCGCCTAACTTCTGCCTCGACGCTTTTCCATTTCCCTCCCCGGCCCCCATCAGCACTCGAAGAAATTTAAATTTCCCTCTTTTTCTCCCGCTTTTGACGTATTTAATTCTACTTTAACTTTACGGTGGATGAAACAAAGTTGAATCACGTGACTTGGGTTCGGAAAAATATCTCCACCCCACCCTCCGCATCTCGATGAGAATTAGTTTTGTGAAGACGTGATTTCCCTTCACCGTGAAAATCTTTGACAAGTCTTCTTCTTCTTCTTCTTCTTCCTTCGTGATTGTTAAGTTTTTCAAGAGATTGGGGTCAAGACGACCCAGTCACTCAAGACGCTGAACCCACGTACTCGGTACTAATTATAGTTTCACTAAACGTAATGCTCATACCATACCTGAAAGCTCTTGACAAAAAGATTGTAATCACTTCAGAGGGTCATAACTGTAACATATGTATATAGGTACAATCTACTGAGAGAATCTTTCAGGAACTAGATTCCCCCCCATCAAATTCTCATCAGTCAATCAATCAATCAGTAGGTTAGTCCCCATTAATCAATTTCTTCCGGCATTAATCGATGAGTAGGATTCAATTCTCAAAGTATTATCAACTAGGAATTAACAAAGTCGAGAAGGGGAGAAAATAGGTAAAAGAATAAGGAAAAGAATAATAAGAAAAAGAAAGACAAAAATTGAAGAAGATTAAGGAAATGAAAAATAGAATAAGGAAACGAAGACAAGGAAACAAAGAAAAGAAGATAAGAACAAGAAGGAAAAAAAGCAAGCAGGAAACGAAGAGAAGAAAAGAAAGGAGTCGAAACATGACGGATGAGAAGGAGAAGAAGGAAAACAAGAAAAAGAAGAGGAGAAAAGGAAGAAGACAACAAGAAAAGGAAAAGAAGAATAAGTAGAAGAAAGATCGTTCAGAGATTTCAGACGTTTTTAACATGAGACAGGTTGTTGCTCTTACTACTCAACCCCATGTTAGTCAGAAGGAAGACAATCGAGAATGAGAAAACGGTAAAGTATAGAAGACTGAGAGACGAAAAATAAAAAAAGAAGTTTTGATGAGGCAATCGCGCCTAAAAAAAAGGGAAAACGCGACATTAGAAACCTCCCCTGAATACAAAAGCGAGACTTTGAAGGGATTGAACTCTTACACCTGACTAGTAAAACACAAAAAGAATTTCTTTCATTCAGTATCAAAAGGTTCTGTCTCGAATAAAGCGAAAAACGAACGAGCGAACGTGAGGAAAGGTCTACGTGACCTTCGGTAGAAGTAAGAAGTGGAAGAACGGCCTCATGTGTTGGAGTAGCCATCATGTAACGGATGAGGAAAAAGTTCATTTTGGAAAGTTTCACTCCTGAGTGAGAACGGAGTCCGGTTCCGTAATTCACCGAAAAATTGAAAACAACAATTAAACCAGGTACGAGTACCTGATCGCTGGACGAGTACCCAAAACGCACACACTTTTTACAAGTTAAAGTTATTAAACATTTCGATTATTGATTTCACGGTCTGAATGCCGTTCTAGAAACTAGATGCGTGATGAGATTCGATGCGGGCCAAAGAATGAATTTGGAGAGGACAGAGCTCCGGACGTATTTTGCCGAAAAAGAAGAAAGGTGTTGAAAGAGAAAGTCAAACAATAAAAGAGGAAAAACCGGAAATAGAAAGAAGTAGAATTCCCGTCGAATAAATTTCTGTCTATGACTTGTTGACTCTCTTTCTTGACTCTTTGCGGAAGTAAATTCAGAGGAAGGGCGAAAAGGACATGGAAAACCAAGAGGAGAAAAGGAAGAATGATGCAAAAAAGAGTACAAGAAACATAACAAGGAGAAGACTAAGAAGAAGAGAAAGAGGAAGATAACAAAAAGGAGGATCAGAAAGAAGGATGAGCAGGAGAAAAAGATGTGGAATAAGAGAAAAAGAGGAGGAGGAGTAAAAAGTGATAAAAAATGGAGAAAAAGGGGGAGAAGAAAAAAAGAGACAAGGAGAAGAAGGAGAAAGAGAAGATGTTGTGGCGCGAGGCCTTTGCGATACCATATCTTTCTATCGCCTCGCTTTTCGTTTACAAAGAAGAAGTAAAAGAAAATGTAGAGAAGGAAGAAAGGCAGAGAGAAAAAAGAAGAACAAAATGGAGGAACAGGAAAACAAGGAGGAGGAGAAGAAGAAGAGGAAATACGAAGAGCTGAAAAAAAGGAAGAAAATAGAAAGAAAAACGAGAAAATGAAATAAGGAGGAAGACAAAGAGGAGGAGAATGAAGATATCATAAACAAGTAACAACAACAGAAACCTGGAGGAATCATATCGACCTCTCATCAATTTCTTTTTTTAGCAAACTTTCCTTTGATTGCACTTCTCTTCATCACTTCTCTCTCCTTTGTCCCTCTCCTCGCCTCTTCTCTCAACATCTCGCAGAAGTCTGAGAGGAAAAAAATTCAAAATCTATTTTTATGAATTTCACCTGGAAAAAGACGTCTTTTGGCCTCCATCCACCTTCTTCTCCTCCTCGGGAATTCCCTCTCAATTTTTTTTCCACTCGAGTTCTCATCTCTTCGTCGTCTTCTTCTTCTTTTCCTCCTCCCCCCCATTCTCATCTCTCTCCGTTTCGTCTACAATCTTTACCGATTTTTATTTCTTTTTCTTTTTTGAAAGAAAAGCTATTTTGAAGAGGCGTAAATTCTGCTTCGAAAGAAAGATGAAAAAAAGGGAAAAATTTCTTTTCTTTTCTTTCGTTTCTTATTTCATTTTAACAAGGCTGTGGGCGACGTCACGGTGTGAGAAGGTGACGAAGGAGGGAGGAGGGGAAACAACAGGGGACTTGAATTCTTAGAAAATTTGGAAAGAAAACTTTTGAAGCCAATTTTTTGTGTGTGCGCGTGTGTGTGTTTGAGAGGAAAAAGCTTCAGTTTGGAAATAAAAGAACAATTTTTCCGGGGGTTTTGGGGGAGGAGGAGGAGAAAGGAGGCAGAGGAAACAAACAATTTGAATTCGGAGAAGAGATGAAAAACGGAGCTATTTTCTTGGAGTAAGTGAGGGAAAGGAGGAGGAAAATGGAAAGTGATCAAGAAAAAGGTTTAGAAATAAAATCTTCGAGGGATGAGACCTTTGACTGTCAACAGGAAAAGATGAAAAACTGCGTGACGATGATGACGCCATGTGTTGCAATCGTATCTTTTGATTTCGGTGTTGCAATTTTCCCTTTCCTTGGGGGTGGTGAGGTGGCTAGGGTTGTTATTTCACTTTCTTCTGATTTTCTGTTTCCTCTTCAAACGTCGGCATCACCGAAAGACAAAAATCTAAAAAGATTTCCTTCAACCATACTTCATTCCAGAAATGACATCACACTCACCACTGTGTGTCTCATAACCGAATTCGATGTGAAAACATGATTGCTACAGTTCTGTTTCTTTCAATCGAGTTTCTAATTTCTTTTGGTATATTTCTATGACTATAATGATTACAGTATACTTCTATATTGATTTTCTTATCTGAAATTAGTCTGAAATCACGGGCTGAATTTTCGGTTGACTTTGGGACTTGAAAGAGTTGAGTAAAGATCTAATAATACTTGGCTTTCATAAATATTGCATACTTTCATATAAAGTCTATTTCATAAATTCTGCACTCTTGAATATAGTGTTCATTTGATAAATATTGCATATCCCGACACAAAATTCAATTTTACCAGAAACCCATGTTATAAATATTGCATAGAATGTCTCAGGATCTGGTTCGTGCAAAAAAAAAGACCTCAAGAAAAAAGCATTAACAGTCATAATATCCTGTGACGAAATGAGCGCTTCAAATGGCTGGACAAACTTTTTAAAATAAGGAGGAGTGGAGGAAGGGATGAACCGCCATCCTTTCACCATCTTCAATGTGTTTGTCTTGGCTTCTATGCAAACACGACTCTTCGTCGACGTTTCTTCTTGTTTTCTCAACTTCGTCAACCTTCTCACGAACGACCAACCAACGACAAACAAAACGACCGAATTCCTCGCTTTCTCCAAATTTCTGAGTCCCTTGTGTCCACTAAATATAATTAATATTTGTTTACTCAAAAAGGCTCATCTACAGCTTCAGGAAAAGTGACCGGAAGTTTAAACAAAATATTAAAAAAAACCGGCAGACAAACAATGAAGAAAAGGCTGCACAACAATAACCAGGAAAAAGGTTTGATAAGGCAAAAACAAAAAGAAAGCTCCATTCAACACTATTGTTTACAGTGATCGCGCCTAAAAAAGAAATCACCGACATCGCACCTTTTTCAACGCTGTTTGCTTTGATTTTCAACTTCCTTCTTTCTTCTCTATGACAAAGGAAAAGAGAGGAAAAAAAGAGGTGAAGGTCATAACCATTCCACTTGCTCACGTATCCTTTATCCTTCCTTCCTCCCATTCTCACCACCTTCCCCCTCCAGCCGTCAGTATTCCAGCCTTCCAGCTTCAGAAAATAAAAAAGACGAAAAGCTTTTGGATCGATTATGGTAATTGCGGAGGTCATTCCTTGAAACGATATTATGTAAAATATTTTAGGAGATTTTCCTGTCAAAATCCCTTCCCCTTCCCCCTTCCCATCTCACCCCTTAGGCCCTCAAACCTCTTTAGATGAGAACGTGTCTAAGATTCCCTTTCCCTGTTGGAAAATGATGAAGGCCTCTCATTGTTCTCAGCTTGTTAAGCAAAACTGTCGAGTGTTACCTCTTATACGTCGGACTTCTCCTTACCTGAAAAGAGAAAACAAAATGGCGAATTATTAATGACATCAAAACGAAATTAGGAAGGGAAAATTGGAGAAACACTTTGCTGACAATCAAACTGACGGCAGAATGTTTGATTTTAATGGTTTTTGTGAAAATTAATCTCGATTTTAAACTTCCTGTATGAAAACTGCATGAATGTGGTCTAGCATAAGTCTAAGGCAGAGACCCTTCCAAAATCATTGTAGAATTATTCCAGAATTATTGTAATATACTGTAAGGCACACTTCTACCGTTTAAAGGTCTAACTCACGTTCACCCTGTTTTATTCTACTCACTGGACTAGCACAGAATAAATAAATAATTAACAGTCATAAATTTCTCCGGTTTGTGCGAAGATACATATTGCATATTGTTACAATTACATGTGCATCATTCAGTTGAGAGATACTATTGTATAACAATACATTTATACAAAATCAACTTGCCGCATCAAACCAAGTGGTGAGTGAGTTGGTCACCTCTGCAAGAGTGCAGAGTGTTAACACATAGATACAGAAAAACTACAAAACAAGTAAGAGAAAGTACAGTATAAAAGCTAAGCTACTTTACATCAATGTGTGCGATTATAGCGATTATATACGATATATAGCGGGAGGTCTATGGTATAGAGATTAAGTGTCAGACTAAGAAGTTATAGTCGTGAGCTTAGATCGCTCTCCCGTATCCTGTTATACCCAAGAAGGGTGAAAAACGGGATTAAAACTCAACTACAACTATAACTATATAACAATTTATAATATAATAATAATTCTGGCAGAAAGGGATTTATGCTGAACTCGTCCAGACGTTCCACCTAATTTTAAACAAAGAGAAATCCTCAGCAGTTGATGTTTCTGGATTTGGACAAAAAATATTTAATATCAAATTTTGTAGAAAACAAGTGTGCATTACTTATGAAATAAGCTCTTCATTAAAATATCTCAGTAGGCACAGTATTCAATTCACTCACATATCTTCGATTCGTAGGAGAAAATCATTTTCTCTAACCCAAAAAATTAGTGCGGCATTTAATTCAACACAACAACAACAATAACCGTGTGCACAATTTATGAAAGGACCCTCGACTTTCTCCCATCCAGCTCTTTCCAATCAACTAAAAACCCTTGTTATACTCATCAAGATACAACTTCACACAAAATGCATCGAATCAAACTAACACGATGCCATCCATCCGGGTTATTCAAATGACGAGAGACGTCTTCTTACGTTTCTACGACTGGTCGAAATTAAATTTAAAAAATCAGAACAAGGTCATGAAATCGATATAATCAATTAATTAATCATCAATAATATGAAAAATAAAATGAAAACAAATAATTCACGGCAATTAGGCGAAAAGGATGAACTCACAATATCTACAAAGCTACATTTTCAAAAACAAAGAAAGCCTATCGCGCTCCGAAGTGAAGAGAACATAATTGCAAAGACCTTTCCAAGTGGATAATTCACCCGTTTCCGGTTGATCGAGATGTACAAATCAAATAAGAGAAGGTTGAGATGATGGGACGGGAAACGAGAATCGAGAGAAATATTTCGAAAAATTGAAAAAAAAAACTTGACGCAATAAATAAAAAAAAATCGATTTATAGTTTCCCCGAGATTTCTTTCTTTTATAGCCGTTCGCTTTTCAAAATGGCTACCAGTCTTGCCAACCTTTTTTCTCCCTCTTCACTGTTATTATTATTATTTCCTGTTTTTGTCACATTTATTTATTTATTACGGGAAAATACATTTTTCTTTTGTAGTTTTCAATTTTTATTTTTTACTTTTCTCTTTTTCTCTTCTTTTCCCATTTCTTTCTTTTCGTGTCTAAAATGTTACAACTTTGGTTGATAGATGGTCTCGACTACAACTTTGGTTTGCATCGTTGTCCAAAGGTTTTTAGGTCTTAGAAAATTATGTTTGTTATAAGATAATAATAATTGGTTATAAATGTTTATTTTTTAATATTATACTGTTTATTACAATAATAGCTAGATTAACCGGCCTAATGAGGGGGCTATAAGCCAAGACAATCTAGGGCCCGAAAATAAGGTTTTCAATTTTTTTTGTATGTCATGACTGGAAAAATAGGCTTGGAATTACAATATTGCCTACGGCCTGCTACAACCTTAGTCCGCCACTGACCAGGCAAAAGCTTCTTCCCCTCTTTTCCAGACTATTTTGTCGGCTGGTTCCCTGTATCGCTGGGGGTCAGCAAAGGCGATGAGGTCGTTTTCTCATCTATTCCTCTGTTTGCCCCTGTTTCTGGATCCTAGAATTCGAGACCAGAATGCTGTCTCTTTGAATCAAATTTGGTCACTTTTTCTTATCAGATGACCCTCTCGTTTCTATTTCATCTTCCCGATGAATTAAAGAGCGTTGTAGGTACCCAATTTCTTTGTCATGGCTAGGCTATGCATCTTGTCCAGTCATAGTTTAGGTCTGGCAGCCTTAAGAAATGATGGGAACATACAGCTCTGAATAATAATATTTAATTATCGCTTATCCTTCTCGCTGGTTACAATCGTCATATCCTTACACAAGAATATAATTAAAAACTAACCAGACAGTTTGGACGGAGAAACGTTCATAGACTTTCGGACGAACGCCACCATCAGATCCTGTCACAAGTTGAAATCCAAAAACCTAACCAACCATAAACCTAAAACGATTCCACTTATTTATTATATTTTAGACCATCTGAATTGTTATTAGTTCTAATTTCAAGATTGTTAGACCTCTTAATCAAAAATTTTTGAAAAGATAGTCTTACTCAACACTCAAAGTCCTCTCAGGCCGTTGAGTGAAACGAGCAAAGGATACAGGCATCGAAAATCCTTAAACCGGTTTAATATCTCATATATTAGGACTACTAATGATGTTATGTACGAGACAAGTGGCTGTCAGGTGTATAAGAACTGTACATCTAACTACCGTATAGCTAATTACCTTGTCTGCCGTTACGAGGAATGATAATCGCGTAGGCGTGTTCGTCAATAACTTTTATCGCGTGGTTGTATAACTTTCTTAGAATCTTGTGTTATGGCAGTACTGACCGACAGTCAGACGGAGGTACCAGAAACCCAAACCAAAGCATAAAATAAGAGTGAGAACAAACAATAGAGCGACTTCCGGAATTCTGTTATTAATTTCTTACGCAACCTTTTATCCAAAACACACAAAACACACACACCAGTCTGTCTGTCTGTCTTACCACTTCCAGAAAGTAACAAAAGAACAATCTTAGACTGGAACAATGGTCGAATAAATTTATAAACAAAAGAGAGAAAAAATTTTTCTTTCAATTCAATTTTCACGTATGAATCGCATCACGTTAACACTTCCGCTTCTTCACGTACCAGAGAATGATTCAAATCAAAATAACATTTTTGGACATCCCTGACTGGATAAAACAAAAAACTGTGTCGAAAAACAGAGTTCCTCCGTAATTAATTAAATGACTGGAAACCGTTTGTCCATTGTTCTTGTAGAAAACGTTCTCTGAGAACCGACTTCGTTTCGAAACTTCGGGACTCTCGCCCCGGCCCAGAGCCATTGTCCCAAAAAACGGGCCGCGGGGATCTTTGTCTAGTGAATTTGGAATTCTGAGAGACACGCGCACTATCTAAATCGTGATTAGAATGTCGTCGTCGGGTTTGAGAAACGAGACATCCGGTTGGTTTTGTATCTGGGTCTTGAAACATGGTTCCTTGTTTTTGTTACTAACGTTAGGACTAACTTTGACCCGTTACGCAGCTCCCACTTGAATTTTTGTTTGCTTGAATAAGGGAATTGTCTCCTATCCTGTCTAGATGATTCGCGTTTTCTCTTCTTCCAGGTCAGGAGGTTCCTCAGTGGAAGGAAAGTTTGGTAAGGACTCCGAGTCGGTTTCATAAATATTGCACGCTTTTTAGAAAATTTTGTTTCGCTACAGCATATATTTTTGAAAGTGTGTTTTTTATATGCACGAAATGAGCTCTTCATGTAGTTGTGCAATGCTTATGAAATAAATTATTGACAGGAGTTGGCGATGTTTGGTTATCAGGTCAGCAGTAACTTACTAATAACCCAATGTCATTACCCTTGAAGATGCCCTTTCAACATGGAACGCAGTAACAGTAACACTAACACAAACGGTGACTGTTGTGAAAGTTTCAATACTCTGCTTCTTCTTCTTGATGTTGTTTCCGAGAGAATGAAGTCGAAAGGTCGACCGGTCTAATTAAAATCGTGGGAACGTTTTTAAAAAAGGACAAAACAACTCCCATCACCTTTGGGAAGAAGGGAACACAAAGACCCAAACCAGTCTCACGTAACCCAAGATCAAAGTGGATGAGAACAACAAGACCAACAACTGCTGAAGGTGGCAGAGGTTTCCAAGGAATCGATAGAAAGGCAGAAGACAACGGTGAGCTGTAATCAACTTCGAAAGATCACAGGGTCAAGAACAAGGGGCCAAAGAAGATTCGGTTCCCACCGAGGAAAAGGGAAAATCGGACTCGGTTCGGTGACCAGAAGCCTTGGAAAACCAATCACCAAGATGGATGTTAGCCGAGTCATCACCTCTTGAGACCTCTCTCTCTCATCATCATGACTGCCCCACCTGTCAACCTTTAGGGAACCATCTTCGACTACTTTCGAAACGCTGTCCTCGCTTCTTAATTATTTTCAGTTTAACTTTACGTTTGTTTGTTCCTCAAACGTTGCGTAATGTTTTAACAACGATCTGTCTTTGTCTCGGTTTCATAAATAATGCACACTCTTTACATTAATATTATACACTTATACAGAGGATTCAATTTTTAAATATTCAAAAAATTTCTTCTAAAATTATTTTCAAAAAAATTACACAATATCTACGAGGACTCTTTCATTAATACTGCACATTTTCATGAATGAGTCATTTCATAAGTATTGCACACTTTTTTAGAGAATTAATTTTGTGAAAAATGTACACTTCCTCATAGTTTCGTTTCATAAATTTTGCACATTTCATAAAATGCTGCAGAACTTTTCTCCAGACTTCATTTCAAAAATATTGCACACATTCTCAAAGAATTCATTTTGTAATGACATTGCCGTTCAACATTCTCCACTTTCCCTTCGGCAAGCTTGCAGAAAATCTTTTGATCCGTGACAGCCGAACGCGATCACGACCACAAATCCAACCAGAGAGAATTCTCAAAAAGTCATCCTCGAGCAAAAATTAGAAGAAAGAAAATCCTTCAAGGTTGTCACGGACTTCGTTTCCCAATTTGTTTGAACTGTCATTACGTTAATTACCCTTTTGCCCAATTTACTACGTCTTATTATCCGTAGGCGCGTTCGAGAAATCTCTATAATCATCACCCCACTCCAAGGGCCTCGCGCCACCAAATTGCCAACCTCTCTCAAAGCAAAAACCAAACACCAAACGGAACAGATTAACGGATTTCGCAATAATCTCTTTTTAATCCTCTCTCTCTTGCTCTCTCAGATCATCTTCGGATTTTGGCGCCTCAAGGATAACATTCCAAGGCCGCCAACTTAGCCCGCGTCGAGGGAAAAAAATTCCCCGCAAAAATCCGTTCTTCACCTGTTTTCTTTGTTCAAAACTGGTTGGAGGTTTTTTCTGGTGTGAAAGGTGGAATCTATTGAAGAAGAGAGAGAGAGAGAGAGAGGTAGACTAAAACTAAGAAGACTTTCCACAATTGATTTAATTAACGCAAACGCAAAAAAAATTTTTTTTCCTTCTTTGAGATGTGAGAAAAATCTCGCACAATTCTTTCGTCACTCATTTTTTTAAGGTTTTGGCAAACCTTGAAACATTTTCAAAAGCAAGGGAAACCTGACCTCGATGGCATATAGATAGATAAATATATGAACCATCGTTTTCAACCGCCAGACACACCCTCATTGCCAAACAGGAAATCAAACTTGAGTCGTAATTTTTCTCTATGATGTGGGAAAATTTTTTTCCTTTTCTCTTACCTACCTCTCTGATTTTTTCCTCTTTCAATTCTTTTTCCTGAGCTTTGAAAGAGAACAGAACACAAATACTGTATCCCTACTATGACAAGGATCGTCCCGAAAGCACAAAATTCGAAATCCAAAGTGAGTCAATCTTGAGTCGACCATCGCAACTAGCCAAGTTTGAGAGACAGAGTCTCATCATCATCACCTGCCGTCTTCGCGTCAAAGGTTGGTAATCAACAGGGTTAGGGTGACCTTAGAGGCTGCTGCTCGAAATAGGGTGGCGGATGTCATACCAAACCATTCTCTTAAGCCACGAAGCTTTCCTCCTTCCAGGGTGTCGCTTTTCCTCTATTTTCCCCTCCATGATGAGCTGAAATAGTTTATACTTGTATATCAGTTATAGGAGCTTAACTTCCTACAGCAACTCGTTCTCGTTGCCCATACGAATCAGCACTTCCACATTTGTTATTCCTGTAGTCTAGGCAATCTTGATTATATGGGAAAGCCACATCTAAATGACTTCAATTCTTATTTCCAGTGTCTTTATTAGCGTCCATTCTTCGTTATCATACAGGAGAACTGAGAGCGCGTAACATCGTAGAATCAGAGTTTTCGTTTTGACATAGTGATATCGGTGGAAGAGTAGCTCCTTCGTCTTGATAAACTCACCTCTGCCCTGTTCGATTCAGGCAACAGCCTAAGGAGTTTTCGTTTGAGACTCTATTAACTCCCTTCCGTTGATAGATGGAGTCTGGTCAATTGTTAATATTAATTTCAGTATTAATTAAAAGTATGTGTGAATTTATTTATTTACTACATTATTATTCTACTTCATTACTGTATTGTTTTCAGGAAGTCATATGTAAACGCTCTCCACCATACAACAACCCGATACACAAGTGATTTGGGGCGTTATATCTCCAACTCCAACAACGGAAGAAAGCTCAAGCACTCCAGCATCTAGACCTTGTTTTTAGACCCCAACAACAAACAAAGACAGATAATAAAACTTGGGTAAACCCAACTTAATTAACCATGATTAAACCGAAAATAATGACAGACACACAACCGAAAACAAACACAAATTATACGCTTTGGCCGCACACCAATCCCAATAGAACACGACCGATCAAAGAAACACTCAAATTATAAAAAGCCAACTAAAAATCAAAAAAGCTTTTGTCAAAGGAAAAGAAAACATCTACCGGAAGGGTGAACAAGTTTCATCTCAAACAAGTTTCCACACACAAAGTCGAAGATCCGTAAATGGAGACAGTGAAAGGCCTGGAAAAGTTTTTCTCCTCCAGTTTAAAAGAAAAAGAAGTCAGAAAATAAAAAAAAGTGAAAAGAAACTCGCAACAAACACATCCGGATGAATTCTCTTACGGAAACGACTTTGAGAGAGAAAAAAAAGTTCCGGAAGTTAACTGATTCGAAAGAAAACTTCGTGAGAAGGTAAAGACCAAACCCCAGCTGGCGAAACGGAGAGAGACGGAGAGAGCGAGGAACTTAAAAACAGAATTCAAATCCAAAAACTTTTTCAGCGAGAAAGGAAAACGGAAGTGGAAGAGATGGGAAATGGGGAAGGGTGGGGACAAACTTGCTCATCAACCCTTCGGAAAATAAATTTTCCAATTTTAAGAGAGGACAAACAAAACCTAAATGGAAAAGCGACAGACCCGACAAACCTCTCTCTTGTAAACACAATTGCAAACTCCTAATTCTAGAGAATCCTCCTCCAACCTTCTCGCTTTCTCTTTCGTCCTGCACCTACCCCTAGTCGCCCCTCAGAAGGCCGAAAACAGTAAAAACCTTTTTTTGCGATAACGGTTCAAGATCGAAGAAACTAATTAAATCAAACGAATGTCGAATAAATCACGAATAGGTTTCCTTAACAGGTTCCTCCTCCTCCTCCTGCGAAACAAGATGAGATCAAGAAAATCTTATGTCAAGGTCCAGCACAGCCTCCTCCCTCCCGTCCACATCTCCAGCTCTAGGCTTCTCTTAAATTTTCCGTAGAAACCGAATCTATTCCATTAATCTCTTCAATTTCCTGGTTTTGCGTGATTGTTTCAAAAAACAAAATCTCGCACATGTTTAACTTTTCGATACACCTCCTCATTTTGAAAGTCGCTAAAATTAAAATAAAAAAAAGAAAATTGATGTTGAGGGGGGTCACATTAAAGGCTTAACTCCAAACTTGGGTCAGTTTACGTTCTCCTTGAAACACCTTTTAACTATATTTATGAACCTAATTATAATACCATATAATTATTATCTAACGTACACCGGATACAATTCCGGCTGATTGGGTTTCACGTTTCTTTTAAAACTTTTCCTGTAGTTTCCGTTTTTCCGGTGTCTTTCTTTTGTTTTGCGGCAGTAATCCTTCATTCTCGTACTGTCGAATTGTTGTCTCCCTTCTGTCTCTCTTACATTTATTTTTAATTAAAATAGTAATAATATATAATCTATAACTGTAACCCCAAAGAACGGTGTATACTGAAATATTAGGTAAAAGTGATGAATTGGGTGTCATGTACAATTCTCCTCCGATTACTCATAGCACTTCCTAAATATTTATCACATTTACCGGCAATTTTATGAAATATCCTACTCGTTGTTGTAATTTTCATCAAAGTTTTCTTAGATTCTTGGCTTCTGTCACTTCCTCATCTCATGTATTCGACGCTTCTGATTTGGAGATTTGTAGACTGGTACAAACGACCACAGCTTCTTGGTTTGTGAACAAGATTATGTCAAATTTTTTATTAAGAGCTGAACATTTTTAAATGAATATGGGGACCAAGTAAAGCAAGTCGCAGCAGAATTCGGAATCGAACAAGTTGAAACACGATTCATCAAATTGCTTACGACGGGCTGGGTGGCTTACGCCAGAATCCTGCAAGTGATCCCCGGAATTTTCTAGAAAGAGCGCCAAAATAAATAGAACTTGAAAGTCAGTTCGGTACCAACACTCGGCAACAGCTCAAACAATTACAAAACGATTCCCAAATTTTAATACAGTACCATTTTAAATATATTTATTTCAATATATTTTACTTGTTAGTCAAGAATAGCCACTACAATATATAAAAATATAAAAGAATAACATCTTAAGTTCATCCGACTGCCCGCTGTCTGCCGATGTCGTGTGTAGCCATAAGTCATCGAATGAACTCACAACAGCGAATTTATAATGTTCATTACAATACCCTATTTATCACTTTTACCTTAACATAGATATTTCGTTGGTGTACCCTTCTCAGGTGCTATCATATTCTCTCATACTCACGTTTTTGCAAGATCAAAAGAAAAATAAGCGAACGAAACGAATGAGTATAAAAAGTAAAAGCCAACCAACAAATTAATAAGTAAATACATAAATCAGAACATAAGCAATAATTAAACAAATAATAACAATAAATAAAATAACAGGAGAAAGAAGAATACGCCAAATCAAAAATAATTAAAATAAATACATAACTTAAAAACCAAACAATACATATATATACAACTCAAGTAGCAAAATGAATTATTAGCCAACTTAATATACATAATATGTATATACATGTGGAAAAAATATGTGAATCAATAAAATAAATAAACGGAGACGAGAAAAGTTCAAAAAAAAATCTCAAAATAGAAAACTACACTTGAAAATGTGTACCACATAATAATAATAATAATAATAATAATAATATTCAGTTTTTTGGTTTCTGCGGAGAAACACAACCGAAGTCTGATGAATTTTCTCTTTTTGGGGCGGGGGTGGGGTGTCGTTCCTCTTTTCCCCGCTGCAGGGGAAGGTAGAAACGTGTTTCTGAGTTTTAATTAATAATCCAAGCCGCGAACTCACCCTCCAGGTGTAAGTAGGAAAGGGCTTACTGCTTTTTTACTTTGGTGTTTTCTTTTTGAAAAGCTTTCCCGAGCTTTTTTCCTTTCTACCGTCTCTCCTCTCTTCTCCGCCCTCCTTTCCTATGCTCTCCTCTCCATTCGTTTTTTTTAAAGTTAATTTTCCCTTTGATGTATTAAGTTCTTTAAATTTAACCCTTCCTCGAGGGGGTTGTTCGAATTAAACATTAGTGAACCGAGTTTAATTTAATTTATTCCCGAAACAAAAAAGAGAAAAGTTTTTATTTTAGGCGCAAAACCGTTCGAGTTTTGGGTTTCTTCCGGCTTTCCCAATTTTACCCCGCAACCCCAATAAAACTGGTGGGAGCGCCGCCATATTGAAATCGATGGGGTTTTTATTTGTTTGCTCAATTTTTCTTCTTTTTTTGAATTTAATAAGAGGTTGGAAATGTATCGGAGGCGAAAGGAATTAAAATGGGAGTAGGAGGTATAAAAGAGAATCGATAGATTTTTCGAAAGGGTTGAAAACAGGAATTCTGTCCCGTCTGGTGGCCTTTTTTTTCATATCTCGAAAAGGCTTTTCTTCCTTTCTTCAGGCTCTAAGCCCATGGCTCTCACAAATGAAAACCGTTTCCGGTGAATGGAAAAAGTAAAAGGGGCTGCAATTTTTTTTGAGCCACGATGATATAAGCAAAATAAAATGAATGAGGGAGTGCAGTACACATTTTCAAGTGCAGTTTTCGATTTTGATTAATTTTTTTGAAGGGTTCTCGACCTAATTTATTTACTTTATTGATTTACTTATTTCTGAATCATGTATTCGGGTGTACCTATTTACGAATGGATCAGCTTCGCAGACATTAAAGGCCATCATGGTTCCAAACAAAAAACCGCAAACCCAGCACCCGACCTTCAAGAAATTCTATCCACAGACAAGCACCACGACTCAGATTTCAGAAATTAGCTCCCATCACTCAACTCAAAAAAACCGTTAGGAATCCAGAAGAGAGAGAGAAATCGAAGGAAGACTACAAAAAAAAACTTCAAATCACTTAGAAATTTCAGTCAGGCAATACAAACACAAACAAACAAAAAAAAAGCGAAACGGAAACAGTTAACCTTGATCTTCTACTTGATCGCGTGTGAAAAAGACAAGAGCCGTGATGGCAACCAATTTAAAACCGAAGACAAAAAAAGTGAAAACCGTTCCGAATTGAAGGAAACAGAGCCGAACTCCCTCCCCCCGCCACTTCAACTCACCTTCCAAAAAAAAACATCCGAAAAATTCAGGTCCGCCTTTCCACTTTCGCCTAACCCAAAAGGGTTTCATGGCTTTCATCTGATCTCTTGTAAAAGGGAAGATAGTTGATGAAAAGGAAGCCCCCCAAAAAACTGGAAATTGAACAGATATCTATTCAAACCCATTCAAATTTCTCTTCCTCCTCCAACACCCTCTCGTTCATCCTTTTTCTCTCTATTGCCTCATATCCTCCAAGCCTTTGCTCCCGGAAATAAAAGTCAACCTTTCATCCCCAGAAATGGTTTTCCTCCTCAACAGAAAGATTGTTTCTTTCTTGGGGAGGGAAGGGGGTGGGAAATTGAAAAAAAGAAATTTGAACTCCTTCCATTTCGAATTTTGCCCCTACCCCCCAAGGCCCCCCACAGAATGGAAAGGAAAACCTTGCAGAAGAACTGTTTATTTTCTCGTCGACACACACACAAAAACTGTAGGTAATAAAAAAGTTTTAACTTCAAATGATTCTGCTCCGTTTTCCCTCCTCTACTTCCGTTTCCGCTTCTATCTCCTCATTTTCATTTGCATCTTTTGCGGCAGTAAGAGAATGAGAGTAGGAGATGAAAACGGGAACGTTGTGAATCATTCCTTCTGCTTCCTCATCTTCTCGACTGAGGTTTTTCCACCTGAGACTTGTGAAAACATTCCAAACTATCGTATTCGTCTGTCGGTTTCGTTACCTCCTTCCCCTCACAACCCCGCCACTCCTCTCTCTATCCTATCTCACCCCCCCGGTCGTGAAGTTTTATGGGAGCATAAAGACTTTTCTTTTTGTTTTGTTTGCTGATCTATTTAAATAAATGTGACTACACACTGTACTAGTTACTGCTTCTTTGTGTACATTCGTGTATCTTCTATTTCGTCTTCTAGTTCCACTATTCTACTAGAGTTCTACTATTTATATTTATAACATTGATTCCTACGGAGCCCCAGGAGTCCCCAGTATCACTTAAGGGTTCCGTAGAAAATTAAAGTTGATTCGGGGTTTCAGAACACCGTCAGGAAGTTCTCGCACTGTTGAAAATAAAATTATGAAAATTAAAATATATAACCATAAAAAACATAGTTGGGATTTTGACGTCCTGAATAGAGTATAAGTATTATTATTATTAGTATAAGCTATACATACTGATTTCTTTTTTACATAGGCATACACCAGAGCCCAGCTCTTTTATTACAAGACCGTGGCTCTTCTATAAAATGCTTGGTGCGGACCCAGAATATTATTTATTAGCTAAATATTATCTTCATATAATTAAAGTATGAGACCAAGTTCTATTTACTGTAGGCCTACTTACACGAAATTTAAGGACTCGTGGTCATTAATTATTGTTCAATTATCATCTGTTCATGCTCTTTTTCAACAGGAATCAGGCTCAAGGGACTGGACAAAAGCCTCTTTTGCGCTTTTCTGGTATTCTTTGTCCCTTCACTTTATCCACCATCTTTGGTTGGCAAAAGAAATGAGGTCGTCTTCCTACCTCATTTTTTCCCTACCCTTGTTTTTTGGCTCCCAGAATCGGTGTCCATAATGTGACTTATTTGGTTCACCTCTTTTTTTGTGTCCTTATGTCTTAGGTGTCCGGCTCATTTCTATTTAAGTTGTTTGAAATTTGGACTGCATATAGTCTCTATTTGTTCTCTAATAACTCTGTTATTTATTTCATTCAGCAGTTTGACGCCTCTAATACTTCTCTCCATGGCTCCTTTCACGTTTCTAATGTTTTACCTCATTTCTTAAATCATAGTTTTTTTGTTCTTCACAATATAAGTATAGGAGGGTGCTTAAAATACAGTATGATACAGAGAAATACTTTTATATTACAAAGAACATTGACAAAACCAATCGGTGGGTGCTCGAACAGAAGAAAATTTAGTATCCCAAATATTGCCATAATTGCTTCTTTTCGGTAAAGCCAAAAACACTAGCAATCATGAAAATGTTTAAAACTGTGTTATTGTCTTTGATTTTATGATATTAAAAAAAAAGATAACATCCTTCATACTTATAATTAATATTATTTTACAAACAATCGACAAATCTGTGCATGATTTATGAAACTATTCTCAAACCTAAACTAATTCAAGTTCATAGGTTCATCACGTACAACATGATACCACGAACCAAAATCCTGTCAAAGACAATAAATCAATTCGAGTTATTGACACTGACGGGACCGTCTTTTTACAACTCAATAAAATAAATCAAATTTTGTTTAGATGACTTATTTATTAACGTCGTTAGAATGAAATCAAGCAGTCTTTTGATGATTCAAACAACGGAAAGCAATTTCATTAAATAAAATTAATATCGGGACAACACCGGTTTAAACAAATATTAAAAAAAAAAATTGTTTTTTATGACTTTTTTATATTTTGTTGCATTCTCCTCCCATTCTCTCTCCTCTTATCTCCACAAAGCCCCTCTCCTCCTCTTCTTGCATCTTTATGACCAACAAAACGCGCCTTAAAAAAAAGAAAAAAAACCAACAACGACGACGAAGGCATTAAAGGTCTGCATAAATTACATCAAAGCGTGAAAGCTTTTATTGTTAAGCCATAAAAAAATTTATATCACCCCAAGGCTGGGACACCCCCTTGTGCCCCCTACGCCACCCAACATACCCCTTCTCTCTAGGGGCGAGAGGAAGGAACGCAAGCTGGTTTCCTCCGGTAATGATTCTCTTCGACGCTCTTCCTTAATCCGATTCTGAGTCTCTTCATATTCAAAAGGAAATTTCTTTTGACTTGAAAGAAGGAAACCTGAGGAGGAGGAAGGGGGCTCTGCTTTCTTAAAATCAAATTAAGTTTCTCCCCGATCCAGAGTAGAGGAGATGGATGATGGTTGTTTTTAAAAAAAATTTTTTACGTTCTTTTTTTATTACGTTAAGTTGACAGTAGAATTTCCCAAAAAGTGAAAACCAGACGTTGACTTTAAATCTCATAATTTATTCCGAAAATTTGGGTTTTTGTAAATGACTTAAAGAATACTACAATTAGAAGAAAAAAGAGAGGAAAGTCGATAGGTCGAGAAAAAGAAAACCGAAACCACAAAGAACTTAAACAAAACCGAAAGAGTAAAAATAAAGTGATTGAAAGACATGAAGGCAAAAAGGAATTGAAAGACAATTAGAAAGAAAAAAGGAGAACTATAAACACACTAACCCCCAAGGAAATAAATAAATAAATGGAGAGAGTATAATAATAAGATAAAACAGGCACAGGTTGAAAATTAGCATGATAGAGGAAAGTTAAAAAATGGAAAGGAGAAGAAAAAAAGTTAAGTTAGGGACAAACACGGCAAAAAGTGTAGAAGGCAAGTGTCAAGGAAAGAAACTCCAATGAGTACCGCCCAAATGCAAATTACAATTTTCAGAACCTTCAAAAAGATCAAAGTTTTCAAATAATCACCTCAGACCTACATACCAGACTCACTCTAAGACAAAACAAACCAAAAACAGAGACATACACAAAGCCAAACTAATCGATTCGAAGCCACCGACTGATGATATAAGAAGGAAAACGTTGCGGGAGATGAGCCAAAGACGGCACCGACCCGCTGCGAACAGGCGCCGATGTCTAAATTATCACAAAACAAAGCAAAACGCCAAAATAAGATGGCGAACTGGCGAGCAGAGAAAAGGATAAGAAATGTTTACAGATAAAAGCAAAGAACACAGACACACGGAACTATTTTCTAACGTGTCGCGGATGGTGGGAAGGACCAAAGCTGTCACCTTCCTTCCACACATTCGCTCATGAGACCAAAGAGTTTAAGTTTAGCGTGATTCAAGATGGCAACAAATTGATCTGTTAATTAGTTAACAAATGGTGTCATTATAGATGCTTCTTTTAGCATCATCTCTACACTTCCTCCTCTTCTTCCTCTCACATTCCTATCTTTTTACTATTACTTTCTACCCGTCTTATTAATAAGACTTCTACTTCCCTCTTCTTTCTCCCTTTTCTCAGTCCTGTTTTCTTTTCTTCCTTCTTGTCTCTTTATTTCACTCTATCCCTTCCTATCATTATCTTTATGCCTCTTCTATTCCCTCTACTATATTCCTCTTCTCTATTCTTTCTCTCTTCTATATCTTATCCCACTACAGACTGTACCTCCAGCCTCATACCCATTTATCCAGTTCCTGGGACTAAGACATTGGTTTATTTAGCCTCCTAAGCCAGACTAACTACTTGATGTCTGTCTTAGAGACAGGTGGTAGCTAACTTTAATTTTTTCTTCCGTGTCAAGTTCAAGTTGGTTGGAAGTTTTATCTACAGAACAGACCAGTGTCATAATCCCAGAACTTGGATAAGATATAGCCGTGGGTTTTGTTAAAGATAAGGGGGCAAGGGTAAAGTAGTGGTGACTAGAAACAAACAAGCAAAACAGAAAAGAGCACAAAATTAATAAAGAGGAGCACAACCGAGAGGATTGGAGTCAAGTGGTTTATGTTTTATGTTCTCCTGTCAGGGAGAAAACCTAGCTAGTTATTCTTAGACAATGGGGACCGTCAGATAATGTAATTTAGAACCAACCAGGGGGCATCGACAAAGAAAAGCAACCACAAGACAATCCCTATAAAACCAATTCGTCTCAGACACTCAAGTCGATCCTACCTCTCTCTCTCCATCATCTTTCAATACCCCACAAAAACATTTCGAAATTACCTCGTTCATTCAACCAAATCCATCGAATACCATCGCGCCTAAAAAAAGAAAAAAATAGTAACTCGCCAGCGAAGGCTTTTTAATTAAAAGTAAAAAGAGGAAGGCCAACAGGGTGGGAGTGAGTATACGAGGGAGGAGGTATGATTCTGCAATATTTCCATTCGAACACATCAATAAAGAAATTTCTTATTAATGATAATATTAATATTACTAAATAAATAACAATTTCGAGGTCTTCTTATTTATTAAATTGTTATAAACATTCCTTTGTATTCACATGTCGTTTGAGATTAACATGCGAGATTTGACTTTCTTTCTTCTCTCACCTTCCTCGACTAATCTCATCTCGATCATAATGCATTTATTGTGAGGTCAGCCAACTCCTCCTCTACTCCTCCTGTCCCTTTAGCCCCAACTTTGAGTACAAAAAATCCTAAATACGGTTCTAAGAATCTCTTTCCTCTACGATTAGACCTCAAATCTCAGAATTCTCGTTTCGAAGGTGTCGATCTCAGTTCTTTTACCTTCCTCCTGGTGACTGTGTGGAGTTGCGAAAGTACGTCCTCATAGGTGCAAACGGACCTTAGCTCTCTGTTCACGGAATAGCTCCCGTTTCCTTCTGTTCCACCAAAAGCTTTAAACCAGCAGGGAGTAGTTAACCTTACGCCATTTATCTCCCTCCCCGCCACGTTCACCTTCTTCTTCTCCTTCTCTTTCTATTACCGTCGTCAAATTTTTACGTTCTGCCTTTTTCTGAACTTGATGTCTTCTAATTTAAACTCATGATGGTGTTTTCACTTCCCTCTCCTTATGTCCTTCTCCTCACTTCTCGCACTCATCTTCTCCTTTAAAACTTTTCTGCTTTTTCGGCTCTCCGCTCAAAATTAATTTCTTCCACCCTTTTTAAATCTTTTCCTCCTCCTTTAGTAACCAAATTAACAAAGTACTGTATTAACTTTCTTTGGGATATACTGTTCGGAATCACGTTAAACCCTCCCCTTAAAACCTCTCAACACAGGCGACAGTTGTTCCAGCTGTTGAAGTTTTCCAAACAAAGTTTCACCAGACTTACCTCAATTCGTCTCATCTGTCTTCTAAATCTTTTACACCCCACACACTGTTTGCGTGACTTTTGGAAAACTTACCTGAAACGAAAGAGAAAAACCAATTTAATTAGACAATTTTTTTTTTTGGAATGACAGAAAATTAGACGGACATTTCAGAAACCGAATGACAGAGAAACGGAAGCTTTTTAAAAAGTTTATGAGGTGGTTCTAAGAAGGAAGACATGAATGATGAGAGAAGAAAAGAATTAATAATAGACAAAGGAACACAAACACAAACTGTTCATTGCTTCTCTCTCGAGGGATAGGATCTTGTCCAAAAGTTCTTTTAAGTCCAACACCCATGTAAGTTATACCAACGATTCTATAAATTGTCCCTTCAATAGAGTTAAGTTAGTTTGTAAAGAATGAACATAACTAGTAGGTCTAACAGAAAGATCTTTCCGTTTTTAGAATAATACAAGAATATACTATATCAGACCTTTAATAATCTTTATTGAATAGTGTAATTGTCAGTATCAGTTATGACTTATTTGTATCGGCAATGTCCGATGTTTCCAAAAAGGGGTTTTGATCTAACACTACCTAGAGGATATCGTCGTCGATTAAAGATGGCCACTCACAGTGAGGCTCACCAGAAAGGTTAAAATCACA
The DNA here is from genome assembly GCA_016920875.1 of Columbicola columbae. NCBI lineage: Eukaryota > Metazoa > Arthropoda > Insecta > Psocodea > Philopteridae > Columbicola > Columbicola columbae. The sequence continues at coordinate 2,205,471 of JADMLL010000008.1, forward strand.
CAGTTGAAATTTTTCGAACACTTTCTACAAGTTTTACGAGAAACTGTATCTTCACCCAACACCTTGAATAAATTATCCACTCCTTCTGTATCATTTCTTTCTTATTGGAATTCGTACAAAATACAATGGCTCCATGAACTTCTAATTTGTCAATCCGTTCTTATTTAATACTAACATGAATCACATATATATCAGTTCATTTTCTAGATTAGTATGTATACCGTATAGGCGATAAAAAGAGAAAATCATAAAAGCGTCAAGTGTATATACACAAACATGTACAAACTTGATGTAACATTATCAAGCAGAACTTTCCGGTGGGCTTAATATTATTTTGGAACTCCTTCTTCCCGGAACGTTTTTAGTTTCGAACGTTTTCTCATTACAAACTTGGAGAACTTGTGGTGAGATTCTATCAAATCCAGATATTCATAACGTGTACCCTTCCTTCTCCACTCGTCCTGGAAACCTTTTTCAATGTCAACTCCTAATTAATGTTTAAACTGATTTACACAAATTAGAAAAAAAAAACAAATCCAATTGCCCCAAACTCTTCCAATTTCGTTATCTCCTTATAAGCTTTATACGGTACTGATTAAACCTCTCAACCTCCGTCCCAGTAGCCCCCGGAAGGGACATAAAACAATCTCAAGCTTATTACAATAAAAGAGAGAGAGGGAAGGAGAGAAGAGGATATGAAATTAAAACCTAAAAATGAATAAATAAAATTTAGCCGGGAAATCTGACGAGGAGGAAGGAAAAGAAGAGAGGGAAGGAGGAAGAGGGAGAAAGAGTGAGGATGCGAAACGAGAAAAACAAAAACAGAAAAAAAAGCAAAAAATGAGAAAAATATTGATACAAAATTTTTCACATCTCGTTTTCCGATTTTGAACTTCAATTAAAGCAAATCGTTCCCTGCGGCGGCGTTCGTTCGGCGTTCGGCAGTCTCATCATAATCCCAAAACGAAAGAAGATGAAGAAAATGGCGGGAGATGGAGGAGGTTGATTTGTGAGAAAACTGGGAAAAAAGGATTTGGGTGAGAGAAACGTTTAAATGATTTTTTCCCCGCTTTTCACGTCGTTTTCAGTTTGATTTATGATCTAAGACGTTCGGATAGGATGAGGAGGCTGAAGAGGAGACGTGCGAACGTCTCGTCGGTCGAAACCGACGACGTCTGCTGTTTGTTTCGTTGGGAAAACGTGCTAGTTACGACTCGTTCGTGACTTTTCGTTTTAATAGTTTTAATTTGACTAATTCCTTCCGCATAATGTAATTATACTAAATAATAAAAAACGGCGTTCGAGAGCGAGCGTTCGGACGGACTTTTTCCCCAGTTTTAATGGAGTTGTCGACATCCTCGTCATTTCCTCGGATGTTTTAAATCTCTTCAACGAGTTTTGAATTTATAAGCAGAGACAAAAGTGTTACGAACAAGAGGAAGCATCAACTGTTCTCAGAAAAACCGTTCGCTATGGTAACAACGAGAAATTGGATGACAAAGATACCAAGGAAGAACTTGGACAAAAACAAGTTAAAGTATAAAATAGGAAGCTTCGGTAATAATTAACAAACGGACGTGAAAGAATGAAGAAAGCAAAACCGTTCGGTGGTGTGAACGGAAATCAACAGAGACGAACAGAAAATAGAGGAAACGAGTCTACAAGTAAAACTATAAAAGTTTATAGTAATTTATAGCACAACTATAAACACGAGAAAATGGCGGACACACTAGGCAACGAACGACCACACCCTCATTACCACCAGAACTACCTTCAGACACACGTGGCCTTCGCAATAATGACTTGACATGTTCGCGCTTGCGCAGACACGCAACTCAAAGCGTCTCATAAAATACAATAAATAAATAACAAAGTTTTCGATTTATGCGACCTCAATTTGTGCGATGAAACAATGAAGTTTGCGTTTACTCAAACAAAAATCGGGATGTTTTAAAAGACCCTTCAACCCAGTTCTAATAATATGAAAGAAAAAGTCATCTTAAAAGTGAACGCAGAAAAACTTTTTACTACAATTCATCCAAAAAGTGTGCAATATTTATGAAATGAAAGTGTTCGTGACAGTGATATGAAAACCTGTAATACCAAACACAATTCACGTTAGCGTGTATTCCTTTTGAAATGGATTCCTTCACGACTATGTGAACATTTGAACATGAACGTCTGAAACCTCTGGCTACAGCAGATACAGCAAATAGGATATCAGCCAGAGAACAGACAAAAGAATAACGTTGCTAACACTAACACCAACATCCCAAAACTCTTATTAAAAACGTTGACAGTATCATTTAATATAACATACAGGACCGCGATTCGCATAAAACGAGACCCCACTTCAAATCCACCAAACCGTTTAGACACCTACAATCATTACCATAACATTACAACAAAACGAAAGTGGCCAGAACAAAAGCGAGTACAAATACACAATCAGAGAACCAATAAATCTTAAATCTAACTAAAAATCGATTTGCTCGAACGACCGGAAGTCGTTAAATTTAAATTAAAAGATAAACCGCAAAAACCGAAATAAAAAATTAAACTTTTACGTTTTCGAGGTTTCTACTTTAGGTACTTCCCTTCCCCTCTTCCGACTTCCTTCCTTCCTTCATCTTCAAATCTAAGACCCCGAAAATGAAGCAAGGGAAAAAAATTTTCCGGAGGAAAGAAAATATCAAACGAATTATTTCCGGATTATTGAAAGTCATTCCCGGAAAATGGAGGGAAGGAAATGGGAAATATTTTTTCCACCACCTCCTCCTCCTACAGAGGACACCTTTCTCTCATTTTCTCGTTCGCCTTCCTCTTCTCTCCTCTTTCTCTCTTTCATTTTAGAAAAACTCAGAATTACTTTTCCCCTCTGTCGAGTGCTCGTGAAACCGGAAATCAATTAATCTGCTTCCGATCAAAATTAAATAATAAATGATTTCGAAAACTAAAGAAACCGTTAACAATTAAATAAATAAATAAATAAAAGTTTGTTTTCTTTCTTTCTCTCTCTAATCGAATATTTCATTTTTATTTAATTTTTTTATTTATTTATTTTTTTGCTTTATTTTGTGATCCTGTTCTCCTTTCGTTCAATAATAAATAAAATAAATTCCGTCGTCATAGATCATGTGTCATTATTTATTGTTGTCACGGTTCGGTGTTTCCGATTTCTTTTCCTTGATGGTTCATGACTTTGCCACACGTCCTTTCCCCTTGTCCTCCTTTTGCTTTTTCTTCTTCTCTATTGTCCCTTCCTTTTCCTCCTCCTCCTCCATCTTCTTGCTCTTCTCCATTTTTACTTTTTTTCCATTTTTTTCTTGCCCCATTTTCAATCTTCTACTGTTCCTTTTCGTCTTTTTCTTTTTCCTTCTTCTATCTTTCTTCATCTTTTCCTTCTGTTCCTCTTTCTTCCATCTTTATCTATTCACCTTATTATTATTATTATTTTTCTTTTTCTTTTTTTCTTTTCCTCTTTTTCACTTTTTTTCTTTCTCTTTTGTTTTTCCTTTTTTTTTTTTCTTTTTCATATATACGATGCTTTTTTTTTCTTTGTTTTTCTTTTTTCCTCCCAGGTACATTTTTTTTTTTATTTTGCTTTTTATTTTGTTTCAACTATTCTCATTTTCATTCTTCTTTTTTTTTTGCTTTTTGTTGACTTCTCTTCCATCCTCTATCCGTCATTCCGTGGCTTTTTCCTCAACATTTATATATTTTTTTCCTTCTTTTCCTTTCCCACCCTCTCTATTACTTTTTTCTTTTTCTTTTCTTTAATTTCATTTCATTCCTTCCTTTCTTCACTATCCTTCTCTTTCAATTTTTCCTTTATTCCCCTCCTCTTCTCCGAATAAAACAAAAAAAGGAAAAGTTTAAACAAACGTTCAAAAAGGTCTCAGTTTCTAAACTAAATTACACAGTCACTGGAACGTGACGTCACACATCTCCAAAGCCAACAAAAAAAACTTTACTTTCCACTTGAAAGAAAAATTTTTCCCAAAAAACTTCTCAAATTCGAGGAAAATAGGTCTATTTAATAAGGCACGTGACAAAGAGAGGAAGAAGAGGAACCACGAAACTTCGCAACTCCGACACGGAGACTGATGTACGTTTATCTTGGATGACAAACTAATCTCCTCAAAACTTTCGGTTTTATCCTTACTTCAGTCACACCCCTCCCCAACAGCCTCAGAACTAGTGAGACAGCTACAAGAAAAAAAGCTAAACAGGATATCTTGAGAGTGGAGACGAAAAATTGCAGGATTTGTGCTCGATTTAAAGTTGCGTGACAAATGCAACAAAGAAACGGAACCGGATTTGGGAAAAAGACGGAAATGAGATTGCAACGTCCAAACCGGGTTCTGCAAAGGAAACTAAAGACAAAAGGTAGATCGAAGTAGTGCCAGATTATTTTAACAAAATACGTGACCATCCAGATTTTTATATATCGCTCAGAAAAGCTAACCACCAACAGCCGAGACCATTCCAAAGAGAAAAAGAAAACCGGAAACAGCAAAACCGTCACATCCTCCCAATTTGTCAACCTCTCTCACTCTGTTCGCAGGCTTTCAACGGTTGGAACAACTTTTAAACCAAGATTTCATTTTCCGCTTCGCGTCCTTTCCTCTCTTCTCCTCTTCCTTTTCCTCCTAAACATTTACCTTCGACTTTTCCGTTTTTTTTGTTTTGTTTTTGTTCGTACACAACAAAAAAAACCTCCTCCGTTCATTGTCTCTTTCGTCATTGTCTTCCTCAATTTGTCATTTGTTCTGACGTGTTGTGTCCCCGACATGTTCTCCCCGTTCCTCCTTCCCTCTCTTTCTCTTCGACTTTTCTGTCATTTATTTTTACAACTTTTCCCTCGGAAAATTTCTTTTTTTGTTTATTTCTCCTTCTCCTCTCCTTTTTACAACTTTTATTTTAGTTCACTTTGCTCATTCTCTCCAATTATTTTCAAGAGTTCTGCCTAAGTTGAGCTTATAAAAATAAAATTAACGACTTTATGAACTCGGAAAGTCGTTGCCCCATCTTTTGACACCGTAAAAAGACGCCTAGACACATATATTTATTTATTCATTTATTTTATCTACAAATGCACAGTAGAACTTTATCCATCATGCCGTTTTATTTATTAATTAAATTTGGTTCTGTCTGATAATGTTACATCAGGTTTGAACAGGTTTGCGTAAATTCATTTGACGCCTTTTGAGTTCTCGCGTTTTATCACCTATGAAGTACACAAAAACTGAACTAGAAAATGAACAAAAACGAAAGTGATTCATGTTAGTATTAACTAAGAACGGGTTGAGATATTTGAAGTTTATTCAAGCCACTGTATTTTGTAAGAGATATATTTTTTTAAAGTAATGCACACACTCACGTAGAAATGATTTTATAAAACGCTTTCTTAAAAATTTACTTCCACAAATTTTTGTCTTTCCTCTGCTAACTACCACCTGTCTCCTACTTTAGACGTCAAGTAGTAGTTACAATCAATACAGGGGGTTTGATCCGAGGTATGGACCATCACCGTAACCTCAGGAGCGGATGAAAAATTAGAACAGGAAAAGAAAGAGAAGGAAAAAGGGGAAAGGAGAAAAGAGAACAAGAGAATAAGATAAAGAGAGGAGTTAACAAAGGGAAAATAGGCAGAAGACTGTGAAGTAGAACAAAAAGAAAGAAAAGAGGGGAGAAATAATAGGAGGAGTAGACAGCACAGATACACAGAAATGGACAAAAGACGTCAAAAACTTCTTTCATAAATGATGCACAGTTTTTCGGATGATTCATTTAATTAATGCCTCAAATTTTAGTAGATAATTAATTTCCTGAATACATTATTTAACTAGAGACCGAACTTCCCTTCACTGATCAATAACCAAAAACCTAACATTACTAACAGTAATGAGGTAACAGCCGCGATAATCTCAAAACTCATCTAAGTCAGCAAACTTCCGACTTCGAAAACTTTTTTAAACCCTATCTTGAGGGCGAAAATTATAAGAAATTTTTAATGGTACCGGAAATGGAATTTTTAATATTTAAAACCTAACTTCCGCGTTCACAAGATGAATCCTTCTGGTCGGTGAATTTGGCAAATTGCCATCCTGTGTCCTGACGATGCGGGTTTTGTGGGTTTCGCTAGGGGGGCTAAAATATCTCTTCTCCTCATCTTTTTGACCGTTTTTGGTTTTTACTCCTCCTCCCCCCCCAGGCCGCCATATCCGCTCCAACAGCCTAAAATCGATGACTTTGCTTAATTTTTTAACGATCTCCGATTTAGAGAGACTGAACTAGTCCCAGTGTTTCCTCAAGATATGGCTAAACCTACTTGTGACCTAATCCTTCGTCTCAAGCAGCCAGTAAAGAAAGATAATGTCGCAGATGTAATGAGAGGAAGTAGATAAGTAAGAACATGAAGTGTTAAGACAAAGGAAGAAGATAAAAATGAGAAGGAAGGAAAATTAAGAGAGGCCGAAGGGTTGGTGTCAGGTAGAAATATTTCTCTCATCCCTTTGAGAATCTTCCTCTCTCTCTTCCAAAAATTTGAGAATGAAGAAGAGGTGAAAGGAAGCAGGCAGAGAGAGGGAGAAAGCACACACACCTGGGAGAACAAGACTTTCGATTCCCCGAAGACAGACAAGAAAAAATTATTTTTCTTACGAAACCATTAAAACGTCAAGCTCGAATGGTCTTGGGCTTTTGGGCTACAGTCTGGGTCTGGGAAAAATGAAGAGGAAATGGAAAATTTCATTTTTTTCCCCGGGAAAAACGGTTAACAACAGAGAAAAAACCAAAAACCGTTATTTCAGAGAGAAAATATTATTTGCTGACTCACTCTTTTCGAGCTCCATTTTTGATCACTCTCTCTCCCTCTCTCTTCTTTCGTTTGTATAACCAACGTTTTGTAGAAAATTCTCGAAAAGTTTAGACATAAAAAGAAATACAGAAAAAGAGTGAAATCGAAATACGAGAGAGGAAAAGGGTTTTTCACCTTTTGTCAGCACGCGTATAACATGGCGGCGGTTTCCCGGGGTTTTTACACGATATTTTCTTGTTTAGAACTTTTCCTCGGGTTTTGTTTGAGAATGAAAAGAGAGAGAGGCGGGTAGGGGAGCAGAGAGAGAGAGAGTGAGAAAGGTTTTTTCTGTTTTTCCGTCGGTTTTCGTTCCTCGTTTTGGTTTTGTCCGTTTCCCCCTCCCATTTTCCGTTTTTGTTTCAAATTTGCAGTTATGTGAAGAACACCTGGGTTAATCCCAAAGGTAATGCTAATGCTCTTATACAAGACAGCTAACCGCTACAGCTTAACAGCTCTCATTCGAGTATTGTTGGTCACGTGACTTGGTTTGTATAGTGAACGCAACCATACGACTCACGTTTCGTGAAATGGAATCGGTTCTACTGTTAGCTTTTCTATTTTGTGGCTTGAAAGTGAGAGCTGAAGATGGAAGAAAAGGTTTGTCACGTGACTTATGAGAGTACAAACCAGAGAATTTGATCCTGAAGGTGGTGAAAGACCTCCAATGTAGTCAGTGATGACGATTCAGCAATAGGGTGTGATGATACGAAACATATTACTATCTCTCTCTCTCTCTCCTTCTCCTTTTCCTTCTAGATATCTCTCTCTCCTCTTCTTGATCTCTCACTCAACCACTGCTACCATGATTCCGTTTCTGCCCTCATTCAAAGGCGGGGTTTTCATAGTCACGGAAAACTCGCTTTCTCGGGTCGCGGCTGATCACGACCTGTTCAGGTCGCGACCACCAAGAGCCTCTTAAAACTCATTTACTTAACATACGTAACCTAGAAATGAGTTCAGTTGAACAATCCGACTAGTCAAGGAGATAACCGTAGTGTGGCCAAAGGAAAATGGCGGCTTTGCACACACACGATTTCTCGAGTGAAATTCTTTTTTTTTTCTTCTTTGAGACTCTACAGACCCAGGAACGTGTTCTTTGTGTAATCTTTGGGAACCTAATTCAAACACTTAACTATTATTTCATTATGTAACTAGAAGATAAAATTAATTAGAAGAAAAAAAATTGTTATTGTGACCTGTAAAAAGACAATAACACGTTATTGCTGAAACCTTTATAACTATGTCGTTTGCTATTAATTTCTTTTTGCAAAATATACTTTCAACATTTTATTAAGTACTATCTTCCGTTGTTTGAAAGTACGTTCGGGGAAAGTTTTCCTAGAAATCGATTTGGACATACATTTATATACAAAATGGTTCAATTAAACAAAATAAACACCGCGTAGGAACGTTCGGGTTATCTCCCGCTCCAATCACATAAATATATATATTAATACTAATGCAAGAGAGATGAGGCGTAAGATATTTTAATTAACGAACGGCGTTCGAAATCATTACCCCTGCCGAAGCTGTTGCCGAAGTTCTCCAGACCCCAATCACCCACCTGACTTTTAGGGAAGAGATAACGGGAAAAGTCAAAAACAGGAAGAACTCCTTTTCGTAATGTCACAGCCCTACCCACTCCTCTCCACTCCGTCGTCGGAAGAAACGTCACCATTTCCACTTTCCCGGTTCTATTTTGGAGATTTTCTGCTTTTCCTATTCATTCCCTCCGTTCTCCCCCATCTCCTCTTCCTCTTCCTATTTAATTATAGGCATTGATGAAATTTTCAATTTTCGCACAAAATTGGGTTCATCCCTTGGAATTCTCCGGAAAACCGTGGCAGGATACTAGGGCGGAGTGGAGGGGGGGTTAATTTTGTTTTTATATTTGAATACTGGGAAAGTTCAATTTTATCAAAGATGAACGGAGGAAGAGGATATCGGTTGGGCAGGGGGCGGGGGTTTTGGAAGAGAAGGACATAATTGCTTTCGTTGTTTTTAATCGCTTTTCAAGTCAAATCTTCTAGATTTGGTGATAATTGAATTCCCAGCTTTTGGAAAGCTTCAATTTTACCTTACTATTTTGTGTGAGCTCCCGACACACTTCCGGTAGTGTGAGAAAATTAAAAGTTGATAGCTTGCGTTTCAACATATTCCATATATATTCCAAGGTTGTGCATTATTTATGTATTAACCCTTACTCACATTCTTACTGCATATAACATAAAAATTATTTTTAATCAATGTGCGATATTTTTGAATTGTATCCTTGACACAAGTGTGCATTACTTTTGAAATGAAAAAAAAACCCTCGTAAATACAATGAGAAGACTTATTTCTACTTATGAAAAATAAAAAAGGAAAAAGACAATTCTTTCATATTAAAAAAGTTTCTTAAAAGGAAAAAGAAATATTCATGGAATAAATAAATAATGTTATTAAAAAAGAAAGTTCATTACTCAGGAAATCTCAAGAGAGAAAAAGAGAGAAAGAAGGAGGAGGAGGAGGATGAGAAAAGAGAGGAAAAGGAAAAGAAAAAAATTTTTTTTTCTCAAAGGCTTCACGATGAAAATTATTCACGAGTAATGATGTATCATATATATAGACAGAGGAAATGACGAAGAGATGAATTAATAACAGCAGAAGATAATTTTTATGTAAACAAAGCTGAATAGTGTGTATAAATGAGTATGTACATATTAATATAAAACTCATAAACCCATTTCAACCGAATTTTATGTATACACATCTCCGAACCATGTTATTTCAACCAACCAATATTCATAGTATTGAATTTTAAGGGTGCCTTCTGTGGTAATTTGTAGTGAATTCATCTTAGCGTTTTCACTACTCTGTGCATAGGTTTGAAATACTCTTCATCCTACCGCTTGTTCTTTCTCTCGTCAGCTACTGGAGCTTGGACATAGGTCTGTTCCCAAGCAAAACCTACCAACAACATATATAGTCACTTCTCGGTACAGATTCTAGTTTTGTTGGAGATCAAAAAAGGTGTAAAATAAATTCCCAAATGTGCAATAATTATGAAATGCATTTATATTAAGAGAGTGTAGATTATATATGATATGAACCTCCTAGAAAGTGTGCAACATTTTTTAAATGAATGGAAATGTGCATTATTTGTGAAATGCGTCCTTCGAAGATGTGTGCAGTATTTATGAAACGGTTTCAACTTGAGATTGTTCGTGCTTTCACTGTGAAGACCATCAGGTGTCCCTGCGGTCCAAACAAAACGTTTGAGTGTTAGCACTCTCTCTCTCTTCTTTTTATTTTGCCCGCAGGAGGGAAATGCTTTAAGCACATCTGATTACTTTCGTACATCTAGGCAGTACGTGGCAGGCTGCTGTTCTCTCTCTCTTTCTTTCTTTCTTTCTTTCTTTCAACCAACCGACCAAAAATTTTACTAATCTAAGCTACTCAACAGCTGATAGAATATATTACTAACATTTCTGGGATAGGTGTTACCACATTCAAGTTCAGAGCTACCTCCAGTTACCACAACCGAAGAGATGTTGAGGTGTTTCAAACCCACGTAAAATTTGACTCCTTTAAAAGCGCCTTATGTATATTCACCGATTACTGGAAGACCGAAATTTCCGTACAAGCTTTCCTCTTCTTAGTCAACCATCTCCCTTCCTCACCTCGTCTTCTCTCTCAACTCATTCCTCCAGTAGAAAATTAAAATTCTAAATTCCTTTCGTTTCAACGACTTGAAGAATCTCTCTTTGTCCCCCCGAATTCCTCGACTCTTATACAAATTAAATTTTAGAAAAGAAGATGATAAAAAGGAAAAAGTGAATTCTTGAGACGATGAAAATGAATTCGAACGGTTCCAAACGAACGGAAAACAAAAATTCTTTTTGGGAAAACAATTAAAAATTCAGGTTTTTGACAAAGGAATCGTACAAAAGACAAATGACAACAGCAAAAGAAAAAGTTTCGCCACTTATCTCCTGATAAAATCAATCAAATTCTTATTCGAAGGGCTTTTCTCTTCAAAAGTTTCCCTCCCTGTCCTGCTACTACTCCCCCAACCCCGATTTCTCTTTCTCGTGAATGAATCGACGAAATTCTCCTTTTGTATTTGGAAACTTTGCCAAGACTTCTGCAAATTACAAATGGCGTTGCTTGAGACAATCATCTCCAACTGACAAATTATTTATAAATAAATAATTTATTTAAACATTTTCTTGAAATATTTAGTCTGTAAAAACCACTTTTTAGGAGCAATCATTTCGAAGGTATTGCACACTTCCTTGAAGAATTTATTTCATTTTATCTCCATGCACACTAGCATTTATTTTACAGATACTGGACGTCTCACTGACCATTTAATCATTCCATATATAATCCACACTCTCATATGGAGCTCCGTTTATAATTACTGCACATCTAGTAACACAAGGAGTGGTGAAAAAACTATCACAAATTCACTGTTTATAAATAATTTCTGGTTATACTCTAATCCGGGGGTCGGCAACCTGCATCCCCCTGTAATATTTTTGCTGTCCGCTAAAGCACCAATATACTTATATTTATATCAATACATATAAGATTAAAATTGGTTCTTTCTTTTTTTCCTCTTTCAAGAATTGTAAAATTTGTTCTTTGATATTATTGTTATTATAGCATGTAAATAAATAAAATAAATTTTTTTCTATATTTATTTTTGATAATATTTATACTCGATATGATATAAAATCACTATTTAAGTTATATTTGAATGTGCAGCCCGCATAACAAATTTATCTTTAAAAAAGGCCCGCCGTCCGAAAAAGATTGCTAAACCGCTGTATTATATACCTTTTGGGTGTTTTTACTATATAACCCCGAAACGCCTATATACAGAAATATTATTATTATTTACAAACCTCAAAAAAATATATAAAATTTTCACAGCAGTTAATATCCAGTGAGAATCTCACGGGACGAGAAGGAATAAATTGGAATTTCGGCCAAAATTTGGTGTGAGCAAGTCCTTAGAGTGATAAAAAGGTTCGAAAAAAGCAATTTGGAAAAATTTGGGGGATGGAAAAGATTTATTTTAACTGCAAGTAACGTTTGTTATCATATTATTATAAGATGATATTATTTTGTGTTAAATTTAGTCACTGTTTGGTCATCTACCTACATGCCAGACCTAGACCCAGAATCCTGAACCTTGACCACAAAACACCTAAGCAGACTTTGAACAGCAAAAATGCGATATCTCGCAAAACAGAAGGAAGAACGAGAAGAGATAGGGTGCGCATCAGAGCAGCCTTCAATACAGAAGGACATCGAAGCAGCTAAGATGGTTTGGCCAAAACGTGGTACCTCCAAAGCAGCCTAAGGAGGAGACAAGACAACGGGGGAGACCACGGCTGAAATGGGAGGATTCACGTCCAAAAACACTTGCGAGAAAGGTGATACAAACTCTCTCCACCCTTAAGAGGTATCACATTACCTCTGAAAGAAAGAAGAAACTTGCTCTTAAATTCAAACCGTCATTCGATAGGCTATTGTAGAGAGATCTTGACCGCTATAACCAATTAGCCTACTTCCAACGAGTCGACAAGTGTCGTCAAAGGTGAAAGGTCAAAAGAACTTCAGGTTTGGGGGGAGAAAATAACCAAAAGGCGGATCATCCTCAAATTTACGTCGAGTACCACTATCAACATAACAAATAAATATATAATGCACTTAAAGTGAAAGGAAGTCATTGTGAGGATTTGACGTGAGAATAAAAAAATATTTTGTAGCCAACAAAAGACAAAATTTATGACAACCTTCTCCTCGTAATTGACGCACAAAAAAAATTCAACTGGTTAATTTTAATAATTAATAAACTTGCTAATGTGAATTAATTATTAATTTTCTTTAACTTCATTAACGAAATAATAGAATATTTTGTCTTTACTTTGACTTTAAAATTAACGGTGTAAGCCTCTCTCCCTCTCTCTTTCACTCGTCCATACAAAAAACACTCAAAATTTCTTTCCTCCTGCTGACCCCCATCTATCTCTAGAAGAGACATAAAGTAGTTGCCCTGGCTGTAAAGGAGCTTTTTATTCAGGGAACAGACCACTGTCTCAACTTCAGGGACATAATAATCGGATGGAACTGAAGGTACACAGTCTATCACATTTACTGGTCAGTTTATAAAAGCTCCACCTCGTAACGGGGGTTTAATAAAAGTTTGTTTACATTGTCAGTTTAATATTTTGTAAAATGGCCGATAGATGTGGTAAATATTGAGTGAATCCTTACCAAGTATATTTGTTGACGAATCAGGAGAAAGTATATAATTCCTGGTGATTATAGATAATCACTATCTAAAAATTATATACATTCTCCTAAGCTTGGCAAATACTGAGTATTTATCACATTTACCGGCTAGTTTATAAAATCATCAACTCGTGACGGAGAATTTGATAAAAGCTTGGTAGTTGGGGAAAAATCACTATTTTGTTTCCGTTAATGTAAACAGAAGTAAATCTAACCCAAGAATAGTTGGAGAGATGGTTAACATGGTGTCACGCTCTCGGTCAGCATGAACCACCACAACAGGTCTTAACTTCCAGGCAAAGAAAAAAAATTTTCCTTCAATTCACAAAACCACCAATAGACCGACCAGGTACAACGAGATACTCGGTCCTTTTCCGTCACATATTTGAGCCAGATAACTGGAGAGACGATGAATACAAATTCGTCCATTCGTCAAATGAACCGGAATAGCTGGAAAAAGCTCCTGTCCTCAAAAAACACAGGGGGACGGGTTCAAAACCATTTTGACTTTTTCTCTTTCTAAACAAAGTTGATGACTTGAGTCATAATCATGGAAAACTTCCTTTCCGTCCATCGGTGAACAAAACCACTCATCTCTAGTCGATCAATCGAAATTTTTTAATAAATAATCGAGCGTGATGTCAGCAGCGATTGTTTTTAGACGGCCCACGGACGACGAGATTATGCGTGTGGGATGGATTCGTTCAAGGATTTTACGTTCGATTTTGTTTTTGTATCAATCATTTCCTCATACTCCCAATTTTCCTGTCCCGTACGCCCCTGAGCCCCACACCCCCTTTTCCATTTTCTCTCCAACTTTGCAACCTGTCACGACACACTTTTTATTCAATTATTTTTATAGAAAAGGAAAACAGGTGACAAAGTGTTCGTATGTATATTAAGGAAAAAGGGTCGAAAAGGGCTGAGAGAAAAATGAAGAGAGAGAGAGAGAGAGGAATGAGTCAAAGGTTAAAAGATCGATGAAGGGAATTTTGTCGCCATGATGAAGCTTTACACTCACTTATCAGAGGGAAAGAGAAAAGGGAAATTTTGGAATTTTTCTCAACCCATCCCGAACAAGGTCAGAATCCAAAATCCATGGTAGCCAACTCCAGGCAACTGAGTGAGGTAAACCGGTGTCCTAACCTTTAGCATGGAAATTTCGGCTTCTAGATAAAAATGTCGTAAGATCGCCGACGGGGGCCTTCGAATGACCCCGAACCCCCGAATTCTAGAATGATTGCGCCACTTAGAGTCGTACCGAAAACATGTTGGGTCGGCGTTTGGGACTTTCATCCGTCTTCTTCTTCTTCGTTAACCTGAGGGTTGTTTGTGTTATCTTGTCTTCGTTTCTTCTTCCTTGAACTTTCTCGGTCTAACTTCAATTTCATGCTAATTTGTTTATTCTTTCGTCCCTTTCATGCCTTCTTGACTCCTTAATTAAAATGTTTCTTCCTTTCTTTGGTTTCCTTCACTTCTTTCCTACCTCCTACTCGTTTAGCCATCTTATTTTTATTCCTTCTTCACCTCTGAAATCATGTTCTTCCTTCCTATAATCTTTTACTAACTTCCTTATTTTTGCTGTTCTTTTGATTCATTCCACAACCTACCATCATTCATTCTGTCCGCAAATTTTTTTCTCCTAGTTTACCTCTCACCAAAATGAAACACCAAGTAGTTAGTCGGGCTTTTTACCTAGGGAACAAGTCTGACTTTTAAACCTCAGGAATTTGATCATGAATATGACTAGGAATTCGATCTGGGAAAGAGAGAAAGGTAGAAAAGAGTAGCAAGAAGAAAAACGATAGAAGAACCAGTTAGTAAAAAGAAATGACGTAGATATAGATAAAATACAGTGAATTTATATATTTATTGTCTTACAAGAACTCCTCAACAGCACGGTATCACTGAAAAAATCGAAATTACTAACAGAAAGAAATTTGGCACAAAACGGAGGATAGCTGAAGTCAGGTATGAGTCTGTTGATGAACAATCATTCCAACCTGAAAGACCGAACGGCTTTAAACAAGTTGTTCGAATTGTCTTTCTAAAGAGAAAACCAACAAATGATTCCAACTGAATATTTTAATTTAATTATAACAGAGCTATTATATAATTGTATAAATGGAATAATGAAGGAAGTAAGGTTATATGCATACAAGAGAATTTTAAAATAGCGGGAACCTGGGAAAATAGAGCGGTAGTGAAATGTAAGAACCTGGACCTACTTCCGGAATGGAAAAGAGATAAAACGTCAATTTTAAAATTTAAGTTTTACGTCATCACAATCTCACCAAGAGAGAACTTGATGGAAGACCGAGGACATACCGGAAGTACAAAAGAGGGACTGCTATAGAGTTCGTCTATAGAGAAGAGTTTAAAAACAGCAGGAATTTGGGCGATAGACAGTGAAAGAGGAATTAGGGAGACTACTTCCCGAATGGGAGAGAGAAAGAAGGAAAGAAGAAATAAAACCAAGAGTAATTATGGCGCTCAGGACTTTGGGAAAAGTGGAACAAAAATTTTAAATTGGAAGAGAGGGTTTTCTTAGTTTAGACCTGGGGGTTGATTGTCTGAGAGCCTGTAGGAGTGGAAAGGAGATTCTGTATGTTCTCTTTGTACAAATAGAGATGGGTGTTGGTACACAATAGGAGATTGCGATAGGCAGAAGGAGGGAAATTGTAATAAGATTTGAGCCCAGGGGGTGGAAACAGTTAAAGGATTAAAGAGGAAACGTTCTTAGTGAAAGCGGGTGGCTTTTGTACTCAAAGAATAAAGAAAAGAGACCAATTCTTCCGGGGGAAACTGCATTTGGTACTGTATATTCTTTTGCAAAAACCGAGAAAAGTGTGTAGTGATCAATAAATAAGTCTAAGATTCAAAGAGTTATTTTAGAGTTCAATATTCAAAGAGTTAAGCTGTACCAAAAACGTTTTTTAATGTTCAGCGTTCTAAATATTATTATTATTATCACTGTCTCTTCTCTTCTTTCCTGTACTTTCCTTCTATTATTATTATACATTAATTACTCTTTTACTCTTGACTATCCCTAATCCCATCCCAGGAATTATCTATTATCACCTAACTTAGCACTTTTACCGTAACATACTGCACATACTTCTCTGTATATTTTGTAATTCTCTGTAAGCCTAAGGGCGAAAGCGACGTATTAAATATATTATTATACTCCTCCATTAAAAACTCGTTTCTCATCACCACTCTTCTCATTCATTTTATTTTCAACTCTCTACTCTCCTCTCGTCCACACTCATTTCTTCCTCCCGTCAATCTACACCTTATAACAAAAACATTTCTAAAACGTCCATCACGTACACAAAAAACCGTTACAACAACAACATACAAAAAAAAATTTAAATATAATTTAAATCCTTTATAAACAAAATCACTTTCTCCCGCGTGAGAAAGTAAAGAAAGAAGAAAAAAAAAATTCTGACTCATTATCGCTGCATGAACCGACGAACCTGTTTGGTACCTGAGGTTAAAGGCGTCTCGCCCGCCAAAAATCATCCCTCTCTTCTTTTTCTCCAAACTTGGAAGTGATTTTGTTTCCTTTTTAGATTTAATGAGGGAAGCTGAACGCCTGGACCGTTTCCCAGACTCTCATCCCCCCTTCCATTTCCAGATGAATATTTTGTTTCGAGATTTTTTTTCCAATCCACATCTTCTTTTTGCAAAAATCCAAAGAAGTAAGAAAACCTCTATTCTTTTCCCGAATCATTTGCCTCCCTCCCTCCTCCTCCTCCTCCCGGATCTCCTCGATGAGGTTTTTATGGAAATTTCGGGAATTAAAATGCGAAAAATTTTTGTTTACCGCTTTTTCTTTCTATAATCCCTCCTCCATGTTTAGGATACATTTGACTTCCCTACCTCACCTCCTCTCCATTCCTCCTTCCATCCTTTCTATTTTTCTTGATAGGCTCTTTCCCAAAATTTGCCCAAATTATTATCTATTTTTTGTTGCCGTTGTTGTTTTTGTTGTTGATGTCTTTCCCTTCTCCTCCTTTGCCTTCTCTTCTTCCTCGTTTTTCGATGGCGAAATCGTGCCCGGATTTTAAATTGAATTCTTGATAAAACGGTCGATCGTTTCGTCGTGTCGGTGGTGTGGGCCTGGGATGGAAGAGAGCATACAGGCAGGGAAATTGAATTCGTGGGTGTCCTTGAAACTTCCGATTTTCCACCGCCACCCCGAACAAAAACGCTTTGATACAAAGCTAACGGACGGGCCGTCAGAAAATAGAAAGAAGACTGGAATGACGGTGGAGGAGTCGTGAAAGAGAGATGATCATCATCGTGACTTTTGAAGAACATCTTCATCTATCCACGTAACTCCTCAAATCGATTCTTTCACGTTTTCTCCAGTTCTTTGCTTCTGAGGAACTGTCCTGTACTCGTCTTTTCTCTCCTCCTTCCCCCTCTCTCTTTTAGCTTTTTATTTATTCCGAACTGTGTTATATATTTCTGATATCCCCCTGAGGCTAGTTTTGATATTCCTCAACTTTTATTATTCTAATCATTTGGAAACCTTTCTGACTTATTACTTTCACGTTTCAAGTTTCATTCATTGATTAATTCATTCGTTTTAACCACCACGGGATGATACAAAGTGAAAGAAGAGAGCGGTCATAAAATCACAAAAAAATTCAAGCGAAGCGGAAGCAAAAGGATTAACGATTCAAATAAAAATGAAAGTCATAATTCGAAGAAATACACGAAACTGAGAAGAAACAAATCCCTCAAAAATAGAAGATGAGAATTTAAGAGACGAAAACGCAAAAAGAACTGAAAAGGTTTCAAAAAACCGAATAAAAGAATAGTGGTTCAAATGAAAGATGACGCGAAAGAAACCAAAAAACAAAACACCTAAAGAAATCAAAACGCAAACCAGCCAAATCAACAACAAACAAAAGAGGAACCCCCAAAAACAGGAAAACTGGAAAAAAACTAATCCTTTATAAAAATCAAGAAAGAACCAATAAAAAGAGGATGAAATGAAAAAACAAAAGCCGCCGGAATACAAGAGCAAGAAGAGGAAAACATCTCATCAACATAAAAGCTTAAAACGATTCAAAACCAAACTTCGATTTCTGGCCACTGCTTCCACTTTCGAAACTACCCCCAACCCCTAACTCTCCACCCGTCATTCATTCTTTCCTACCCGGGAAGCAAAAAACCATTTTGAAAAATTTTAAATATCAAGTTTAAAAAAAGATTTCTCTTTCTTTCCTTCGTTTTAGAGCCCAAAAAAAGATTATCCCGGATGAGCAAAATCTCTCCTGTCCCCCCCCAATCCCACCTCATCTTTTTTCCAAGAACCTTTTTAAGTTTAAATCTTTCACGCAAAGACGAACTCAAACGGTACAACCGCAGAATACAAATAAGGAAGAAGTAAATGTTGACTTAAGAAAGGAGAAGGATTCGTCTATTAGGAAGTCTTCGGTTGGAGAAGATGGACAAGGAAACCAAGTCAAACATCCGATGATTCGCTTCTTGATAATATCAAAATGGATGCTCGTTAAAGAGGGAAAAAAATGAAAAGAAGAAGAGGACCCGTTGAAATCGTCTTTCTATAATACTTCCTTAATTGTCCTCGTAAAACGGTGAAACGAAAATCGAGTTCGTTTAAAATGACAACTCTCCGTGAACCCAGTCTAATGCGGCGGAAAGATAGACCGGATAATTGCCAAAGCAAATTGTTGACTCGTCTTCCTTCGTTTACCATCACCATCATCATCGGTACGTGAAAATGACACTAAAAACATGTGTTGTGGCTACCATCATCGTTCATTCCACTCAAACACGGAAGAAGTTATTGAAGAAAGATCAATTAACACCTCAAATTATGTCTTTGTTAGTGATAACCAATTCTAAATATTGCAGGAGACCTGTGGTACAGTGGTCTAAGTGCAAGACTAAATAATTGTAGTCGCGAATTCAAATCCTTTTCCTGTATTCTGTTATATTCAAAAAAAGGTGAAAAGCGGGATTAAAACTCAACTATAACTATAACTATAATTCAAAACATTAAAATTGACACTTTCTCACAAGAAATACTAATAAAAAACACAGCCCCTAATAATCGCCGGTAGTTTTCACCCAATAGGGGGCTATGATTGATTGTTTTGGAGCATAGCTAGAATCCTAAATCCCCTCTTGCTCAAACACTGGTTCTATTTGCAGTTCAGTATGTATACTGAATAGGTAATAAAATAGGGAACCAAAAAAAGATCAAATGAATATACACAAACCTGTTCCAATTCGATGTAACGTTATCGAACAGAACTTCCAGGTAGACTTAGTATTTTTTATAGAGTATATATACAATAGTACAAAGCTATAGTAATAATGGCAGCGGTTCTAGTTACCATACGATCTCTAATAAATGTATAAAAGGATATCCATGATTGAAAAACATCTTCTGAATCAACTAGTGGCAAAAACCTTTTTGGGAATACAGGAAAGGGTAATAGAGGTAAAACTGTTTGGAGTTGTTAAAAAAAAACCTTATCCCTACCCTGAATTCCGACGAAAACTAAAGCAAAAACCCGACTTCGAAATAAATCAAAACAAACGTCATTTTAGCAAATTTCCTAACTTTTGACGTCGTGGAAGAGAGAGTAAGGAGAGGGAAGGTTGTTGGAGGACAATGTGCCAAAAGTCCTTAAAATTTTCTCCACGCTTTTCCTTTAAAATAGTTTCTGTCTCCTCTCCCACCTCCTCTTCTCGAATGAGACATTATGAAGTTTCAATCTGCCTCCGCCTCCTCTGCTTCCTACTGCTGCTACAATCTCTTTCAAAACTTACAATGTTCGAATTTTCCCTACAACTTCCAGTACTTGTGAAAACGTTTCCACATGCTCTTGTACTCTCGATTGGCGGGAGGAGGAAGAATCCTTTTCAAAACGAGGAAAATTTTGATTTTAAGTGGTCTATTGAGGAGAGTTTGAAATGTTTCCCCCGTTCATCTCCTCAAAAAATCTAAATCAAATATTGTCGTCTTGGAGAGGAAGTAGAGAGAGAAAGAGATAGAAAGAGCGCGGGAGAGGAAGGAAAGCTCTTAAGAGGAAAGCAAACAAGTTCCTCGATTCCAAGCCAAATGATTTTTCCCAAATTC
Source organism: Columbicola columbae (assembly GCA_016920875.1). Lineage (NCBI taxonomy): Eukaryota > Metazoa > Arthropoda > Insecta > Psocodea > Philopteridae > Columbicola > Columbicola columbae. The sequence continues at coordinate 2,225,753 of JADMLL010000008.1, forward strand.
GGTTTTCCTGTCTCTCTCTCTCTCTCTTTCTTCCTCTTTTTCTTGAGGACGTATCACCCCCCAGGCTTCCGGACAAGATTTTCTTTCTTTTTTTCTTCTTTCCTTCTTGTTTCTAAACTTTATCTGAGTTCCCATGGCAACTCCCACTTTCGACCTTCATCCCCCTCTCTTCTCCTCCTCCCTACTCCGAATCCAAAATTAGCTTTTCCGTCGGTTGACCAACCCGAACACGACCATCGGCGCCATTTCTGGTGATTTTGATTTCTCAAAATACTGTAAAAAAATTTTTTTCCCTATATTTACTTCCCCTCTTCCCCTTCCTCTCTACTTTAGGAGTTTTGACAGCTCCCTGACAGACATACAGTGAATCATCATCATCATACAACTTCAGCATGACTTTTATATCACGGCTAATAAGACAGCATTGGGAAACTGACATAATTTAACCGAGTGTGATAAAATGATTCTTTCCTTTCTCCTCTCTCCCCAACCTTCCTCCTCCATCTTCTTACACGCTTTCTCGAAAGACGTCAAAATCAAAACTGAGTGACAAATGTTTGGCTACCGCGACAACTTTTCTTCATGTTCCCTCGACTACTTATCACTTCAAACTACCATTTGTCTTCTCACAGCCCTCTTTCCAAGACTTCCTCTTATCCTTCTCGCGCTTTTCGCATTTTCCTTCTCTCTGGCTCAAAGCACATCATCAAACCCGGAAATAATCGGCTTGATCACTATTCAGATCGATTTTAGATGTCGCCTCAACCACAAGCTCTCGCGCCCACAACCGCCTTCCAAAACTCGACAGAGGCTAAGTGTTCAGGCGAGAACCTTTCGCTTTGAGGATCAAGTTACATCCCACCAACATTTCCAACGACTAAAAGGGCAAGCTCATCCTCCCAGCTCTTGAAAAATGAACCAAATTTGATGAAAATTGTTTTAGCCTCCTCCCCTCTATCACCTCAGCATCCCTCCAATAAAAAAAAATGGCTGAACATCGATCCGAAACCCCGAACCCGAAGAACTTTTTTTATTATTAATAATTTCATTTCGATTCTTTCCGTTTCCGGTTTGAACAATGAAAACCGATAAAACAATGGCGATTCAAACCATCTCTCTCTCTCTCACTTCTAGATTCTTCTGTTCCTAACCATTTTTATTGATATAGTCATCGATTGTCTTCTTCCAAACAATAGAGCCTAATAATTTATTATAAAAAATACCCGACTGATTTTCTTATTTTCCTCCCTCCCCCCCATACCCTCTTCCATATCCTCTTATCCTCCGTCTCTCTTTTCAATGGATCCTTCACCTCGGATCTTTGTTTCTTAAATGAGTCGGATCCATTTGAATATAAAACAAGATTCGTTAGGCGACGATTCTGTATTTGGGTTAAAGAGGATTCCAAGTGTTTCGTGAGGTGTTAATCCACAAGAGGATCCTTTGATACCAGACAGACCGATTCCTTTAGGTGAAGAGAAGAAAATAGGTTTCCGGTTCTCTCAATCAGATGAATGAGCTAAAGTCTGGTGAATCTAACTCCAATTTGTTTTTACGAATGGGAATGGGTGTGTGGGTTTTGCCTAATTCAGGGGTGGACAATCTAAATACTTAAGGACGGGCCACCCCTGGCCTGATTTTTACTTTCTTTTTTTGGATAAACGTTACAGAAGAGTACAACTCCCGAACGTATTTATTATTTCTCGTTTAATCCTCTCTCCTTTTCTGACATTTAGTCTCTAAACTATCAGTTACATACGAATTAACCCTTCCCACAACCCTTACCCTCTAGTCCATCGACCCTTAGTAATTGCTTCACAATCCCAAACTTTTCATTCTTCCTTACTTCCATTTCTGCACTTTCTTCTAATTGGTCAAACACATAGATAAATGACTTGAACATTGTCTTCTCGATGTGATGCTACCTTCCTCTCCCTCTCCTTTCTTCCTATCTTCAACCACTTTCCTTCAAAGGTGTTAGGAAACATTACGAAAATTATCTTTCAACACTCCATCAACCCCCTATAAAAATCTCCTCAAAGTCAATGTTTTCCTTCCTTCTCTTCTCTCTTCATTTTTCTCCTTCGTTTTCGGTCTATTTCCCTTTTCTCGTCTTCCTCGGTGGAGGACCATCCAAGTCCTATCGCTATCTCTCTCCTTGATGAACCCCAGGACCAACGACATCTAACAAAACACTTGACTCGCTTGAAACGCTTCTCCTAGTCTCACCTGGTCTACCTCGTCTCCTTACCCATCCAACCAACTTTCCATCTATCTATCTATTTATTTATCTATCTACTCTTTCTATTATTTCTCCCCTCTTTTCTTTCTTTTTGTTCTACTTCACCCTCTTCTACTTATTTTTCCTTTTTTTAACTCTTCTCGTTTCCTTGTCTTCCCATTCTATCTTCTTCTAATTTCTTTGCTTCCCTTTTCTCTCATTCTTTTCCATCCGTCCGTGGAGTTACGACAATGGTTAGTTCCTCAGACCAAACCTCCTGTATCGACCTAACAACTACTCGGTGTCTCAACTTGGAGACAGGTGGTAATCATCAGAGGGCAAATAAAAAATTTCCTTTCACCTTTCCAAAATTTTCTTTTTGAAAGGGGAAAAATTAAAAAAAGCCAGGGAAAGATTCCTAACCGAAATGTCAAAAACTAGCATTCGACCACGATTGTCTCCTCCGCCATCACGTAAGGCCCGTTTCAATAAAATCCAAAATCTCTTTGGGTTTTCTTGGATGGGAGAGGAGGAACTAACGAAGGTTCACTTAAAAAGACATGGTTTTAAGGTTAATTAAAGTAATCTTTTTCCTACAAGATAGTCTTCCTTTCCTCGAACCTTAAAGATGGCGAAAGTTCTCCTCCTCCTCCTCCTTCGGCACTAACGAATTCTGATTTTAAGTTTGCACTTGCCTTCGACACAACTTTTCTGTTTTTCGAAATCGCGATACTTTCTATTCCCTGTGTTTTTTCTCTCTCTATAAATTTTTATTTAGACACTTCAACTGACCTCTTTAGAAGTGTTAATTGTCTCAAATACCCCACTTTGCGTTGTTCTCATTTTCAACTGAAATCGTTTTCGAAAAGAAATATAGAGCACAACTGAAAGAAGTAAGGAACGAAAGGAGAATGGGAAAACGCATTAAAATGAAAATGGCGACAGAAAGAGGTGAAAGACAATTAAAACTGCGATGGAACAAAAATAAAAACGGAAATTAAATTCCAAACAACTGATGACCTGAAGAGGTTGAGCCGGACTAAAAAATCAACTTCCCCCCCCTCCCGTGTCGTCTATTAGCCAAGGGATGTGTGGAAATTCCGACTAATTGCAGGAGAGAGCTTTCCACAACAGAAGGAACTCGAATAAAACAAGGCTTTCGCATCCTTTCCCATCCTACGGGCGTCTGCTACCCGAAATATTTTCAAAAACCGTGTCGAACCTTCCCCAGCCTCCACCCTTCCTCCCACCGAACTACCACACCGGCCCTCTCGGATAATAAAGTTTCATCCCTCTCACCCGTATCTTAGAGGGTTATTCATTTTGTCGGCTTTGTCTACCACCACCGCCCTCTAAACTTGCCACTTTAACGACTCCCGGTTAAAAGCTATCGGCGTTTCGTCCAGGGAAGAAAACCTTCGGCTCTGACCTTTTTGCGAATAATTAATTTCGAAATCTCTTCTCTGGAAGCCCTTTTGTGGAACTCGTTTTCCGACCACCGCCTTCTTCATCTCCTTTGTCCTCCCTCCCGCCCTCCACTTGCTCATCCTCTTTCACCGCCTCCACCGCCGTCGTTTCCGCTGTCGCCACCACCACTTCTCCTCCTCCCTTTTACTTATCAAAAACTTTTCCCTCGGATTGGGTTCGTGAAAAACTTTTCTTTCCCTTTACTTATGTTTTCCGGCTGTCTGCTACCGAAGTAATTAAAAGTTGGCGGCAATTTTGCGCCTACAAGGAAAAGAGACGGGGAGGGTGAGGGAGAGAGTGAAGAGCAAAAGGAACGCAAAGGAAATTTTATAGTATTTCCGGCCCTTTCGGGAAGTTGTCAGGAATATGAAAATTAATTTACTGGCAAAAAGGGAAGGAGATGGCGATAAAATATTTCATGTCAACAGCAGTGAGGAATGTTAGACGAATCAACACCGATAGAAAATGGTGATTTCATAAATAATGCACAAACAGAGTTGATTATGACTGAACAATACTCCCAAAGTAAGTCATAAAAGAAAAACAAAACTGCTTACCACCAAACCAACCGTACCCGGAACCCGCATTTCCGCCATCTTAAAACATTTAAGCTAATGTTGATCTTACCTGCAAAAACAAAAACACAGAATTAAATTATACTATATCTGTCCAACAAAAAGAAATAGGATAAATGCTTTTTCATCCCCTCCACTCCTCCTTCCTCTTTCCCTTTCTCCAAAATTTCCCGCCAAAATATTTTCAAAAATTAAATCACGCGACCCGGGCCAAAATCTCGCACAAAAGAAAAATTAATATAAATTTTCTTCCTTTCACGCGAAGTTTAATCTCTACTTGTTAACCTTCCCTCCACCTCTCTACTGCTCTTCTTCCTCTTCTTTCACCTCTAATGTATTATGATTATACTTATTAATCATGCTTTTTATGAATTATTATTAATTTCTGAAATCCGGATTAAAATACCTTCAACTTTATTTACCGTCCTCCATTATTTGCTTCTCTCTTCCTTCCCCTCTTGCCTCTCTTATTCTACGATCTCTAATCCCTTTCGGGGGTAGTTTACCGCTTATTATCTCTCTCTCTGTTCCTCTTATTTTTCGTTTTCTATCCTCTCTGTTATACTTTTCGATCTAGAAAGGAGAAACAAGCACGTGTGGCACATGTGGCCTCTATTCCTTTTAGCTATTTTTGTAATAACCTTTCCAAACGGTTATTACGTGGAACCAATTTCAGTTTTTATACTTTTCTTCAAAAGGGAGGCGGAAGGGGGGACATGGCAGACGTGATGCTCCAAAAGTTAAAAACTGAAACAGCTGCCACTTTACTCAGAGCAAACCTTGGGTGACTTAAACGACCTCCAAACCACCCACTCCAAGACGTGAATCAATAAAAACATACATGTGTCTGCTCACGTGACCATACCTCAATCTTCGTAAGTGTTTCCTGAACCCGAATCAACCCGTCAGGTTCACGTTTTGAGTGTGCTGTCACTCCCTCACCCACCTACCCCTCCTACCTACCACTCTGACTCATTTCTACCGATACCGGTTTCGTATTTTTAATTAACAAAAAAGAGTTGTGAAAGCCTTTCACCTAATCATCGACCGAAACCTAATTTATCACTCGACCCTGATTAATCGAATCGATTAAAAAATAAAATTCACGAAATTTCTAATGTTGGCGACCTTGTTCGCAAAACAGGAGGAAGATTCCCCATCGGTATACAGTAGCAGTTTCCCACAATATTTGGAAGCCAGTCCACTTGACTTCCATCATCCTGGCCACCAAAAAACCAAGACTCTCGATCAATCACAGATTTCTAAGACAAGATTACAATTTAATACTTCGAATTCCCTTTATCTGAATCAGACAAGACAATAAAAGACGAGGACCTTGGCCGAAAACGCGCCTAAAAGGCTAAATACTTTTCATTCCTCTCCTCCCCACATCACTCAAGGCTGTCGATTCTAATCCATTTCATCATGTCTTAACATTGAGTGTCTCTCTCTCTCTCTCTCTTCCTGTAAGCACACCACAGCCATGATCCCTCTAAATCTTTTCGAAACTTTTCGACTAACCCTCGAAACCCTTACAATCTCTCGCAGACCCGCCTTTAATTTGACGTTCCCAAGGGAACGCAAACGGTCCAAATTCTTTTTTCAGAACAGGGAAAAAACCTCAACGGAAAGGTCCGGTCCAGAAGAAAGAGAAAACGATGGGAGAGAGAGAGAGAGCCAAAAATTTTCAAGTGTTTTAATAAACAATAATTGGAGCGAACCCAGTTTTTGATATATCACAGGCGTGAAAGGTGAAGAACAAAAAAAAACCGAACCAAGGTTATCGACTTAATGATTTCAACCGTTCACTCGCCATTTTGATTTTTTTCCCAAATGGAATTTTTAGGTGAGTCGATGATCAATCCTAACCAGGAACAAAAAAAAGAATCAGATGGAAGATTTAAACACTCTTCAAACTGCAACACTAATTCTTTCCTCCTTGCACGCCTTTTCCCTGCCAATACTAATAATCAATTTGCCATTCTAATGATTGACAAAACGATTTCCGGTATTTGTAATCAATTTAATGCAGAGGACACAAATTTCTTTTCACTTAGCAGACAATCCTACAACACCGGTCACCATGCAAAAGCAGATATTGGTGTCTGTGTTAGTTTACCTTAATCTGTCACAGACAGACCGCTACTGGTGAACCACACTGCCTACTATAATATTATAACAAACAAATTTTTTTTTCAACAGACAATTTAAAGATTTCAGAGAATTTTTTTTGTTTCCGGATAGCGGCCTACAATCACAAAAAAGCTCAGTGAACACCATGTCCCCCTTCACCATATCTCCCATCTGAGGAAAGAACACCGTCCAAGTGTCTCCTAATCAATAACAATTTATTAATTAAACACGAAACAAATTGATTAGAATGAAACGACAGGTCTGTTTAAATTTTATCCAACAAACGATCTTAATTAGATGCGATTTTTAGCTATGTAACATCAAATACAAGGAAAGTCTTCATATATTTAATGAAATGTGTTTAACGCAATCTAATATGACACGACTGATAACGTATTTGATTTAAATAAGACAGTCTTTTTATATTTAAAAAGTAAGAAAGTCCTTATAGTCTTCAGCTTTCAGCTTTACATGATTTTATACAGCACATGGCTCCAGTATGGAAAGGAAAAACCGGATACGTAGTTATACCTGGAAGGTATATTGCCTGTCAATTTAGACCTGTTATAGTTGTATGGTATCCAATTGATATTATATCAAATTCCATCCCGTTTGCACTGATATATACCAAAATAGTGAATTTTTTTACCCGAATGTCTTCAAAATAGAACACTGGGACGATTAGGTATATTTAGTGTGCTATGAGAATCTTCAATTCTGGAGAAAACGCGTTTAAATGTGCTCTGTGCAAAACGTTTACCACAATTATGCCTTTTGAGAGAACAACATAAGTTAGCTCATTTGTGTCTTACTTCACATCTATGTTACCATGGTTATCAACTTCGGAAAAATGAGGATTTGGAAAAGTAACAGAAATAAATCTAACACTGAAGAAAGAAAAACAGTTTAAGCTGAATCACCGGGAGGAGGTGTTAAGTAAACATAACCCCCAGATCGGTAGCTGAGTGCGCGCTAACCCTTTGACCACCAAAATTATTTATTTATTCCTTGACATTTGCTCGGATTGATGTCTCTGACTCGTCGTATTAAAAAATAAATTCAAAAACCGTGGGTGTGACTTTATTATATATTTATCACTTCACAAGTGTCTGCTAACAAGTGGACGCGCATTCGTGGGATTGTCTTTCTACCACACAAGTGAATGTGGTGTCGTCACACCTGAGTGCTTTCGTCCTTCTTTCCGTTAGTCCTAGACACCCCCGTTGCCTTCAAGAATATTTGAATAATTCATTTATTTGTGACCAGCCAAAATAAGTAACCCCCCCGCCCCCAATTCCCACACCAGGAAGGACAAGCGGGGGATTAGGTCCTCGCCATAAAGTTCATTTCAGACGAATAAATTACAAATTCCGACATGTTTTCGAGGCAATAAATCCGCTTTTTGCGAAACAATGAAAGCTCATTTGTATTTGGGGCCCAAATATCTTTCCACCCCACCCCCAAACTTTACCATCCCCCGCGCACTTTCGACGAAGTGGAAGAAGAGAATCAAAAAACTCAAATCAGTTTCTCTCACAGGCACAATCTCGGAACGTGAGCCCGTTGATGAGCTCCAATGGATTCGGAACCTTGAAAGGTGAATATATACCTCCGAGGCTCGAAGAGTGAAAGGGAGAAGAAGAAGAAAAGGGAAGATGTCGAAACGAGAATGACATTATCGCCCGTAACTCGCGAAATTCTTTTTTATCACGGTCTTCTCTTTCATAGTAATTTATCTCTTTCAGTCCACTTATCACGTGACCAAAAAAACTCGCGAGGTTTTCTACTATTATCCCTTCAATCTTTTTCCACTTCTACCTCTACATCTTTTTATACATACGCCACTCTTCCTTCCTCATCTTTAAGAAGCCATAAATCACAGTTTTAATCATCTGACTGTTGGAGGGGGGGCAGAAAGAAGGGCAAACAAACTAAAATTTGAGAAATTTATCGTAGTTTCCGTTTTTGGAGCGAAAAAACCAGAGTTCCAGGAATTTTATCTCTTCAGAGTATAGCCCCCTGTCCTTCTCTCGTAATCTCTCAACTAGACAATCCAAAAACTTGATTTTTCGAAGAAGGCGGAAACCCAAACCGTCAACGAGGTGGCCACCACAACTCAAACATCGAACACTTTCATCGATATTTAATTACAACTATTTTCCTCGTTCTTATCTTGTTATCCACCAAATCTAGTTATTAATTTTTCGTGGGTTTAATGACAACCGGAGAAATTGTTGAAGTGTATAAATAAATTTGCTAGGAAACTAGAAAGGAGTTATACAAAAACGAGGCGAATTATTGAGCAGCTTCGATTACAACCCCTAAAGCCATCCTGCCTCGCCTACAAGAATGAATGGAAAGCGGGTATAGATGTCTGACGTTCGACTTGACCCAGATGTTAACTCGTCACGGATGTGTCGACGCCCCTCTGTATACAATACGACCAAAAGATACAGAAAGAATACCCTATATGAACAGTACAAATTTCACATGAAGAATCCAGACTGCTAAAAATGAAAGACCTCACATATGGAGTAGGACACCATGTAAAGAACTAGCTACAGCAATTATAGTTATAGTTGAGTTTTAATCCCGTTTTTCACCCTTTATGGGTTTAACAGGATACAGGAAGAGGATTCAAACTCGCGACTATAACTTCTTAGTCTGACACATAACCACTGCACCACAGAACACCCAACTACAGCAATTATTTTGGTTTCAGGTACAACAGTATTTTTAACTTAGGCATTTTACAAAATCTAAATTCAACGATCCAGAATCCAGATTTTATATTTTTCTACTGATGTACAAACCTTAGTAACAGAAGCAGAGAACGAAGAAACACACAAACACAAAACACGCATAATCATCAGAACCAAAACCAACATAAACACAACATCACTTAAATACTACACTGTAACTGTTATTATTTAAAACTTAAGCACAACTTGAACATTTCGTTCAACCAACCGCTGCAGACATCTTCATCAAACTGAAGTGCGAATGCTACAAACCTTGCTTTTATACTATTTGTAGGGAAAAAATTTCCCTTCTGCAGACGACAAGATGGCGTTATTGGTAAACTTCTTTGCTATACACAACAAAATGGCGTTTTTAAAGTGTCTGGAGATACTGAGAGTTTCTGAACGTTTTTTGAGGTTTCAAAGATGACGAAAGTACGTGGCAACAGACAACATAGTGTATGGACACAGCGAAAGAGCAAACAAGATGCCTACTACATATCTCCTCGTTTAAGGTATTTAACATATTTTTCATTTAAAAAAAAGAGACATAGAGACATCCCACAAAAATTACAGACAGTCACACTCATCGGCTGTAGTCAACGTTTCTAATTCAGCTACAAGATAAGAACCAATCCAAAAAAACGTCTAAAATTCTTAGACACAAAATATCAAACAAACGAGTGTCCAAAAAAAGGAGAAACACGTTCGCCCATTCTTCCGGTGACCGAACGCACTCCAATTCCATCTCTCCCTCCCCCAAACCCTCAGCCAGTCCTCCAACAGAAAATTAAAAAGAAAACGAGATTTTCTAGTCGTAAAATCGTGTCAAAATCATCTTGTCGACATTTTTCCCTTTTTCCCGACTTTACTTTTCCCAAATCCTATTTACTTTATTAGTCGAAACGGAAGAAGAATGAAAAAAAATTTTTTTTTCTTTTTCAATCTGATAGAACCAGAATCCGAGGAAAAAAAATAAAACTGCGACAAAAATCTGTCTCCTGAGTTTTTCTTCTTCCTCTCCGTGGAACAATTTTTATTTTTCTACTATTTTTAATAAGCACATAAGAAAAAAAAAGTTATTTAAATTTTTTAATGTTTAATTTTATCTTACAGTCCGTCACAAATACTTCCAGGCTTAAGAGTTGAACAGGTACAAAAGAAATCGCTTTGAAGCAACCTTTTCTGATTGTTGATGTTACTAGACTCCTGAGCCCTTCCTGGACCTTGTTGATCTTACAACCTTTCTAATGTTACTGGAACCGAATGACGTTATAGTGACCACTGAACTATTCTTGATCATGCATGCCGGTTGGGACGCCACTTGTTTCATAATTAATGAACACTAGTACGAAGGTTTCATTTCATAAGTAATGCACACTCCTTGGAAGGTTTTGTTTAAAAAATATTGTACATTATTCCACAGGTTTCATTTCAAAATTACTGCACACTCTTTCGAATGTTTCTTTTTGACTAAGAAACGACATTCTGTCTGCAGAGGAAATGGTTAATTTGCCCCTGAAAGCATGTCAGTCAATCAATATGTCGAACAGCATGTCAAACTCACCCAATGAAAAAATAGTTTAGATAAATCAAACCTTCATCCAGTTGCATGTTCAAACTCCTTTCAGGTATTCGAGTATGTACTACTGCGCATCAAGACCCAATAAATCCCACGTAGGATGAAGGAAGGTTTGCACAAAAACGACAAATAAGGTTTCACAAACCAAAGTTTTTCGTTGACAATGGGAAATGACCAAACTTCCTTCAAGGACAACAACGTCCCCATTTAAAGAAGAAGCCTATACGATGCGTACCTGAATACATACAATCGATAGGAGAGAGCGGGGAAAAAGCTTCAAGACACAAAAATTACAGTTGACACTGAACTCAAAAAACTGCCAAAAAAAAAAAAAGAAAAGAAAATTCTCAAACCACCTACTTTCAGGTTCCGAATGAATTATTATAAAATCAGGTATTTCAGACATTCCGAGACGTTACTTCATTCCTCCGAGTTAAAGTACCTGTTTATCTTATTGACTGTTATTCAATCTCGAAATCTGGGTTAGAAGACTACCTATCGCAAGACGGCTTTTATCATTTGATCTCCGTGAAGAACATTCTGGAGTCTTAAATAACTTTAAAACTGACAGCTTTTGTTACTACTTAAAGTCTGGGTGACTACAATGCATACATACTATCTCTCTCTCCTGTTTCTATCTCAAAAAATATTATGCGGACCGGAAAGTAATATGGTAACATAAGTTACAGTAAAGGTGATAAATCCAGCGAATATATATAAATTTCCCGGCGATTATTCATAATCACCAACTAAGGTTCGTAAATTACTGAATATATACAAAATTTACCGGGTTGTTTATAAAATCTCTAGCTGGTGGAATTCAATAAAAGTTTACTCCGATGCTTGACTTCTGTCTCTTCTAATTCAGAAATTCGTGTATTGATACTGACGAACACAGCTCCTGGGCCTTTTTCAGATTTTCTGTTAAATTTGTCAAACTCCTATTTCGGACAGTTGGATATTTTATAAACTAGGTGGTAATTGTGATAAATATTCAGTAATTTGTCACATTAACCAAGCTTAGTTGATGATCTTGAATAATCGCCAGGAATTAGATATATTCGCTTGATTTATCACTTTCACCGCAACTTATATATTTGATGTAACGAACAGAACCGACATCCTTTTCTGGTCCACCTAATATTTTATCATTTTCGTCAACTATCGCGGAATTGACCAAACCAGGACAGACATCAAGACAGCACAAACAAAGGTCATTACAAACAAGAGCAGAAGGAAGTTGGGATCAAAAACAGACCAAAAGCAAAGTCATGCGAAAAAACCGAAAAGAAACAAAAACAATTCCAAGAACAAAACCCCCGAAGCAGAAAACCCGATAAGCAGAGAAGGATATACAAAAGGTACGGCACGAAGGTCGCCCAGTCAGGAGTACACGCGCCTTAAAAAAACCAGGGAGAGGGGGAAATGGCAAAGAGGAAAAAAATTTTTCAATTTCCCAAGGTTTCCAAGGGCAAAAGGAAACTTAAATCCGAACCTGGTTTACCTCGAAAGAATCCCGAAGATGAAAGAAGGATAGAATACGATCTCTTCGACTAGTGTTTCTAGAGTCAGCGATCTCAAAGATCAAAACCAATTGTCCCGGTACAAAGAGGAGAAGGAACACAAAATCTCAGGGTCGGAAACTAAAAACAATTCAACGGGTGACATCGCAAAAAACCATGATGAGTGATTTTTGAACTTTTCCTCCGGAAACCGGAAATGAATTTCTGGCTTTCATCGACATATCATCTATATAGTTCTCATTCTCTCTCTCCTTTCTCATTCCTTTCCTCCATACAAAACGAGGGCGTAAATAAAATAATTTCGACTTGATTGCCCGGATTATAACGACGTTTGTGATCATTAATCCGTCGATGAGCTTAATCTCGTTTCACTACAATGGAAATTCTCGCGTACTCCTCTCCCACCTCCCTCCTTCCCACTCTCTTCCGATAAATTTAATCCTCCGGAAATTCCACCGAGCGGAAATATCCGAAAATGAAGGAAATTCACTCTTGGAAATGGCGCGTTCCTCCACCCACCACCGCCCCGCCACTTCTTCCTCTTCTCATCCTCCCAAATTGGATCTGACCTCATTGTCCTCCTGCTGCGATTTTCATTTTTTTTTGGCCATACACAAAGGCCTTGGACACATTTCATCCCGCCTATACAAGAGATGTCAAAGGGGAATATGGTGGCAGCAACCACATATTAGCCAGATGAATACTCAAAGCGGGTGGTATGATTATGAAAATAAACAGATAAAGTGGAAGATAAGGTATTGCGAAACTGAAGAAACTGAACACAGTCGACGAACACGGTAAAATAGGCAAAATTGCCAAACAGACCCGTGAAAAAAGTCGTGGGAATGCGAAAAGGTGGTAGGATCAATCAACGGAAGTAGAAACCGTCAATTACACAAAATCAGATACTGTTGGCTAATAGCTATTGATACAACCTTATACCCCTCATCAATCAGTCAGTTGCAAAAATCTTTTGGTTTGATTAAGTACAAATACAAGAACAGCTTCTGTAGCCCCTCCCCCTTCCATTTTTGACCATTTTCGAAACAATAACTGTCGACTGAGTTGCTCAGTCCTTCAAAAGAGAAGACATCATAAATGGACCAATGAAACGTCCTAGAATGAGGACATCACTCTTGACCTGATTTCATCACCAAAGTGTGCGTTATTTATGAAATGAAATTCAGCTTAACAATGTCCGTTATTCAGTTCAAACAAACATCACTTATGAAATAAAACAATCACAGCACAGGGTGCATTGATGTAAACAATCTTCTTAGAAGTTTACAATATTTATGAAATGAATTCTTCATGATAGTGTGTATTACTTATGAAATAAAGCTCTTTGGCAGGGTGTTTATTATTATAACAGATATCAAAATTTCTGCTATAACAGGTATAGTCAGTCCCTAGGAGGTAGGACCTTCAATATCATCATCATCTGACAAGTTGAAATTTTCCCGTCCTCGGATCTTCTCATGGGTACTACCCATGACCCATCGGGGCAACAGTCAGGTGACTCTGACTCAGGCAATGAGCTGATTGGCCGCTGAACAAGTACACGCTTCTAACGTTGTCCGAATCAAGTGTCACGTCTTTTTTCATTTCACTGAATGAGTCAGATATAAGATGACATATCTCTAAATATAATTACAATAATATAGGAAATTCTTTTTAGCTTTCATAAAATACAAACCCTTGCACTTTCCCACGTCTCCGCTCTCTCCTTCCCCAAAGAGACGCAACGATACCGAATGCTAATTTGAACCGTAATGAAAGGATTATGACAGGGCAGAACGACAAATTTTTTAATTCAATTAAATACATACTAGAGTAAGGCCGGGAAATTAACTAACTAATAAATAAATAAATAAATGTCAGTGTGCGCCATGTACGAAGCGACCTTCATGTTCACTCACTTTCAATTAGCTCAAACCCTATTTAGACTAATAACTGTGCTTTTTATAAAATCGAATTTAAATTTCAGGCAGAAAACAATTTTTTTGTGTGATGACATATTTATTTATTTATTTATTTAATTGGTGTCTCCCTAGAGGTGATAGGTAGTATTGACGTTGAGGTGAATGACGATGACAATGCTTCGTGACTGGGTATAGTCACAATATAGAAAGGACAAAGGGAGGTGTCTATTAATAGCTTTAAACTGGCCTTTCTAAAGGGTCTGTTAAAGAGTTAATTACTATTTCTACATGTCTCTCGAGTTCCAACCTAAACCACAAGGCGTTGTGAGTGAGTGCCAATTTGAATGGAATGACGGTTTACCGAAGGACAGGAATTTTGCGGACAATTCGGCTGGCAGGTGTAAGAAAGCGGCCATGCTCATGAGCAGCGGGATTGTGGTTTGAAAGCCGTCCTGGAGGTGATGTCATTAGTTAACTGACACAAATATGTGTTAATTATCATAACTTTTCGTTCGGCTGGTTTTACAACCACAATCCTTTTTGGGGCTCTTATGTGATTAACCCTTTTTTAGTTACGTTCATTGAATCTCTGTCATTGCTATGATTCGGAACGGTGTATTAGGTGGACCGGAAAAGAATGTCGGTTCTGTTGGTTACACAAGAAATAGCCTATATAACACTGTAAAAGTGATAAATTAGACTATTATATGTATAATTCCCTGCAACGTGACTAACTGCTGAATATTTATCACAATTACCGGTTACTTTATTAAATCTCCAACTCACAATGGCATATTTAGTAAGAGTTTGCTCAGACCTGGACTTCTGTCACTTTTACTTATACATTCGGTGCTTCTTGTGGGTCAAAAAATGACAGAAGATAGGCATGTCAGCAAAGTTTTATTAATTTCTCTACTATGAGTTGAATATTTCCTAAACTAGCCAGTAAATGTGACAAATATTCATTAATTTGCCACATTTATGAAAATTACTGGCAAGCGACGAATACACGAGATGTAAAACTGACAAATACCAAGCGTCTGAACAAACTTTTATCAAATTTTCCATTTGGAAT
Source organism: Columbicola columbae (assembly GCA_016920875.1). Classification (NCBI taxonomy): domain Eukaryota; kingdom Metazoa; phylum Arthropoda; class Insecta; order Psocodea; family Philopteridae; genus Columbicola; species Columbicola columbae. Next base: position 2,240,992 of record JADMLL010000008.1, read on the forward strand.
TAAAAATTTTATAAACCAGCCGGTAAATGTGATAAATAAACAAGAGTACGCCATTTTAACCAGATTGAGTTGGCGATTATATTGCTTGATTTGTCACTTTTATTATACCATATTTACGACGTTACTTTCTGGTTCCGGTATATTGTATTGAGAGAGAGGGCACTAAGGATGAACAAACCAAGTCACGTGACCCCAAAAAGACAAAACTAAAACAAAACCAAACTGACTAACCAAACGCAACAGGCAATCAAGCAACAAAAAAGTCATGAATTCGTTTCTCACAAAAAACTTCACTTTCATGAGAAAATTCATCAGGAAAAGATAAAAAAAACTTTTGTAACCAAACCAACCGCCTTCTACGAAAACTCGCTCAACTCGAACAGAATCCTGAACACGTTCGAAAATCAGGTGGAATAATTCACGAGAGACAGAGAGAGAAAGAGGAAAGACAAACTCTTCACGTTTTAAAAACAAGAGAGTCAAAACAAAACAAAGCAACACACACAAAAAAGTAGATCTCGAGACAAATTTGAAATTTTAATCAAATAGAATTAAAAATTCAACCGGAAAAAGAAAACGAATGAGCGGGGGAGGTGAGGGGGGCTTGAGAGAAGCCTAAAGAAACAAAAAAATTAAAACAATCACGACAATAAGAGAAACAAAAAAAAAAGAACAAACAATTCATTTATTGTATAAGTGGATCAATTTCCCTTTCCTTTTTTGACTCGGTGAAAATTTATTTCCGGCGAATCGATTTGTATCGATTACTCGAAAAAGGAATTCGATTTAGTCAAAGATGGACGACGGAGTTTTCGTTTTCATTTCCCTATGAAGGGGGAAATACGTTTTTTGTGAATTTTCAAATTTCTCTCCCTTGTTTGGGTTCGCGATGGAATTTGTGATTTCGTTTTCTGTTTGTTTGTTTGTTTGTTGGTTGTTTTGTCTTTTGTTTGTTTTGGTTCTTGAGTTGTTCTCTTCGCAGTGCTGTTGGAAATTTGTATCTTCTTTCTTATGGGAGTGAAGGAATCTGCTTTGGCTTGAATTTTTCCCTTTTTCTTTCTCTTTCTCTTCTTCTTTTGTTTGTTGTTTGTTTTGTCTTTTTCTGCTTATTTCTGCCTTATTCGTTTTTCTTTTCTTATATTTCGCTGAGGATGACTTTCTGAAATCGTCAGCTATGTATCATCTAACCTCTCTATATGATTCTTGTCTTCGTTGTCTCTTAAATGTCAATAGTTCTAAATCTATCTTCTATATTTTTCCGCGGTCTTTCTTAATGGCTAGTTTGCTTCTGCAGAAGTTGTCGAATACTTTCCTGCAGGTATTAAAATACTGACTACAACATCCTCTAAATCCAGTTGCGGGAACATTTTTTATAGTCCTTCCCACCAAGATGCCCAGCCTGAGTCTTGTTTGAGTCTCGTTAATTGTGTTCTTTTCTTTGGTAGACGAATCGGTCAAGGCGGTGGTTCTGCTGAATACTATTGTATTAATATATTGGTCTGGGTATTATATATTTATGTTTAAGTTGGTCACACGGTAAACAGATAAACAGTTAATGTGGCATCTCAATGATCCAAAGTCAAGTCTAATGTCTGAAATCCAAGTGTTAGCGTAATAAACTATCAGGTGATCTTCGTCACTGTCAAGAAAAACTTTGGTGTCGAAACTTCAACTTCTGTCAAGCGAGACAAATTCACTACAACTAATCAGTCCTACAAATTCAGTAATCCAGCAGCAGGTGGACTTCCACATCAATAAGGTTTGTGGTATATATAACAGGAATATGGGTCACGTGAACAGAAACGCTGCAGTGTCACTCTTGCAAGATAGCTGGAACCTTTTGATTCCAGCAGGAAGCATTATCGTGACTTTTGTCTCCTTCGTCTTCTTCTTGCTGATAGTGCTTTCTCCAGATTTTTCCTGTTATCTTCTTCTTTCCCCCTAAAATAAATATTCTTCACGCGGAAACAAAGCGAGCTTTTACAAGTTTTAAGAACACTCATTTCCTCCTAGTTAACTCATCCGCTTCCGGACTTAATGACCCGGGAAATTCAAAAAAAAGAAAGATTTTTTTAAAAAAACGAGTTTATCGTTTGAGGGAATAATTCCAACCCGATAACTTTTTTTTTAGGCGCGTTTCAAACTTCCTTTTTTTATTTTTATTTTACGCATAATGTGCTTGTGTCCCGTGTGTCTTTCTCTTTCTCACCCATTTTGGAAATTTTTTTTTCTTCGTACTTTCACATCAAAACACTTTTATCTTAAAAGGGCGTCTAACTTTTCTTTTGTTACCTAATTCTTGATCTATTGTTCGCCAAATTTGGGTAACATTTGGGTGAATCGAAAATCTGTTTGGATTTATAAAAGTTGGCCACTTTGGACTTTTCGGTGGGTGTACTTGCGTTCCTTCCTTTTTTTCTTCTTTTTTTACGTTTTAGGAAGATGGTTGCAAAATCATCGAAAGGCGGTTGAACTTTCGGTTCTTGATTTTTGGTTGTCTATTTGATTCCGATTTGTTCTAAACCACTCTGTATCTAGCTCCTCTGATCTTTCTGTTTGTTTAAACACAACTTTTCTGTTTCTCTTATCTTTTGCTAATTTTTGATCTCCCTTTCGTTTTCTGACTACTGTCTTTCTCTTTTAGTCTCGAATTTTTTTATTTCTATGTTCTGTACCTCTCTCTTTCTCTTCTACTTTATAATCTGCTGCTTCGCTTTTCTTCTTTATTTCTACTTTGCATTTTCCTTTCTTTTAATTTTTGGTTACGTTTTTGTTTTTTTATTATCTTCTGCTCCTCTTATCTGATTTCCTACTTCTGTTTTGTTTCTCTTCATTATTTTTGCTCTCTTTTGCTTATCCAGTATTCTGTTTGTTTCCTCTTGCTCTTTTTTTATGATTTTTTGTTAACCATTAAGTTCTCTTCTCTCTTTCCATTCATCTGCTTCTTCTTTTTTGTCTCTTTCTCTTCTCTTTTTTTCTCCTTTTTCTCTTTTTTTTTATTCATTTTTTTCTTCTTTTCTTTTTGTCTCTATTTTTCTTTTTTTCTATTTTCTTTCTTTTCTTTTTCTTTATTTCTCTCTCTCTTTTTTCTTTTTTTCATATTTTCTTTTCTTCAGCTTTTCTTTTAGCTTATTCTCCTTTTTCATGTACTTTATTTTTACTTATCTTTTCTTCTTTCTTTCCATTCATTAGCTCCTTTCTTTTCTTCTTCTTTTTCTCTTTTTCTATTTTCTTCTCTTCTCTTTTCTTATTCTTTATTATTTATTTTCTTGCTTTTTCTTTTTTTCTTTACTATTTACTTCTTTTCTCTCTTCTGATCTTATTATTTCTTGAAAAGACTTTATCTATTTTTTCTTGAATTTAATTCTTCTTTTCTCAAGGAAAAAGTCCTTCACTTCCTTTAAATATCATCTTTCTCTTGTGTCAGTTCTCTTTCTCTTCTTTTTTCATCCTATTCATTTATTTTTCTTTTCCCCAAGAGAATATATCAGTAGAATAAAAGAGTACACTGTACATTGTAACGCGAGAATCTTTAAAAGAAAAAAAATGAAAATTAAACTGGCTCGGGTTCTGATTTCCCGGACGCGAAGATGAAATGCAAAAGCGAAATGAGAGAAGTCGCCTCACTCTCCCCACCAACAGCCCAACAGCCCTATTAGACCCCGAAGGAAAACAGGATGACGCCATTACCCTTTTTCTGATGAGGGAACCGTCGGATAATTTCATAAAAAAAATTTTTTTTATGGGCGGAATCGGACGTACGACATCATGCTTTTCCTTTTTTCTCTTTAACATACCTCAACTATAAAACGTGTCATTAGAATGTGTCATTATCGTTTTTTTCTTCAGACTAAAACTTTTGTTTTGTTTTCTACGAAAGTGAATTCTCAACTTTCTCAAGTGTGAGAATATTTTGTTTCTTTTTTCTTTCTTTTTCTATTTCTATCTTTTTTTTCTTTCTTCAAAACATCGATGTCATTATTTTTTCGCTTTTTCGACACATGACCCGGCCTACTTTTAATCGGATTTTCGTTTCTCTTTCATTTTGACATGTGTACGAATGCGTGTTTCCGAAGGAATCCTAATAAGGTAAACGAGTATGGAAAGCCTTGAATAAGAGAAATATAATTTTGATAAAATTGTCATTCTATCGGTTTCTTTCTTTTCCTTCTTCATTTCTTCCTTCTACCACGTTTTCGAAGGGAGAACAAAATTCACGACCACCCCTAGCACTACAAACCTAAGAACTATCTCATTTTTCTTACCTAACTATGGCTTAATTCTATTTAGACCAGTGGTTTCTGACTCCACCTGATATCATGACCCACCGGTGAGGCCTGCATCCCACTTTGGTAATGACGGTTTTAGACCCTAAAACCCTAGTAAGCTCTTAAAGACAAACCAGTCTAATGAAAAACGAATCGAACCGGAGTAATATGACAGGACTCATCATTCTACCTCCAAGCTCAATGTTAAAAAGAAAGACAAAAGAAGAAAACGGAAATGACGTAAAGGGAAACGAAGAAAAAAGCAAAAGAAAACAAAAGAAAATTTTTTCTCTCTCTCATCCCGTTAAAGAAAGCCTTTCTCATGATTTTTCAAATGGTGTGTTAAGAAAGGATTTTGATTTTGTTTTCCCACTTTTTATGAAAAGGATTTTCCTTTATTCCAGTTCCTCTCTCCCTCACTTCTATCATTTTTTGAAATTTAGCAAAATGCATTTTCCTAAATCCTTCCACTTTTAAATCTTCCTTTTTTCCTTTGAAGAAAAATCCGTTACAACAACCTTTGTTATCAAAACCTTTCATTTGTTTTGTGTCATCAGGAATCTATTTATGAGTCGATTTGGGTTTTTTATTAAAGCGGCAAAATGGAAGACGTGTTGCTAACAATTTTTTTTAAATTCAACTCCAACGATCTTTTATTACAAACTCTTCAGAGATTTTCAAAATGGCGAGCAATTAAGAAGCTACAAAGTACAAAAGAACTACGATTTCAGTATATACGAAATAACACAGCGTCGGGGTAGAAGGACACTCGTTACAACCCTGATACTTCCAGAGATTAAATGTAATAATAATAATGAACACTCAGCTTAAATCTTGCGTTGTGTTTATAACACCGGCAGGCAAACTGCTGTGAAGGGTCAAATAATATTAATAAATATATATGTATTATATATTGTAATTATTATATATATTGTTGTCTTTTAGTCTTACAAAGTAGGAAGTAAAACTATTTTTTCACTCTTTTACTAGAAAGAAATTTTTATGGTGACTAAGTCTAACATAAGAATATATTAATAAAAATATATACAATTTTATACGCAACCTGCGGAGTTATGATTGATTTCTAAAGTGACCCACAACATCATTTGAGTAGGCCACCTCTGCCTTAATGTAACAGATTGGGTTTTGTCAGTACGGAAAAGCTCAAAGGTCTTCAAAGGCTGTAACTATCAAAAGTTATTTCAGCCTGTCTTTTGAAGCTTCTGACGTTATTGATCGCTTCTATCTACTGATCTCTTCTTCTACGGAAGAATTAAGATTTCTAACTTTCGTCTTTTGGTCAAAGGAAAGGTCAGCACAATTGACCAGGATTACACTATAAAATTTGATGATGGGCAGGCGTTTGATCTCTCCACCGGAAACCTCTTAAGGGTTTTAAAGAGATAATCAGTCTAGTTAATTCTCATGTTCTTGATGAATGGCAGGAAAGATGGGTGCAAAGTGTAATGGGCCGGAATATATTCCTCCACTTAGGGGTATATAACAAATAAAAACTCTTGAAATGAACTACATCACAACCTAAGTCAGCGGCGTAACTAGACTTCTTAGGCCCATGAGTCAACATGACCGAAGGCTTTTTTTTTACACTTTATAATACATAAAATAACAAATTAGGGCTGTTAACAAGGTTGAAAAATTAACCAGACGAGTTTATCTTCTGCTGTTTGGAATGACTCCATCATAATGTCAGATGACGGATTAGAAAGGACCTCCCTCTCGAGAAAAGATCTAAAATAACGTAATCGAAAGCACGATTCACGATAATAATACAACGTCTGAGGTTTTAGGATGATGTGCGAGAGAGTTCGCTTTGTACATTTCATAATCTTCAACAAATTTCTCGGAATCCTGACGAGGACTTAATTACCTTGTCTACAGCAGATTTTCTGACGATTCTCTTTTAGAATTTAATTAACAAAAAGAAAAATTGATACACAGCCTCGCGAAAAGATCTCCTCACATCTTTATAATAAAGATCCCTTGGAGAAAACAGCCTTGAACTTTTTGTGCAATTTTCTTTGGAATGTGTGCGTTGCACAAATTGAAACCTGACAGTGCTATTACAAAACTACTGTCTCCCATAAGATAAAGTATACCAAAGCGCTGCTTATGGCTACAAATCCTCCGACACACAAAATTTCCCTACAAATGAATATACATAGCCAGAGGGTTAGAGAAATCAATTAACCCTTAACAGACGAGAGATTCTCTTCTGATACTCGCCCAGACAAAAATTACGTAATCGATTGATTATAATCGTGTACGTTGCTTGATGAGATAGTACCTATGTTCAAAATGGTTGCTGTAAGGACAAGAAAGTCATCTTTGTGGATACTTTCCCATGAAATTGGAACTAAAGTTTTTGCGTGATGTCGCCGTAGCGATTTCATTGTATCGCTTAATTAGGTGAGAGCCTTCCGGCTGTTAAGACCAATCTTCCCGTCGTAACTGAAACGTCTTAACTTCCGGCGTATAAAATCAAGTTCCCATAAACCTTTAAAACTGCCCTAAAAATTACGTAATAAAACGCTGATCTTTATAACTAAACGCACTCCCATTTAAATTTTATGTTAACTACGATTTGATTATTGTTTAGCTACGATTTTGTAAAAAACGTGTTTTTATTCGCCGTTATTTGTCAATTTTAAATTACTATTTATTTATTTATTATGTAATTATATAAAATTACAATGTGCATAAATTCGTGGTATTCTAAGAGGAGAGTAAAATAAATAACGGCTCTCGCTCGCAAATTTTTCTTTTTTTTTAATTAACCCCGAGTTAACTACCAGCTGCCTCCAAGTTCAAGACAATAAGTAGTCTGTCTCGTTTGAGTGGGGTTCTATCTAGGGAATAGACTAGTTTCTTAACCTCAGAAATGGGATAAACGATACATCTGGGAATACCGCTAGAAAAGAGGATAAAGTAGTGAAAGAGGTAAAAGTGAAAAAGTAGTTTAAAAGAGGACGAGAATAATAAATGATGAAGATGATAATAAATAAACCAAAAAGGAATAAGAAGTTTGAGAGTTATAATGTCACTAGAGTAACACGAATTTAAAATTTAAAAAAAAATTCCCATCCTCGTTCTTTAGAAACGTCTACAGATTTGTGTCTTTTGAGCACTTGATGATGTCGTCATTAAAAGAGGTGCTGTGGAACTGTTAGAATAATCTGTTGCGAACAAAGATAATCTGATGATATCCTCTTGGATGATGGCCATCAAGGTTCTTTTGAATAATATGATTACCAACAAACCAGAAGGCTTACAGTGTCTAATAGTTTAACTAACACTCTCACTACCAAACACGATAGAGGTCATAGGTTGTTCACTTGCCTAGGACGTCAACTAAATATCGCCAACAATCTCGTAGCTTCCTTATTTGTACAGGTGTAACGAAAGTCGTGGTATTACATTGTAAATAGTATTAATTATTATAAATATTATTTATATTAAGCTGTATTCGTTTTTTTCGACATATATATTTATATATAAGTCTTTAGAAAAACTTAAAAATCAGGCCTTTACAGGCCACAAACCTCTCCCAATACCTTCTACTCCTTTTTATCTCTGACTTTTTCCTGCCACGTTCGTTTTGCTGTTTTCTGCACATCAGCCGTCCATTTTAACCCCTTACTTTCTTTTCTTATAGTTGTAAAAACCAATACTGGCACCCACAGTGCGGCCGTCTTTGTTCGTCTGTACCTATAATTCTCTCCTTTTGTTCTTCTTCTCCTCCTTCCAGTTTCATCCGAGTCGGGCCATCTTGTAATTTTTTGCCTTGTACCTATGATTCTCTTAATATCTTTGTTTTACTCTGCTTCTCGCTTTACATTTTTTCTTCATTTTTGTTATATCATTTTCTCCTACTATCCTCCTATTATTACTCTGCACTACCATCTCCTCCCATCGAACTCCAACCTATACTCCAAATCTGGGAATAAAATATAGCGTCCCTAACACATACAATATATATGTAAATGTGTGTAAAGATATCTATATATATAACATATCCACTCCATATGGATAGAATGCCAACCGATAGATCTAAAAACTAAGAAACTCTCAATTAATTACCTCATATTTATTCTGGCCACAGTAACCTGCCAGTATTTTTATCTAAACCTTCCATAACAGACAGTGATCAATATTTGTTTCTACTAACTCGAGAGATATTGACAACGTACAATATATCATGCGCCATTTGCTTACATTAAATAGAGTGTAATACCAAAAAGATACAAAACAGATGAAAGTTTTCACAATCTGCCCCAGAAATGTTATAACGAATATAAGAACTTTTCAGACTTTGTATCAAATATTATAAATACTAATCTATTAATTAGTGTTAAGTAATAGTGCGACGCCTAACCAAACTAACACTCCTGTAACTTTGATTCTCTTATGCACATAGTCGTTGCTATTTTTTCAACTTTTGTTCTGAGGCACTCCTCGGGCTAACACACTGGTCTGCCCCTAGAGAGAAACCCTTTTAAAGCTGGATCAACTACTTGTTGTTTCAAACTTGTAGGTTGTAGTTAACTAGAGTGTAATAAAAAAAAATAAATTTACACGTGGGAGTCAACGTGTTGAAAAAAAATTTTTTTTGAGGTTCCCACTAAAAATGGCGGGCGGTCTAAAGTAAAAAAAAAATTATTTCAACCGAAAATAACTGAAAAATGAATTTCTGACAAATCCTCACCCATCCTCAATCAAAATTTTTTTATCCAACAGCACAGTCTTTTAAAAAATACCAGATGTTGAAGGATTCTCTCGTCTTTTTTATAAGCTTGAATTAAAAAAAACTTTTTCTTTGAAAAGTAAAAATACAAAAAAAACGTGGAAACTCTAAATTCGTTAATCCGTCAATTAATCAAATGGAATTTCCGATTAATTGTGCGATAAATATAATTAATCGAAACTCAACGGTATTAAAACAAAAATTTCATTTCTTTTTTTTTATTTATTTTCATATTGAGAAACCGTTCTACTCAGTTACCCATTCACAAAGACAACAACATAAATGTCCGACGACGTATAATTCAGATCCGTTTTGCCATTTCGAAAACAAATTTCCGATCTAGTAAAAAAAAAACTCAAAACCGATGCCAAAGAAAATCGATGATTCTATTTTGGAATTCCAAACAAAACAATTTTTTCATTAATTAACTTTCTCCAGCCTTCAACCGAAGTATGATTAATTATATGCTATCCTCTTAATCCTACAAAAATTTTCCTCTCGAAAAATTTTCCAACAGCACATAAAACCGTTAACTCCAATACACTCTAATAAAACTTACAAACCCATAACAATCACAATTGAAACATGCATCATCTTATAATAAAAAGTCCCGAACTCGACACCGTTCTCTCAACCGTCACGATTCCCATTTTGGGAAAGCTTACCTGACGAACCTGAAAATACCAAAAGGTCGAAATCATGTTCTTCGAAATAAGTTCAATCAATAAATAAATAAATAAGACGAAATTAATTAAACTTTAATGGAAAAATATTTTAAAGAAATTCGAAGCGAAGAACCGAATTTCGAAATTGGATGAACTTCGATTAACATCTCGCAAAAAAATGGCCGACGTTATTAGCCTTGGCACGATTATTCCAGGTTCGAAGAAAAAAATGTCTTAACACTTATAATTGTTAATTTCAGGTATTTTGCATCCTGAAATAATAAATTCGACTTTTCGCAAAAAAAAATTATTACTTCATTTGAAATTATAATCGTCGAATTGCTAACTCTTCTATTAATCGAAGTTATTGAGCATGCGCACGTCTTTCTCTCCCAACCACCTCCTCCACCACCACCGCCTTCCTTATTTGCAACTTCTTCACTTATTAGCATTCTCAACGAGTAAATAACGAATGGAACCGCACCAAAAATAAAAATAAAAAAAATTTGAAACCGAGTCACCCAATTTCACACCGGGACATCTAGAAGGCGGTGAGTGAAAGTTTTTCTTTCTTCGGTTGACAAAGTTTTTTGGGAGATTTTTTCGCCCCCCCCGCTCATTTGGGGGCAGGAGGGAGCTTTCACGATTCATTAATTTTTTTCGGAGATCGAAATTATTAAATCGAACATGACTTAACGGTTTGCTGGAGAATCGATTGTCTTCTGCTTTTTTTCTCTTAAAATGTCGAAAATCGATTAGTAACGGTGAGATTGAAGGAGATTGATTGGAAATGTTTACAAAAAAAAACTTTTGGTTTTTTGCTTTAGAACCTTCCCCCAAACCTCCCTACCGCTCTCACCTTCTACTTCTTCGTGAGTGACCAAAGTGATTACGAAAGTAAAGAGAAAAGAGAGGTCCAACTGATAAATGATGCCTCGCAAAAGCTCTTGGTCTGTCTTTTTAACTCTTTCCATCCTTCTTACAGATCTTTCTCATCGTCCTTCCTCTTTTGGGACCGTTGGTGAGAGGCAACAGAGTTAAAAACGTGATTTGTAAGCTTTTGACTGTGGTATCCGCTTTTTCTTTTGTTTTCCTTTATTTCTTCTTTTCTGACCTTAATCTTCTTTTCTTGGTTATTATCTTGGCCTTTGATTTTTGTAAAGCTTTCGTGAAAGCTTGTTGGGAAAATTTCGACTCGAGCTTTTTGTGCCTGTTTTTTTTCACGTTTTCTGCACTTTATCGTGTCGCTGCTGTTATTTTTCGGCCAGCCTCTCCTTTCTTATATTCCCTGTTTCTGGAAGAGAAGACGGAAGGTGGACACAATGTGACTATTATGCGTTAGAACATATTGTGCAGAAATCTAAAAAGTTATTGTCATTTTAATTCTATAACTTTGAGAAATTGTTATTTTAAGATCTTGAGGCATAACCATTTATTCCTACTGTCTCACTATTGGGACAGTTTTATGTCGTTACTCGAGGACATTAACAAGTGCTGACTTGTCATACACAAACCAATCGTGAGACTATATAGTTATAGTTATAGTTATAGTTGAGTTTTAATCCCATTTTTTTGCCCTTTTTTGGGTATAACAAAATACGGGAGGAGGATTTGAACTCGCGTCTATAACTTCTTCTTAGTCTGGCACTTAACCACTACGTCACAGACCTCCCGCTATATGTATTAATATGCGCAAATGTGCGAGACTTTCATAACCTGTATATATAATATATTAATAGAATTTTGATTAGGTTTTAACAGGTACATGACATAGATACAAAATATTTATTTATTTCTTTATCTTTATTCTTCCGTTTCAATTTTCCATTTTCGGTTTCCAAAGAAAAATCATTTCAAACGATTCCATATTTTTATCTCCCTTACAGGGTGTCTTCCCTCTGTTTCCTGCTTGCATCTTCCCAGCCATAAAAAAACCTAATAACGAGTCAACAAACCTTTTCCGAGCAAAATGTCAACGCACCGGAAATTCAAAATCGACAAACGTAATAGACGTGTGCATGTTGTGTATCATTTCGCCATTTTAGTCAAGTTCACGCTTTTTCATCTTTTTATTAATTTTATTTGGGTCACCGAGCTCAATCCATACTAGAAGAAGAATATTTCATAACGACTCGTCAAAAGATGAATAACCTGTCTCGTGAGAGAGAGGACAGAGAAGAAGAGAGAGAAAAGGATGCAAACGAAGTCAAACGAAAATGAAAAAGTTTCGAAGAGTCGTTTTCCTTCGTTATGGAGACATTCCTTTCCAGCGGTTTGGAATGCAAATAAAACTTTCCAAAACGTTTAATTCGGTTACGTAAATACGTGTCGCTCATAAATAATACGCTCCGAGTCCATTATTGAAGGTTGGCGTCCTCGTTTTCCAAAGGTGCTTGGTGCCGCGAAATTTTTCTTTCTCTCTCTCTCTCTCTTGCTTCGCCAACGTTCTTTGCGGGACTCCCACGAAATAACCTCGTTTGAAACACTTCGAGACCTCGAAATTTCGCATTGTATCAGAATCCAGTCATCGTCTGGGCTATTCCTTTTCTATTCTATCTCCTCTCCTTCCTACCTCACGTTTAGGAAGTGACAAAAAACCTGATGACTTTAGACCCCAGGTTTACAAACATAAGATCTAACTCATTTTTCTAATCTAGCTATTGTTTGACCCGATTTCAGACCCTAAAATGCTCTACTATATCAGTCTAGCACGTAGTAGATATATCTTCTATACGTCTCCCGCTTTTCTCCCGTCTCTTCTCTTTTTCTACTTACGCTTTCTTGCTCCTTCTTTATTTTATTTATTCATGTCTTTCTCCACGCTTTCTTGACTTTTATTTTCGTCTTCTTTGTTCCTCATCTAATTTTCTCTTTCCTGATTTGACTATCTTTCTCATTCTCTCTACTTCTTAAACCTCTTGAGTCCCTTTAGTAGCTTTTTATTTGTCCCTGTCTATTACTAATGAGGAAACCTTCATCTGTCCGCCCATTTTATGATCTTATGTCGCCCTCCGCCAATATCTTTTCACGATAAAATGTCCTTCTACTTTTCCTACTTTGACCTTACCAACACTACTTCGAAATCCTCTGATCTTTCTTAAACTTTTCACCAACAACAAAGCTACAGGGAGGAGCATGAGTCTCAACACGACCACAGTTGCCTACAGGTGTTTCTTTTGCGACATATTTCTCTCTCAGGAATTATGTAAATTTGTTTTCAAAACTTCTGACTTTCTCAAAGAGGTGATAGCACACCGTCGTTATTGTGTTCCACTACCCCCTTCTCCCTCTTCCCGCCAAGGGAGAGACTAACGACCTCCTCGACAACCGCAAAATTCCAACTTTGCAAAAAAAATTTCTTTTTATTTGTCAACTTGGCGTAATTGCCGGTTGCTCGACTTCTTCGTGACTCACATGGAAACCGAAACAAAGGGAGTTGTGTGGTTGGAAAGCCCAAGGACAGCAAAAAACTGACCCGAGTCACCAAGGAGCTTGAGCAAATGTTTACTCATGGCCTCCTACCCACCCACCAACCCCTCTCTCCCCGAACTTATGCGTTTCGCAAAAGCAAATACCTTCCGAACCGACTAACTAAATAAATAAATAAACAAAGTCTAGAAGAAGAACGAGTTAAACCGCCTTACCTTGTTGCCAGGACGGAGATGAAAGTGAAACCAAAATCAAGAAAGTCAATTGTGACGTCATCGCGATTCCTTGAGTGCCACCGACTGTACCTGAGAAACTCCTTCACGTAAAGATCATGTTTTGTTTAAGTCGGAACCACACGTGCGATAACACGACACTACAACACTACAAACACTCCTCACCTACACCCCTTTCTTTTAAGGTTTTGATTTGTAATTATGACACAACAGAAAACCAAAAAAAAATTTTTTTTTCTTTCTTTCACTTTTGGCGACGACCAAAACTACTTCACTCTAAACAGACATGATTACTTCACACACTTTTTAACTTCACCATTTTTTATTTATAGGTCGGTCATTTTGAAATTAGGCCGAGCACCTTAAATCCACTGAAGTGCGACCGAATCTGAAACAAAAAAAAGAAAAAGAATCGTTAGAAAACCTTTCATAAGTCAACTGTTTCCGGTTTTGATTGTTCTCTTCTACCTTTAAAAGTTCAAAAATGTACCGTCCGAAATTTCTAAAGCACGAAGAATGGGTTCCCACTCGGGACGCTCAATCAATCAAACAGAAAAAAGGAAACCCAAAGGAATCCTAACTCTTAGAATCAATTAAAAAAGAAAAAAACCGAAATCCCGCTCCCTTGCGCTCCCTCCTCCCCGCCTCGCCTCCACCTCCTCGTTCTTCTAAAAGATAAAAATCTTTCGAGAAGATTTTCCAAAAAGGCGTTCAGGAATTCCGACGGAAAAAGGAAAAAGAAGAAGAAAAAAAACGTTCTCAACCTAGAAGATTAAGTTTTCCATCCTCGAAATTAACTAGAAAACTCTTTCCCTCAAAAAATTTATTTACAAAGTTTCTAGTTCCTCCCCCCGCTCCAGCTCCAGCTCCTGCCCTCCAAACTCATCCCCGTGGCATCCTTTTAGGGAGCGCACCGTGTTCTGGTTTGTCTCTAAGAAACTCTTCCATAGGCGCGCCTCGAATTTGTTTTTGGTTTGTTATCGCATGAACGTGAGGAGGTTTGTGCATGCGGGGGGGGTAATTATTAATCGCTTTCATTAAAAAAAATAAAAATTTGGTGTTTCTTCTGACCCTGACGAGTCACTGAGGTGTTTTTGTGAATGGTTTGCTGGGTTGTGTCCTCGTCCTCTAAGTACATAACTTCTACTGAAGCTCACAAAAGCTCCTAGAAATAATTCATTTCAAAAGTACTGCACATTCCTACCATAAACTCAATTCATGAATCGTACATACTATAAAGCAGAGTTCTGGGTGAAATTATGAAATATTTATAGTATATATAATATATAGTAATTATAGTTTTAGTATTAATAGCGTGGCGTTTGTTATTAATATTTGTGTATTTGATTATACTATATATAATTAATAGCATAACTGTGGATATTTATATATAAAGAAGTTCTGATGAAGCTAACGAAAGCTTGTAAATATAAGTCATTTCATAAGTCCTGAACAATCTTAACATATACTCAATTCATGAATAATACAAACTATAAAAGAGAATTCTGGGTAAAGTTGTTAAATATTTATAGTATATATAATATAGTATGTAGTAGTTATGTTCATAGTGTATGAAACGTAGCGTATAGTTTTACAGTAGCTTAATAATGGTAAACCTACAGTTCCCTATAACTAGGGAACTTCTGATTAAGCTCGTACAAACTTAGTAACAATACTTATAAGAATTGTCCATTTCATAAGTACTGCACATCCATTAACTCATTTCATAAATGAAACGCACTATAAAAGAGAGTTCTGGGTGAATTCGAGAAATATTTATGAACTGAAAATCACTTCTGAAAGTGTGCATTATTTATAAAATTTTGATTTTCGGACTTTTATCGATAAAACCTTTCATTTGGGTCTAATTTTGATGAACTTTATTTCCGGTTTTGTAAATTTCTCCCCATCCCGTCTGCATTTGTCTCAGTTGTCCGGTTCCATTACCTCAGACACTTAATTCCCATCAAACTCGACACAATCTTCCTGAATCAAACTCTCTCTCTTTCTCTCGGTTATTTAAATCGATTTACAATTGTACTTCAACCTTCTCTACATCCACCCCCCCCCCGCCTCGCCATCTCACAATCAAATCAAATGTAAATTTGAAAGAAAGAAAAAAAAAATTCTCTTTACATAACTCGAATACCTTCTAATGATATGTTACCACGCGTGTCCGCTCTTGTCGAACATTATCGAGAGTGAGAGAGAGAAATTGGAAGAATTTTTTCTTCCGCGACGTAACAACTTATTTGGGGCTGGGGGTCTCGTTGACTCTTTTCCGGGGCAAAACTCTTTTTCTATTTTCTTTTCTTAATGGAATCAACTTAGTCGAGGAAGAGAGTGAGAGCTGGCCCGACTACTTAGCCAGATGTCACTTCCTAATTACTTCTGTACAAAATTGGATTGTGCCGAGAATGTTCTAGACCCTGTGTTCGCACCTTTTACAACAAAAAAAACCCGACACCACAAATGACCAGTCAATCGAAGCCGTCGCCATGTTACCCAATCGAAAACTCAAAATGTCATCGCTCTTGAAAACAGGTTGCGACTAAAAAAAGAACCAAATTAGTCACATAGTCAAGGACGTCGATTTTTTTTGCGCTTAAGTATGAAAGCGAAAGATAATAAAAAAAATCAAAATGGCGATCGAGAAGATGGAAAATATCCTCCTGGAGAATTATTATTTTGGTAGATTTCCAAAATTCGAATTTTATTCAAATGGGTTTTACTTATTTATTTATTTATCTTCTATGTAAAACCTGTCTGTTATCAAATCCTCTTTTGATTACGTTTTATCTGTTTCCATATAAATTTCCCTTTCATCTTCTCCTTTTGAAGGATTTTCTCAATTACTATCCTCCCTTCATTTTGGCGTTAATGAAACATTCCTCCATTTAATAAAAATTATTTTTTAGTTTATCTTTCATTATTTATTTATTTATCTGAATGGGAAACATAAATTTTCATGAGGTTGAGATGAACGACCCCATAAGTCCACACCCTGATCTCTTAAAGACGGGTTGGATTTTCTTAATTGTTATAGGGCCGTCAGCTGTGAGGACTTTGTGTAGCATTTGCTGTCTCACATGCAATCTCTACATTCGCTTAATCTCTCTCACTATAAACGAACCTACCTATTTGACCTTATCGGGAGAAACAGGTTCTAAAAACTTTTATAACTTATGTCAATTCAAGAAGGATACAAAATCATCAACGATAAGCAAATCAGTGCTCAAATAACACAAAGATCCTACTCATAACTGCTTCGAGTGATGTGAAATCATGGAAAAAGGAAAGAAAGGAGATCAGAACAGCTCACCCATACAACGAAGCACGAGTGTGAAGGAATATCCACCCAAAAACAACAACAACCGCATGCAGCCTTCACGGTTGTGGTAGACAAGGAAATCACGAAAGAAGTGTGATAAATACCGGTTATGGTTATGTAGGGAACGGGAACTGTGCCAAAAATCATCTGAACACCAAAACTCGAAGATATACCCGACTGGGTATACAAGATCTACTCCGAAACGTGATTCTTGACGTAACAGAGCCTTCAGGTACACACTGGTAGACACTGTCGAAGTCACCCATACAAACCAAAGCGTGCACCATTTATGAAACGAAATCCGAATCACTTCTGTGCATCATTTATGAAACCAACTAAACGAAATTCAATCAATGCTGATAAAAAGGAATGTGCAATATTTATGAAACAATTGGAGGAATAGAATCTCTATAGAAAGTGTGCAGTATTTATAAAATAAAAGCTTCATAAACGTGCGCTGGGTTTACG
Source organism: Columbicola columbae (assembly GCA_016920875.1). Classification (NCBI taxonomy): domain Eukaryota; kingdom Metazoa; phylum Arthropoda; class Insecta; order Psocodea; family Philopteridae; genus Columbicola; species Columbicola columbae. The sequence goes on from JADMLL010000008.1 coordinate 2,258,148, forward strand.
AAAGAAATCTTTAGAGATATTGTGGAATATTTATGAAATAAAGAGGAACAAAAAAACGAATCGACAAACCTGGAGTTATGCGGTTGATAACCCCTGGTGATAGAGGCTTGGGTGGGGGGGGTATTTTTAGATGGGCTGTAACATTCTACGAAAGACTATTTCGCTCTAGAGAACACCTTTTCATGGTAGCAACGATGAATGACGTTGTTGGGAAGCTGCATCTGGATCATGAATGGTTGTAGGGATACGTAGTCTCCCTAAACGTTTCTTTCATCTCCTTTTCTATTAAGCTTTTCTTTTCCCTTTCATCCCCGAGGATTTTGCAAATTAAAAACCTTCTTTATTCTGCGTGGATGAGACATGCCTCCGGTTAGTAATAATATAAGAAAAAAAATTTTTTTTTCGTTTATCTTTATCTATATTACAATATTTATTTATTCAAATTATACTATGTATAACGAGAGTTACGAATCTCAATATTCTTTCCTCTTCTTCTCCTTCTCTTTTCCTCTTTCTAGCTCCTCCTTTTTTTAATTTTCATCTTTCCTCTCCTACCCTTCCCTCCCGCTTCTTCTTCTTTTCCTCCATCCAACTCTCCTCCTCCTCCTCCACCTCCTTTACGATCTTGAAATTTTAATAAAACCCCACTTTGAGAGTTAAATTGGCGACGAAAATTCCCGACTTTGAGAATAACATCCGTCCTTGAGTTCTTGTAACTTTTTAAAAACCTTTTAAAACATTTATTACGGCAGTTAAGGTCCTAACAAAAATCTGTATTATTACAGCCTCGATTCGTGATATCCTTCTCCTCCCGCCTGCCCTCCTTCCTCCCTGCTCACTCCTACCTCCCTTAAAAGGATTTGGCCTTTGAACTCGAGGATTTTTTCTGCTTCAGCGAACCACCGGTTGAAAACTTTGTGCACCGTTTTTGAATAACATATTTATGGCATACGGGGACAAATTTATACAGTTATAAAATTATAACTATTGCAAGTACCACATCGAGTTATTAGGCTCCAGTTTTGGTTCTTTACGAAATAGAACATTTAAACTACAATAGTTTGTGCATTATTTTTGAAATGTACTTTCCATGACAGTGTCCAATATTTTTGAAATGAGCTCTTTATCAAAGTGTGCATTATTTATGAAAAGATTTTCATATAAAAGTGTGCAATATTTTTTAAATGGATTCTTGAATACAAAATAAATGAAATGAAAATTACAGCGAAGTGTGCAGTATTTATGAAATGGAAGTTTTATAAAAGTATGCAATATTTGTGAAACGAAAGCTCCACGAAAGTGTTGATATTGAGTATTATTATATTAGAAATGAATTTCTTTCAAGATTGTGAAATATTTATTAATAAAAAGATTTTTGACTTGTACCATTATACAACAAATATCTTAAAAGACGAGGTGGAGGGAGAGGGGAAAAGAGAACTTGTTTTGGCATAATGGGTAATGTAGAAGACAATCTCTGGGATTTTTCCGAAAAAAAACCGGTCCCTAATACTTTTCCCGACGAGCTCCACCCCAATAGCAGTCATCGTGTGAAATGGCTTTGACAAAAACTTAATTTAGCCAGAAGCGAGATGATATCCCTCTCTCCCCCCACCACCCCCAATAACACCACCCAGATTCCAAGCTTTTCCACGTGTACCGGACACATTTGTTCGGAATTCATCCCACATCCACCCCCGCAAAAGCTTCTCTTCATTTTGGGGTCGAACCGTTCGAAGCTTTCGTGATTTTGGAGGTTAAGCCAGGACAAATTGAAATGCTTCAACTATTCCCGGGATTAGGCCCTGCTTTCGGGAATGACTTTGTCTCCCATTTTGGAAATTCTTCTTCCTTTCTTCTGTCTCTTGGTTCAAAGCTTTTTTATCCATTCCATGAATTTCTTTCTCCTCCTTCTCCCTTTCTCCTTACCTTTTTCTTCTTCTTCCTCTCAAGATTTCGTTTTAAATTTTCTTATTTTATGACCCGATTAGATTATCGTTCCACGAATTATATCTTGCGTTCCACAAATTTTTCCAACCAGTCATGCCGACCTACCCCTTACCCCAACACCACCACCCCGCTACAATTCATCTCTGAGCTCCCTTCTGGAACTTTTTTCTTGAACTTATACTCCAAAAGTTTCTTTTCCACATACCCTTTCATTTTTCTACTTCGGAATTGTTTTCATTTCATAATCATCTTCTTCCGCTTTTTGAAAATTTCTTTCTTTCTTTCCTCCAGCCTACGATTCTCTTTTTCAAAGTCAAAAGCTTGGAAATCCTCCAAAAATCCCACTACCCCCAAAACCTTTTCAGTTTTGTTCTATTCCAAATTTGTTCCGATAACTTTTTTTCTCTCATCTTATTTTTATACTCTTTTAATTTTTCCCTTTCATAACTTTCTCTTTGTCTATCCCTTTTGATCTCTCCAGGATTTTGTAATTAGTTCCTCGATTTTTTTTCTTAATTCATTTCAGGACTTTCTGTTCTTTGCTCTAGAAATTTTTCTTTTGTTATCGGATTGCTTCATTACTTTCTTCTTATTTTAGATATTTTTCTGCTTCGCCATTTTACTTTTTCATTCCATGACTGGTAACTTCATTCCTTTCAGAACTATCTGTTCGTTGCAATCAAAAGGTAACTTCACTGTTAAACGGTTAATTTCCTCTACGTCCTCTCACTTTTCTGTCTTCATATTACTACTTCCTACCCACATTATTAATATTACTACTAGTTTCCTCTTCTTTTCTTCCTTCTCTCTGCCCTGTTTTCCTTTTCTTTCTCCCCCTTTCTATCCCATCCTCTCCCTTATGCCTGCTTTATGCCTCCTTTTTAATCTCTTCTATATGCCCGCTTACCTTTTCGTACTCTCTTCTTTATCTCATCTCACCATATAAACTGTACCTCCAGTCAAACCCGTTTATCCAATTATCTACATATACAGCCTCTTTAAAGCCAGACCAACTACTTGATGTCTCGCTTAGAGATAGGTGATAGTTAGCGCGGGGGAAAAGACTGTTAATCAGCATTTATTAACAGTCAAGGGTAACCTACGGCTGTCTTAGGGGGGCTGCTTTGGGTTCAAGGAGACAGGGTCATAGAGAGCTTAAGTGGGAACCTTGATTTGCATTCAGGTTCGTAGGGAGGGCGCTACCGCTTTCTATAGATTCTCTAAAAGCCAAAGATTAACATCAATAACACTAATTATACCAGGGATGAAAACCTCAAAACTCATCAAAATCTGTTTAATTCTTCTTCTCAACACTCTCTTTTATTAAAAAGCTATAAAAACATATTTTTTCTCCAAGTGATCGACCTTCAAATATTGACGGGCATGCATGAACAATAAAATCAAGAACAAAACAGAATACAAAGTGAAAGTGAATAACTGTAAACGAAAGCTGTTGGCCAATAAGGTCATGAACGGTGGAATGTCGATTAAATGACTCATTTAAATTAGTCGCAACGATCTGTGCCGGAGAAAAAATTTTCCAAAAGGCAACCCGACACGTGTTCACGTGTTCTAAATTCGCACTAAGTGTAATTGAATCCATTTCGAAAACGGAAACAGACTTCCAGAGCTTCCCTTTATAAATCATCCGTAGCTCTGACGTAACTTGACGAGGAAAAATTTGATTTTAATTTTATAATATTAGCATATCATCCGAAACCATTTGGGTGACTTTTGACAACAAAAGAAAGTAGATTAAATGCGAAAAAGGATTTAAACACCACCTCAAACTCCACACTTAATTCTTAAATTTATTTATTTCTTTACTTTTGTTATTTCCAAGTGCTTTTCCATGTTTTTCCGCAAAACAAAAAAAGAACACGAATAAAGAAAATTCTGCAAAAGAAACTCCACGATGACTGATTTGAATCAGTTCACTAATGAAATCTAATTATCATTCTCTGATAAATCACGAAAACTTCTCAAATCATTACAACCGAAAAAATCTAATAAATCTACTTATTTATTTGTCTTATTTTGAAAGAAATAAACAATAAATTAAGTCTACCAGAAAGTTATATCGGATAATGTAACAGTTAGTTTGAACACATTTGTCTGTTTTTTGGTTCCCTCTTTTTATTACTGAATGCATATATATAAACTGACCTAAAAGTCATATTAGCATTCAACAACGGCGACTTATAAACTTCACTTAACGTATTATATTATAGAATAACCAGACTATGTTGGATGAAAAAATATTATACTGACTTAGGTAACAACGTTACTAATCCTAGCTGTCTACTGCTACTAAATTAAGCTTTAATCAAGCACTCCATCAATTAACTAAATATTTTGGCACTAACAGTCTTTTATACGAATTTCAACAGGAATGTAATGAAGAGGAGGTGAAAATTTATTGGACGTAATTAGAGTAGCTTCTGCATGCAGAAAATAGAAGTTGGAAAATTTTCTGAGAAAAAAAGTTCGAGCCTTTTCATCCTGTTGTAACGAGAGGTGAAAAACATCCCCGAACTGTCAACTGTTACGTTATTATGCTTTACTCATATACTTCATATTAGCTCTCCCTATTGATTGACTAACGCATGCTCATTTTGTACGTACTTTTTGGTACAGAAGCGGTGGAAATTATTTGGAAATGTTTAGTGAGTATACAATTTCAGTATAGAGTATACTGACGGCTGGAAAAATTTGCCGACTAGCAAAGTGAGAGTTGAAACCTTTACAGACGTCCCATTATATTCAAGAATACGAAACGGACAGACCTTTCCGGCAGACCTAATAACAAGTTAGTTACCCTAACTGATGATATAAATAAATATAGATAAAAAAAAGTAAACAAATGAATACATACGCGTATATAAACGAGCCTAAGAAAAGTAATAAATTAAATTAATAAACACTTTCACAAAGTATTAAGTATGTAAATATGTAAATAAATAAATAAAACAATAAATGAGTAAGTAATGTTGCATTAAATTAAGGATTTGGCGGAAAGATATAACCACATACAGACTCACTGATTTACGGTAAGCATTACTGAACTAATATATTGTTACCCCCATAGGAGTAATCGGTCTGATATGTGTCTGAGAAATCAGTTTGGCAAACATTAACGCGGTCGTTTTGACGTAATAAACTACTATACTCGCATAATTTTGTGAAATCATTCCCACCGCCCTCTTACACCTCTGATTTATTACCATTAACATAAAAGCACCACATATTGATTCGTTTAGTATTCGAAATCGTTTGATTTAACTGTCCGTAACGAGAGGGGAAGCCATTTTGGAAATTTCATAAAAGGCGGCGGAATCCGAGATTACGTCATTCACCTCTTCGTTGCACGCGACTAATTAATTATTTAATTAATATCGTTTAATTACTAGGTTTTACAGTTTGATTTTGATTTCACTCCGACTGTACGCTCGTCTTTTAATTACTATTTACCGACAGAAACCGCTTTCCCGAGAAACCATCGCCCCTACAGAACGAAAACAAATTTTTTTTTTTACAGTTAAATCTCGAGGCGTGACTCTGACAAGAAGAGTGAGAGATGCACATTCAAGTAGATTCATGTCTTTCATTGTAACCTTTTGTGCATTATATTACGTCACATATTAAAACTTGTTACGTCATATTCAGGTATTTAATATAAATTGAAGAAAAATTATTTTTTTGTAAGCGGCTCCGCAATCACAAATCTTAAAATATGAGCTCTTGTCATGTTTAGATGACGCGTCTGATGCATATTATATATTATGGCTTGCTTTATACTATTTTGTTAGGATTTAATTAATTTTTACCGGCTACATCCTGCACTTATCTCATACCAAGTGAGAGTTCCGATTTACGTTTAATGTCATCTCTCGTTTTAGTGTTTATTGGAATGAAGTGACTTGTCTTTTTATATTCATTGAATGACTCAAGTATTATACGATATATATATATGACTTTATGTAACTGCGATAAAGAGAGAATTTCTTTTTGGGTTACGTAAAAGAAAAATTCTCCTCTCATCTCGAACGTGAGTAATAATTACAATACCGCAAATACTGCGAGTTAACTTGACCAATTCGACTGCTAAAACAACTGTATCGGTTATTTGAAGAAGAAAGTTATTGAAATAAGCTCCAACGCAACGATCTGTGGTCCATCGCAATTCTTTCGCAGCATCCTACCTCGACAAATGACAAAACCCATGGACGTCTCAAAAGGCATAAACCTCCAAACTCCATAACTTACTTCTTTTAGCCTCATCCTTCTACTTCCATTCCTACCTTCCCTCTTCACTACTTCTTTTACTTTTACTATTCTGCCGTTTTCCTTTTCTCTCACTCCTCATTTCCTCTTATTTTCTAGAGAACTCACTTTTAATTCAGTCCACTCATTTTTCTCTTCGCCCCCGATCTGTTCTCTAATTCGATCTGTTGTCCCGACTGCATTCATAATTACACTCCCTTAAGGCTAAACTTAAAAATTATTTGGAGGCAGGTGGTAGTTAGCCATATGGCGTCCGGTGGCTACACAGTGGTGCCATTCGGATACGATTGCGAATACGTCGATAGCTATATTGTGTATTAAAGGTGTTGAACGAAAGTCATTGTTGCCTGTTCTGTTTAATTAACAGTAAATGGCGAAGCAGAAACTTAAAAGCCTTGCCCCAAAAACATGGGAACTAACGATAAGATACAAGAACCTCGGAAAAATGCCGGGTCCTAACTAAATTATGTCAAATCCACCGGCACCGACACAACAAAATCTAGATTTTTAGAGTTTAAGGTGGTAATTATTAAGTAAGAGTATATTTATAATATTTGATAATATCTGTAGTCATTATTTCTTCAAAACCTTCATGCGACCAAAAGCCATAACATATATAACACGATAGCAAATACACTCAGGAAACACAGCAACAGGTATAGCAACAGTAAAATACAATGAAACGGATAGAAAGCATCAATAAATACATACAGTAAATAAAATCAGAGCTAAACAATTTTTAAAAATCAAAACTAAATCAGCACAAGACATAAAATAAATCACAAAAAACGAAACCAGGGCTTTGTGTGAACAAAAGAAGAAAAATTGTAGGAGAATAAGAGGAGTGCCTTTCGGTTCTGTATACATGCCATTATACTCAGAGGAATGAAAGCAATACAGACTAAATTAATAAGCACATACACCAGTAAAATTGAATAAACATCTAGGCAAGTAAATAAATAAAAGCATGAAATATATATATAACAATGTCACATATACCAAGAAAATACAACAGCAGCTTTGGCAATAGTAAAACATAAGAAATGGATACAGATCATAAATAAAGGATAAATACATAAATAAAAATAACATTAATTATTAAATTACGCATTTGGCAGAACCATGGGTGTGTTTTTTTGATAAGGCCAACTAAGAACCACGCTATGCCAACACATTGGCAGCCCTGTTTAAGTGAGCTGAAATATGTTTTAATTATGTGAGTCAAGTTCCTTTAAAAGTCTACTTGCTGACTGAAAGTTGCTACCCAAGTTGTGAGCCTTGGAGGGATTTTTTGTGTGAATATATTGAAGGAAAACATTGTAGGTAAAGAAGATGGCGGAAAAACACCAAATAAAGAAAATTTAGACCCAGGCGAAATTTGAACTGGGGACCCTTAGAACGGTAAACGAGAGATCTAACTTCTCGACCACCGGGTTATTGGGTGTCCTGTTGTGTGCCATCAAAATCGCCGAGTTCCTCGTTAAATAACAAAATAAAAATTTATTTCGAAAAAAAGAGAGCGTCAGAGAAAACAAAAAACCAAATTAAAACTTTTTTTAACAATATAAAATCAACAAAGCCCCAAAATGAAAATCCATAATTAATAATAGAACATCATTTCAGAACTAATTATTAAAAATTTTAATGGAAACAAACAAGCAAGCAAACAAACGAACAAACAAACCCCGACGGACAAATCCTCAGTAACTACGGGGTGGAATGAAATTTAATTAACTCAGTCATTTTACCTAAATGACCAAAAACCAGGATTTACCCACTCATTGGCTTAATTATGGTTTTAAACTCCGGAATCATTTGTAGGACGTACCCGAATGATGCCGCATAAGCGGAATTCCTAATTCCTTCAGCGTACAAATAAAATAAAAATAAAATAAATAAATAAAACAAACGTCAAACACAATAAGCCATTGTTTCCCTGGACGCATTCACCGATTAATATTTTCCCTTTTATCTCTGTTAATTAACACAAATCCTACTTTTTTCAATTATTATGTCGTAAATAATTTCCTGTTTTTTCCACCGACCCGGATTAAAATTCAAAAATTTTCTCCGAGCCCCTCTAAAAAAAATAATTTTTTAAACTGAATCACAGCCGTTAATGGTATTTAAACTTTCGCCGCCGTTATCCATTGTAAACGTTTACGGTTTTTAAATTCCAATTGAAAGTGTGTATTACAGTTGAAATGAAACCTTTAAAACGCTGTGCATTATTTTTGAAATGAAACCTTGGAACGAGTGTGCAATACTTATGAAATAGTTGAGTTTCAATCCCGTTTTTCACTCTCTTTGAGTAGAGCAGGATATGCAAAGAGGATTTGAACTGGCGATTCAGACTTCTTAGTCTGACATCTTATCCATTACACCACAGACCTCTCCCCAATACTTATGAAATAAAACCACCAAATACATGTGCATTATTTATGAAATGACACCTTCGAAAGAGTCTGCAATAACACCAACAAATTCATGTGCATAATTTGTGAAGTGGAACCTTCGAGATGATGTGCAATATTCTTGAAATGAGACCTTCCAAGGAGTGTGCATTATTTATGAAATAAAGCCACGAAATAGATAAGCATTATTTGAGAGGTGGAACGTTCGAGATAGTGTGCAATATTTTTGAAGTGAAACATTTCAATAAGCGTACAATACTTATGAAATAAATCGTAAGGAATATCTATGAAATAAAACCTTCGAAAGAGTGTGCATTAGACACGATGTGAAATCTTCAAAAGTTCCATAAGTAATGCACAATTTTTTTGAGGTGTCATTTCATAAATAGTGCACACTTCTTTGAAGGTTTCATTTCATAAATAATGCACACTCTTTAGAGAGTTTCACGTCGTAACTATTGTACACTCTTTGAAAGACTTCATTTCAAAAATAATGCACACCTCGAACGCTTCCCCTCACAAATAACGCTTATGTATTTCATGGCTTAATTTCATAATTATTGCACACTTTTGTGAAGGTTTCATATCATAAATAATACAAAGTATTAATTTTAAAAAACCACTTCACATTTTTCCTAATCACCGCCATCTTCCATCCACTCCTTCCCTCTTCTCAGATTCTTTTACTTCGTTTTCCAGCAACCATCTCAACCAAAAAGCATTCAGGCGTTTCTTTTTTTTTACGCAGTTCTTAATAAACCCAAAACTGTTTACAACAAATCAACAATTCTTTCAAAACGTTTTGTCTCCACCCCACCCCTCCACCAAGGGCCTTTTGGCTTTTAATACCACTCGATAAGTTTCCCAAACTGATTGAGTGAACCGATACAAAGATAAGAGAAGTAAAAATTGATTCAATTTATCGTTCCCCGTAATTAAATAATAAAAAATAGAATTAAAAATAAACCACGATTCGTTAGTTCTTAGTGAAAGGGCGTCCTTCATTAAAAAGAAAATATTTTTCTTTCTTTTTTTTCAACTAAATACCAAAATTCCTAACGGAAAATGAAATACAAAAAAATTAACGAATTATTATTTTTAAAAACTAAATAAATAAATAAATCACTCACTTGACAAGAAATAAAAAAAATTCCTAATATCAACTTCAACTACTTTCAACCTAAAAATGGCGGAAATGCAACAAATCGATGGGTTCTCCCCAACGCCAAAACAGACTAAGTATGTATGGGAAAACCTATTCACATGTGCCCTTTTTGAATTAACAAACACCTAGCAAAAGGCGCGAAAAACAGTCTCTCTCCTACTACATCCGGTGTGGCCGAGACGCGCCACAAGCTTTCCAGGAATTTTAAATAAAAAAATTCCAACTTTTGGTATCCATTCTAAATTTAGAACCTCAAAAAAAGCACTTCCTACTTTGTTCTTTTTTTCATCCTAATAGTGAAGAAACTTTTAACCCTGATCGAATTCGAAATTAAGTTACTGAAAATTAGACGCGCTTTTCTTCAGAACAGGCCGCCATTTTCTAAATTTTTTTCACCCTGATGCTATTTTAAAATTTTCAAAAATCACACTTAGAGGAGTGACTTAAATGTTAGGGGTTGGAAAACAATCGATTTTAATTTTTGAAAGAGTTTTATAAAAATTTAAACCCCCTCACCGTCTTTTTGCTTTAATAATTGAAAAATGATAAGTTGACATTTTTGAATTTGCAAAAAAACTCACCAAAGACACCTTTTCAACGTTGACTCGATCTTTTATCCAAATTATACGATATCCGTTGAATGGGTAAAACTGAAACTAACTATTTCCCCGATATTTTTAGAAAATATTTTCGAAATTAATATATAAAATAAATAAAAACTTCGAGAAACGTTAGAAAATGGTTGAGACAAGGCTCGCGACTATAACCCAGCTTCGGCTGAAACGACGCCCCGCGCACTACTGACTTCTTACATGGAAACGAGTTTCGATTACGAAATCGTGAGCGCTAGTGTCGACTCATACAATCCTAACAACTTTTCCATTTTTATTTTATTTTATTTTTTAATTGTTTCTTTTTAATAATTTGTAATCAGGTGTGTTCTTAAAGAATATGAATATAAAATGACCTTCGGCAAAGCGTTTAAGGAGGACTGAATGAACTATCTAATTTTGAAAGTGGGTTAAGTCAAAAAAATTCCCTGAAAGCCATTTTTATAATCAACCCATTAACGCCCAAATTATACTAATTTCTTCACTTTCTTTATCTATTATATCTGTATCAAAATCTTCTTCACTCCATATCGTTCAGAAGGTATTGGTAATGATATCTAGAGAATAAAATGAGGACTTTCCTTTCTCATCTTTTGTTGATATATTTACTCCATCTTGTTACTAAAACCCTGAACTTGAAACCTTGATTCTGTTGTATAGATGACCTGTTATTGGACGTTTGAACCTGGCTGTGGGTAAAAGAACAGTACTGGGCTCTAGTTCGTGTACCATATAATGAATTTTCTCAGCTCAATTCCAATTTCTCTCCATTCTGATTCACTCATTAAATGTGATTTAAGAATGAGCTTTAGTAATTCCTTAGATTATACCACATGATAGTACTTATATTTGTCATCATAATATTTTGGAGAACAATAAAAATCTTTGCTTTAACTGAACCCAGAAAATCACAAAAATTTCACGAGTAATTCGAGACTAAACTTTGTTCTTTCCCATCTAAGTTATCAGTCCAAAGTATAAAACCAATAGAAAGACGACATACATCAACATCTCTACGAATCTAAGATGCAATACACAAGGACATTTCATAAAGAAGCAGAGGTGAAGTCAAAAGTCAAAGCACTGACTGTCTAAAATGTACTGCAACACCCTGTGCCTACTGTCTTGCAAATAAATATACTTTTATCAGAATTGAATATGTGATTCACTTCCTACAAAGATTCCTAACATATATATGTATAAGTATACCCCTGATAACCTACCCACCACACTGTACTTATAATACACATCACAAAAATTATAATAAATATTGACTTGCATATGTTTTAAGTGACTAATCATATTGGTAGGTTATAGTGAACCTTGCTCTACAAGAATAACATACTAGAGAACAAGAAAATTGATGAATGGGTATACTTTCAAGATTAAATAACAATTCAAAGTGAAATAAATAAAGCATACACAATGTTTGTTATTCTTATATTAATATGACAAAGAAATTTTTTAGTGTAATGCAATAAAAATTTTTAAATGGTTCATTGCAATCTATTAAATACATTGTAATAGATTTTTCTTTTCATTTAAATAAAATTAAGGAGTTGAAAAATAAATTCCCAGTGTCCTAAACTCATAAATTAAAAGAATTGCTGTACTTTGCAAAATTTGTGTTTGAATATTCAGTTGGTCAGAATTTAATATACTTGAAATAAACCTAAAATGGCTTAAAATCACTTTAAGATAAATACCTAATTCAAATAAGAGAATTAAAAACAAAGATGGCTGACAAGGCAACAAAAGATGATAATTTATGACGGGGTTTCATTTAGAAATATTATAAAATGTGTCCAAGTTTGAGTTAAAGGGAATAATTATTGTTTATTTTGAAGCCATGTTAAATATAAAATAAATTTTGAAAACAAAATAAGTTTAAAATAGTTTTTGCAATCTGTATTTAGAAAAAAAACAGAAAATGATTAATCATTTTTACCGCCAATTTAAAAGGCTGTGATGCTTAAAAAAATCCTCCATATTGGTATTAAAAACATTCGATTGTTTAACTTTTCGTGTTCGCTATCACAAATAAAATATTGCAATATTATTCTTAATAAAAATTTAAAATAACATTCACCTCTCGGTGAAATAATAATTTGACGTGAATGCAAAAGGACTAGGAAACGATTTAAACGTGCAAATTGTGGTTTTCCACAGTTGAGTAAACTCATCTTTTCATGGTCTGAATAACTTACACCGATTGAACAAGAGAGAGAGAGGGAGAGAATGAAATTATGGTAATATAATGGAATGAGAATCGAAAACTAGCATTTAGATTAGCTATATTCGCACGAAAGGGAAACAAGAAACTTAGATAACTCATTCCACTCCTCGAAATATGTTTTCAAATACCAAACTTGTTTGATGGCATCACTGAATTGATTGGTAAATTTTATTTTGTTAATGAATTTTTAAATTCAAATTTCAAATGAAGAATTTAAGAGGCTTATCTCTTATGAATAACTACATTATTATTATTATTACTTTCATCATTAAAACTTCAGCTGGACTTTTTAAGTTTTAAATTATTTTTATTTTTTTCATTCAATTCTTTAAAGCAGTAGTCACCAAACTTCTTTTTATGGAGAGCAGGTCATTTTTCTTGGATGTTTTGTAATATGATGATAGGTAACTGCAATAGTTACAATTAACCACACATGGTTTAATGAAAGTTAGAGATAATGGTGACACATGATTTCTATACTGAGAGTTAATTGGACTGTTTCCACTGCTTTAACTGTATGTTACCTCCATTTATTATTGTCCCTAAACTCACTGCCTCCTTCCTCTAAGTTGGGGATCAAAATTAGTTGGTGTACTTTTAAGAGGTTATAGAAAACAGACCAGTGTCTTAACCCTAGGGATTGGTTAAAGGGTATGACTAGGGCTTGGTTTAAGTGGAGAGGAAAAATTTGTGCAGAGAACAAGAGGAGTGTAAAGGAAAATAGTTAAGGAAAAGAAGAGAATGATAATGATGAAGATGATAACAAAAATGAATAAAGTTATACTTTAGAATGAAGTGAGAGAAATTAAAATAACAAAACAGAAAAAAAGACAAAAAAGTAGACAAGGAACAGAAGTAAAAGATTAAGAAAGGCATTTTTAGTCTAATTCTACGTCTCTTGAGGCGCAGTTGATTTTATCGTTTGTTGAGAAAGGATGCTGCGGGATGGACCGTCAGTTGAGAAAATTACTTGTAATTTTAGCTATTTCTTCCTGTAGAGTGGCAATCACCTTATAAGAGGAACGAACCAGTGGGTAGTGGCAGAGATGTAGAGAGTTTTACACTAAAAGTGTTCAAAAGTGGTACAAAATTTATTCTGTCTAAAAAAAAACTGCAAAAAGTTCTGATTTGTGATTACTTTTATATTTTCAGCAGTTATAAAACAATAATTTGAGAATACTTAAAAAAAGATCACCAAGACACTGATTTTTACAAACAATAAATCCAGAATAATAATTGAAATTAGTTTTAAATTCATAAATAAAAGAAATCAAAGACAGTAAACCAATCTCTCTGAAGAATTTTTAACTAAGTTAGGTTACTTTCTGTCTTTTCCACATTTTTAGCTTTAAGTAGTTTTAAACCAAGTGCAAAAACCCTTGCGAGCATTTTTTATATTATTTAAACTATATTATAAAGAATTTTAAATTATAAAGAAGTAATTAATTTTCAAAAAATTAAATAAATTTTCAAAAAGGCGCTATTTTTCAAACTTAAAACAAATCAAAGCTGGCGAAAATATGTTGGCAACACTGAAATACTCTGCGCGTAAAGAACTTGCGTGCAAGCATTCACAAGTAAACAGCGTGTTTAGTTTTGTAACGGTTTAGTGGAATTTTTTAAAAAATGATTTTTCTCAGTTAATTTTTATTAAAACCGTTATAACAAAAAAAGAAATTAAAAAAATATTTATATTTAGTTTTGTGTTTTTAATATAAATCTTCATTACTGTTATTTAAGTGTAAACAAAAAATTTACTTGAAATTAAATTTGTGAAAAATGAGCACCAAAATGTCTCTACCATCAAGGGCTACTAGATCTTCAGAACAAATAAATAAAACATCAACGCGGCAAAGCAATACGAAAACGAAAAGTCAGGTATATGCGAACGGAAATTTTAGTGAAGGAAACAATGGAAATTATCTCAGGGATTAATGACTCGATTTCTTGTTTTAGGAAGTGGAACTCAAGAGGGATATCAAACAATGTCTAAAGCTTATACAAAGTGAAGATCTTCATTTAATTGATACTGATGGGTTGAAGAAAGAAATTTTAATTAAACCTCAATCAGGGGATCATTTACAGTATGAATTACATAATTATTGTAAAAGGAATTTAAACAGTGAAACAGATTCACCAATAGTGTATAAATTAGTTCAGATATGTTACTCAGATCAATCAGTTTCATACTTTAGTAGTATGGATCGTTTTGTAGGATGTGTTTATTATGTAGCAGCATATTTATTGAAAAGGGTAAGTGAATGGGTTTGTTTAAAAACTGTTAAACTTGGGTGGATATTATGTGGTTTCTTTCAATGAGTGCATTTGATTATTCTGTTTTGTTTTAAAACAGACTTGTGTTATGGCATTATTATGTTTTCATATATAACATTTTAAAATAAATTAACAGTCAAGGGAAAGGATAGAATTGGGTAAAGATGATGCTTTATTGAAAACGATTCGTCTTTTTAACTCAGGAATATTGAACTTATGACCTCTAGGTCACACACTTTCCCAAGTGGTCTATGTAAATGACCTGTGTGTTGGTTTTTTGTTGGTAAATATTTTAAATTTATTAGTTTTTCAAAAAACAAAATTTACAAGACAAAAAGAAAGCTTAAATCTTTTTGAAGGAACTCAAAAGCAAACCACCCTCCCTCTATTAAGATTTTTTATTTCTGTATTATTTCACCATGCTATCACCCTTGGGTGTAAGTATGTGAAAGTGAAGTTCGAACTTTCAAATATTTCTTTGCAAGTTAGACGATTTGATAATTTAACTTCAGACTTATAAGACATGTTGGGAATAATGAAAATCTCAAATGAATTTGGGCCACTTGTTCAAAAAAAAGGTCACCATCACTGATGTAACTGATCATGGACACAGTTAATATGTCATTTCAAAGGATAATCAATTTCCTTTTTTGTATCAATTTTAAAAATGATAATATTTGTTTCTTAACAAAGTTTTAAATTAATAAAGTCAAAATTGATCACCTTGATTGATTGTATACAAAACTTTTTTCAGATGAAATACAAGCCTGCATTAGAAGTTGCCCACAGCTTATCATTAAAAAAAGGAGAAATATTAAATTGTTCAAAGGGAAGCAAAGACATTCAGAATTTTTTATACAATCTACACAGCAACTTCATAGCATCTGCAATAATTTTAGGATCAAAAGTTCAAAACAAATCAGATGAAAATTATAAACTATCCCATGAGTTAGCAATGACATCTTTAAAATTCTTCGAATACACCAACACAGAGCAAACACATGCTGGGAAAAAAGTTATCAAAACAACTGCCTCATATTTTCACACAATCAAGCACTACAAAGATGCAGATGTGATTCAGTTTTATGGGATTTTAAAAGGGGTTTTAAAAACTTTGTTAAAAAAATTCTGTGAGTTGGATTATCTATTAATTGTATTACACAAGGTGGATAAAGTGAACAGTGTGGACAGCTCAAAAGGTTTAGAAATGTATCATCATTTGAAAAGGATCATGTACCTGATGTCAGTCTTATTGGAGCTGTCACCAGTTGTAAGGACAAGCTTGGAGGGTGTTTTAGAATCTTTTTTTGAACCACATCAGTTTGGTTTTTATCCGAGTGAAAGTTTGTCTCAGGCTTTTACTAGTCTTAATGGTTCGAAGGAGATTCTGTGTTTTGTGTTGATTTCTTTTGTGTTTAGTCATGGACTTCAGTTTTGGTGGAGGACATATGAAGATGATTGGAGTAAGAAAATGACAACTGCATTAATTGAAAAGTTGTTTAAAAGTTATTTTGAGATTTTTGAGGCTCGTTATTGGTGAGTTTTCATCACAATTTTTACTTTAATACAATATTAATACCTTACATCATTATTAAGCTATATTTTTAATTATTTTATTGTTTTAATAATTTTTACAGAGTATCTACAGTGCATAAGACAAACAAGTCTTTAAAATGGCAAAAGCTACTCCCATTTGTTCTCGTTCCTTGTGGTGTCTTTGAGTGTCTTCTTTGGTGTTCTGCCTTCCTTTTTTGTTGACCCAAAGTCAGCACTTTTGTCCATCTTTTATCAGTTTCCATATTTAAGTCTTTGTTGTTTGTATCATATCCTCACCTACAGTCATCTTTCTTATTGTGTTGCTGTTACTTTTGTAGATCACCCCTATTCTTAAAATATCTCTACCCAAACACAGTGTCTAATGGTCTCCAGAAATTCTGTTTTAAGGTTCTGTATCTAAAGTATTGTTTGGTTTTAGGAATGCGTGTTTGTTTTGTTCGTCGAGTGATTCACCCTACGAAAGCTGTCTGAGCGATTTACTGACGGGAAACCTGCACAAAATCCAGTACACGATTCGACTCTGTTTAAAGAATAAGGTCGCCAATTCCCTAACTCTGATTTCTTTATCTCGTCAAGCCTTCAAACTTTCCCTCGGGTGTGTCAATCTAATGCGAAGGAAAGGATGTTGTGATACGCAGAGGATCTACGCGTGGAAACATTCAGGTAGGTTAAGGGTTTGGCTATTCTCGTCTGGGGACATGTTAACCTTAATTGGGTGAGGTGGGCTTTTCGCTCACCAAAGGAGTGTGAAGAGTGTTGACTAGAAGAGAAACTGGAGATGCGATTCCTCAAATTGATTACTTTGAGACTTAGATGATTTGAACCCCCCAAACATGATTTTGAGGTTGGTAAAATTTATATTTTCAGTAATTCATCACACGAATACGGTAGAAGATATATTAAGGCACACAGCCTCCGATGAATCTTGGTTACACTTAAAAAGCTGTTCAGAAGAATTGTTACGTAATATACTTAATACCGACATGGAGTTACCATTCGACATTAGACGCGCCACCGTAAGTTGATCAGTATTTTGTGAAACCGAAACTTGGGGTCCCCCAATATTGTTATTTGTTTGACTTGCCCTAGTGGGGCTTATCAAATGCTGCATCTATAGGGTTCGTTCATAATTACTCGATGGCGGGATGGCATATGTACTAATTTTTTTGCAGATTCTGTTTCAACGTTGGCACCACGCCGTTTTGAAATTGAAGAAGTTCAACGAGAGTCTGTTCGTCTGCGTTCTCTTTTACATCTGTTACCCGTGTGAGGAAAACGATGTGATGTCGATGTGGCTTCAAACCAAATTTGAATCATCGAATGAAATACTCCAAGTAAATTTTGGATGTCTTTTCTTTCATTTTTTTGAGGAAAGGGTGTGTGCGCGGAGAGTTAAAAATTTGTTCATTAATTTAATTATTTACTTTGTTCTGTTAGGAAACCACGATGAGCGAACTCTTGAAAACCTGCGATTCGGACATTAAAAGCTTTGTTCCTAAGCATCGTACCTCTATGATCAACATGAAATGGGTTTTGTTGATGGAGTTGAAAGCATACAGTTCTTGTTCTTCGTGAGTATGAACCTTACTGGTTAAGTGTTCTAAACACATTCACGTCGGGGCGAATATTTGCTTTTTGCCCGTGGGGCGGGGCGCCACTGTGCTAGTTTAAACTAGATCACAACTGTTAGCGACAAATGTGCTCAAATGGGTCAAGTCGGCACACCAAGTAGTGGTGAGCGTGGTGATGCCAGTGAGTGACGCACAGAGTGAAGAGAATTTGCCTGGTACATCCACAAAAAATGGGGAACTGACAAAGCTAAAATAACTGTCTCGTTTGTCTTCTTATCGAAGTTGAATTAATTTTCCTTTTGTATTTTTTTAGAGAGACGTTTAAAAATCCCAAAACATATCACAATCTGGTTTCGAGGATTTGGAAACAGTTGGAAAAACTCGAGCTCAACCTCTGGGAATTATCTTTTGCTTTAACATGTCTCGTGTCGACGAATTTGAGTGGAGACGATGACAAATTACCGAAAATATTTAAAGCAAAGTGCAATGACGTCATAAATAAACTGATGAATTATAAGAAAGAGGTAAAAGAAGAAAGGAATTGGAAGGTTTTACTTGATATTTACGGGTGGTCAATGAATATCGAATGTCGGTTTCAGGGCAAAACGCAATGTCGAAGTCTACTACACGCAGCCAATTTAAGTCTTTCGCTGTTTTTATACAATGTCAAAATGGCAGAGATGTCCGAGGGAAAAATGGAATCGAGTCAAATGGTTTTGGGTTATTTGAAAAAGGTCGAAGAGGAAAAAGTGAAATACGGAGAGGACGTGGATTTGAATCTGACTTGTAACGTGATACCATCCTCTAGCAAGTTAACAGTCGAGTTGGAAACGAATTATCTGAACGCTTTGAATGAGATAGTCGAACTCTGGAAGAATGCACTCGAAAGCGGGCAGGAAGAACTACCCACGACGTCGGAGTTTGAGACGTGGTTGCAGAACGTGAAACAAGTGGCACATTTGTACGAGTTAATTGGAGAATATCAACGATCGTTTACCACATGGCTTCTGTTTTATAAAATTGGGAAGTTGTGTTCGGATCCTGTTGCCATCTTGTCCGGTAAGTCTGGATTGTAGCCTGTTGTTTGCTTAGAGTGGGAGTAGACTCTAAGAGTTTGGTTTATTTAGGTTTGAGTCATATTATGGAGAATTGTTCGGATGTTGATGAGTCCGGATTGAACAAAGAAGCCGAAAGCATGACTAAGAAGCTGGGAAATGAAAACCAGGAGAAATGCGTTTTGATCGAGTACTGGTTGTCGTTAGCATCTAATTATCTGAAGAATAAAAAGTCGACCAAGTGCTTGGAGTGTTTGTTGATAGCGAAGAAAGTTCTGGAAGGTTTAAGAACAACGGTTAAAACATATGCTCTCAGCGCGAGGTTTTGGTGTCTGGTCAGTCAGTTCCTGTGCCTGTATCCGCATTATGAGGTCGAGTTCGGCTATAAACCGGGAACTGATTTGAGAGTTATGGCTTTTAAAGCTTTTAACTATGCGAACGTAGGAGCCCGAAACGATTTGATAAGTAAGTTTTGAATAAAGTTTTCGGTTTCAGGTCTCAAAAGAACTTTTGTTCAAACTTGCTTTTGTCGTTGTAGAAACTGTCACACGAGAAGAATGCACGGAGTTGGTTTTAGCGATGCTCGAAGTCAATTTGTGGGCATATTATCTACACGGAGCCTATTCCCAAACGGACTTCATGAGGTTCTTCTTGGACGATTTATACCAGATCGTGCAGAAATTGTTTCTGCCGACTCGTACCGCGGAGATTTTGGTCCGTCTAGCGGAAGTAGATATGATGTGTGAAAAAAGCTCAGATTGTCAGGAAAAGGTGACCAAGTTGAAAAGTATATTGACGACGCTATCGTCGACCTGCGATGAGGTGAGACTTCCGTAGCAATGGATGCATTTTACTTACTATTTCTGTACCTTCAGTATATTTTTTACAAGTGAACTTACAGTAAACTTTATAAAATCATTTAGTTATTATTATTATTAACAGTATTTTGCCGGTTTAAGGCCAATTCGTCTATGCCATTATTGGTGACAAAAACTAAACCAATACTATTTAGACACCTTTATTTTTGCATTTTTTGTTCCTCAAAAAATTTTTTAAGTACAAAAACAAATGGTAGTAGAAGAGTGCCAAATCCGAGGAGTGTGATAGATGTATTAAAATTTCCCAAAGTATTTTTGTAATTTTTGACAAGTCTCAAGTCAGCACATGGTCTGGTACTAATGTGCTGCAGCACGATGTTCTTCCAATTGAACATCGTCGGCCTTCTTTCTTTTACGTTTAGTTACGGACAATACTTATAAAAATTGAGCTTTTCGTTCAGTTTTAAAAGCTCATAATTCATTGGTCTTCGAACATTCCACATATACACAATTTTCTCTTATTGTGGAAGGAGTAATGCAGTGGTTAAGTTCCTGACTCAGACACAAATGGTTAGGAGTTCGAATCCTCCTTCCGCATCCTGTTGTACCCAAAAATTAAGGATGAAAAACGGCATTAAAACCTTAAAACCGCCACCACCAATATTTTAGTTTATTTTATGCAGTATATTTATTTTGGTCTATTGTAGAGTTCCGTGAAAGAGGTTAAAAAATCTCCGTATATGTCCGTTCCGAAGAGTCAGAGCGTAGAAAAATTGTCTCCAAGAGCTATAAGTCCGGCTAGGTTCTTAGACAAGCCAACTAACATGTGGGAGTTGGACCCGTCTCCGGTGCACCACCACCTGAAAGAGGTGAAAACGACGGAATCTTTGAGACACGTGAGAAAGTGCAAGTGTAGACTCTGCCAGAATCTCTTGATTCAAGTTCTAACGATGAACACGTCCACTCTCGAGGGAGAACTGTACTGTATGGAGAATTCTCTAAAGAAAGCCTATACCCGTTACTGTCAAGCTCACCTGTCAGCGAGCAAGTTAGAGATTTCAAGGGCGGAACAAAACGAGATTCTCATGTTGAAATTGTCCGAGGCCGTGAAAACGGATCCCGGAGAGTTTGATTTCCGGTCGAGATGGGTTCAGTTTCACACGGTCAGGTTTCTGATAAAGGCTGTCGGTTTTGATTTGAAGTCGACAAACGCCATCACGGATAATGTGAAAATCACAATGGAGAAAATCAGTAGAACTATGAAAAAGTTCAGCTACGAGGAAAAGCTTCTCACGTGGACCTTCACGGAGTTGAAGCTGTTAATCGTGGTCATGAGTAAAGGTGGAGAATCGAAAAAGAAGAGCACAGGTGAGTCTGAGGAGTGTATCGACTTCCTTCCAGTTTCCTTGTTTCTGAAGGTTTGGGCTCATTAAACTTTGTTTTTATTCTTTCAGACACTCCAGTCGAGTTCAAGCCAAAAACAGTCACAAAAACTCCTTTCATTAGTCAAACGATGAAAGCGCAAAATGGCGCCGCTTTGAAAGCTGATAAAATATGTAAGAATTCTTCAAACGTTCAGATCATAGTGCCTGAAATTGTGGAAGAAGATTCCGACAGCGATCCAAAGAACAAAGCTTTCATTGTGAGTTCCTTCATCTGGCTGTGGGTTTGACGTCACTGTGCTGTCTTTGGCCTTTCAAGTTGAAAATATTTTTTTTTGTGTCTCTAGGGTTTAGAAAAACTTCCGGAGGATAAGAAAGCTGATATTCAACCAAAGAAACTCAGTTTTACCATGGCGGAAGCTGTATCGGGAAGCAAGGTGAGGTTTTGAGATTGTAGGCTGTAACTACCGGTTGTCATTGGTCGAGTGTGAGTACTTAGCTAACTTAGGAGGTGGGGGGTGTGAGAATTGTACGGTGTCTAGTATGTAGCTGATTATTGTAAAGATTTGGTGACATACTTTACTTGGTTATTAACATGTTGAGAACAGCGCAGATTTTGCTGTCGAGCCACCGAACGGCAGTGATTTTGAGTTTGGTAGTTTGATTTTAAAGCTAATTTTTGGGGCCTCGAAAATTACGGGCCCTAGATACTCCGCTCCTGTACGGATTTCATGTTCGGAGCTATGAGTGTTGAATCTTGACGAGTTTATGATATCTGTACAAGTGTTCTATTGTCCTCGTTTCTAGCAAGAGCCTTCTGTTATGGTGTTGCCACGCTTAAATTGTATTTAAAATCAGTTACAGACCGTAATAAAAGCTCAGAGGGAAAGGATGTCTCACATCAAACCAAGAAAGCTCAATTTAGACTCTTCCGACAATGAAGAAAAGGAAAAATCAAACGGAGCGAAGAAGACAACCGGAACGGGGATAAAGTCAACACCTGCAATGGTGACCAGGAGCAAAAAAGAAAACATTCCAGTGACGGGGAAGGGAGGCGTTCGAGCGGCAATAAAAATCCACACGGATTCGGAGAACGAGAAAAGACCGAAGAAGATTTTATCGGAGTCGAAAAGAAGCGTTCTGGAATCGACGGCTGGACCAAAGAAAACGGAGAAGAAAGTTCTGACAAAAAAGGCGGCAGAAAATGGAGCAAAGAATTCGAAATCGGTTAAGAAAAACGAACAACAGAACGTGTCGCTTGATCTTTTCCTGTCGTGAAATGGTGATAGTGTGTGTCGGGTTTGCTCGACTGTTGTCGAGCACGATCGGTTTGTTTGATTTTGGCGGTAAATTTGAAACTTTGAATTTTCTTCATCGTCAATCATTTTAGGTTTTAATTATTTCGAATTAATTAATTAGGTTTGAAGACTTTAAATGAAATAAAAATGGCGGTTTTGGTTGTATTATAAATCGGTTTTTATTACGTTGTTTTTATAGAATATTTGAAATTTGTGGGGGTAGTGTGATTTTATTTTTTATAAAATATAAATAAATTTAAAATTTGTGTTTTTCAATTTTTTTGGTTTTTGAAATTGAATTAGGTACTGGTGGTACCAATTAGCTTTGACATAGTTTCAGATGTCTTCAGCAAGATATCGTGATATATTCAGTTTAGTGATCTTCTTCCATGTTTTCCATGAGAGGAGGAATGAGAGCTTTGTCTCGGGTTGATTTGTCTTAAGATTTGTGTTATTGTGTTGGTTGTTTGTAGCTTTCGAGGAGATATACCACCGTTTTAAGTTGCCAGGGATGTTACCTTTTGGTTACCATGCCGGAAGTTAATCCTCTCGTTTGACATGTGAGGTGACTCTCACTCATCGCTTGGTTTGATACACCAATTAGGTGCACGTATATGGTCGGTTTTGTTTTGTTTCCCTCAAGCAGAACATCTGTGCAAGGTATTTATAATTTTATTTATTTATAAAAATTATATATTTATGATTTTTGTATTTCAGGCGATTAGGAACTGCATGACTTCCAAATCTCCTTCTGTTAGTTTCTCTAATTTGTATACTTCCATCTATTGATAATTATATATATATGTAGAAACGTTATGGAAAAATGTGTACAAATGGATGTAGGAAGAAAATTCTTTTCCTCAAACAGTCGTGAAATATACAATTGTAGATTACAAATATAATCATTTAATTTATACATATAAATATATATATAAATTTATTAATATACGTTTTATATATCTGTTATTTCAGTTGAGGAAGACAGTAGAATTTTATGCATTTTATATATTTTTGTTACATATTATATATGTATATCCAATTATATAATAAATATATGTTTATGAATAGATGGAAGATAAACATTTTCTCTTATCTTGCCCAACTGAAGTTTGACTGGAGCGAAGTAACAGGTAAAAGCTTTAACACCGCCAAACAACTTCTAAAGAGGCATTAAAAGAATCCTGACTATGCTTTCAATTATGCTACTACCTAGTTTTTCTGTTTTCAGGTATTTGTGTGTCTATTCTCAGACGACTATAAGGCTTTGGGTAAATCTTGTCGGTTGTCGGACGGACCCGACTTTGATGGTAGCATGTAACATGTCTTCTCATACTCAGTTTCGATGAGTTTTCGCCCGACAATTTCTCATTTCTTCGAATGGATTCACACCCCATCATCTCTATCACTTCTTTTAGAACAGTCCTCCAAGAGAAGTCCACACCCTAGAGGTCTAAATGGATGGATAATCGATTCACCGGAAGCAAACACTCACAGACTTTCCTACGAAAGTAATTTTCCCGCCGCGCCCACGAACCTCGCCTTTCAATAATGTTTTGCGTGTCGGGTCTTGGATTTCAGCCAACCTCAACAGCAGAAGAGAGGTTTGGTGGGGAAAGCGAACGGACTAGCGAACGTCTCAACTAATTTTCAGTCGAAATTCGGAGACCGGTTCCGAAACGCCGCTGTTTCTTGGGATTCCTTTTTAATTATTATTTTGATTTTTTGAATTTTTGTTTTTTTTTGCTTGTTCGAACGTCATTTTCGCTGTCGGCTCAAATGTTTCCGACATTTTTATTTACGTTCGACATAAACTCGGTCGGGTTTTTATAATATTTTTCGTTTTTTTTATTTTCTTTCTACTTTTTTTAAAACTTATTCAACGACAATTGTTTTCCTGCCTTATGTATATGTATGTATATGTCCATAGAAATGTATACAAAGGCGGAAGGAATTTGTGAAATGGAAATTTTTTAATTTTATATAAAATTATTGAAAAATAAAAAAAATCGGCGAACGAACGACATCCAAGTTGATGTAGAGAGGAACAAATAATTTTTTTATATGTAAGTTTGTTATACTAAATTGATGCGACTCTATCAGTTAAAAACTTTTTGTTGTCTTTAGTATTAATGACTTTGAATGGTTTGTTTCTGTTGTTAAAAAGTTTCCAGATCTAATTTTCTGGTGCGTTTGTTTTTATCTTTACCCTTTAACTTTTTTATAATTGTTGTATAATTAGTTCAAATGACAATAAAACACTCTTAGTATAAGTTGCAGTGTCATTGAGACAGATAATAACGGAGTAATCGGTTTTGTAGCTTGTTGATGTCGATATTTTTGATAAATGACGAAATCGATGGGAGAAACAAACTAAAAGACCGTATAACTTATACATTTTTGTATATGTAGATAGAAGAAATGGCTATTTGTAAAGGTTGTAACTTGAAGGAAATTTATTATGTCGGGTAATTTGAAACTGTTCAAAACGGACAGGACTAAGAGAGCTGTATAACATAAGCCAGATCATTTATAATACTCAATAGTTATACAGAAAGAAAAAGTTTTTAGCTTTTGCTTTAGTAACAAACGAAAATAAGTGTTTTAATTATGGGGTTTGTCACAGAAGTGTGCATTACTTTTGGAAGAAATAGCTCACAAACTTATGCGATACTTTTGACAAAAAATTGCTCAGAGTACCCGTAACTTTTGCTTACAAGCAAGTGCAATACTTTACGAGGGAATTACTATACTAGTGTGCATTACTTTTGAGAGGGATCGCTCATAAAGCCGTGCATTATTTTTGAAAGAAACAGCCCACAAACGTACGCGGTACTTTTTGGAAAAATATTGCTTACAGAACTGTGCGTTATTTATGAATTACTGAAAACACAGTTTAAGCCCTTCATAAATCGAACTGAACTGTTTACTGTGTTTTTAGTTATTAATACTGAAATGATCTGAACTTTTTTTACGCGGTTCGTAATATACTCATATAGCTGTAAGTGTCCTTTCCAAACAAATAATGGCCGCCAAAGTTTGAGCAACAACCACAAGAAAGCATCGTCACTTATTTCAGTAATTCACGAATAAATACTTAACGTTGTGAAATTGTTATTTATAGCTAAGATTCATACTTGATTCATGAAATAGTAAGAAAGTCAGGGGTCATTTCATAAATACCGCACAACACCAGATTTTTTGACATTGAAAAAATTAATGAATGAAAATTCTTTTTAAGAAATTCTATTTAATGAGGTTACTCTACAGAGCTGTATAGTGTTTATAATGTTAGTATTGTTATTTTCTCGAGTGTTATACCCCTCAAGTCAAATTTTTGATCGGTTAAGAGAATTTTCTCTTACCTCGCCCAGACATTTCGCGTATATTTTATAACCTGGAGCCATCCTCATTGGACGAATGTTATGTTTCAGCTTCGGCGTAATAACAACACTAACACCGGTAATGATAGCCGCGGAAGGTTTTAAAACTCACCTGTGTAACATTTGTTTCGCAAGATTGGTCAATGTGTGTCGCAATGTTTGATTCAAAGGGCTTTCTAGAGTTAGAAGCACTTACAAGCGTCCGCTACATGCGATTTCGTATATATAGAAAATGAGTGTCAACTTTGGCAATTAGCCCCGACTACGAACCCATAAAACAATCAAAGAAACCATTTGAATTCCTCTCAGTTCATCGGCAGACTCAAGGACGCCTCAACGATTTGTTATATAAGCTCTTCAAGGAGGAGGATGGTTACCTACCTTGAATATCGAGGCTAACCTTCCTTAGAGAACTCTGCACTCAAGCCACCTTTCAGGAAATTATGACGATTTTGAAAATCCAGATGTATAAGTTAAATAATAAAAATGGCGGTGGTGGGATTCGTTTTGGTCATTTGGTTCGATTGACTTTTGCCAAATAGGCCAAACACGTCGTTTTCGAGTTATTTTTGATTTGGAAGTTTTTTCAACCCGTTAACGCCCAAATTTTTTATTTATTGTTTTCCTTAGTTTATAAATTATACTGATAGACATTTATCAATAACGTCTTCCTGAGCTGGAAAATATTTTCAAAAAATTAAAAAATTTTTGAGTTTTGGCCCGTCATATAAATAGGACAGTGACACTTGAAGTTATCAGAGTCACACTTGCATATATGCATTTTTCACGAATTTATATTTAATTATAACAGACCTGTGTTTATTTGGTATCGTATTTTATAAAGTTTTATGTACAGGATTTTGTTGTATGTTACAGTATCCATGGAGCGGAAATACATTTTCCAGGGGTCGGAAACCTTTTTCGAACGGCGGGCCATTTTTAAAATAAAGCTGCCGACTCCTGCTTTACACTATACTATCAGTTAAATGAGGTATCTTACATACCTATCTATTATAGAAAACTTAGTGATTTGGCTTCGCCATTGTGTCTTCTTTTCCACGTTTCTTCGTACCGATGTCCTATATATAGGACATGTCAGTCTTCTCGAGATGTTATCTTTGAGCAAAGAAAGTTTAGAACTATATTTATGGGTAGATAGAATATAAATATACAGAAGTCATATTTTTAATCTTGTGATGGTCTTATTATCACAAATTAAGTGTTTTACAAAAAGTAAAATTGTGAGTGCCTTATAAATAAGACAATGGCCTACAATGGGTTAAATAATGACTTTTCAGGTGCGTTTCTTGTTTGGTATGTGATTGAAAGGAAGTCGAGGAGGTGGTGATGGGTAGGTTTGCTAATGGTGTTTGGGCTTAACATCGTCGGATGAGCAAAAGTAGGACGAAGACGTGGAGCCAGGATCGTGATAAGAGAACATGCGGAAACTTTGCGAACGTACCCCCGTGCCAGAGGGGTAATGAGTCTGGCAAATTGTCGGCGGATGGAGGGGAAGGAATGTTGGACACCATCCGACCTTTTGAAATACAGACTTTGTTTTGTTTGAAATTAATCTTGGAAAGTTATGACTGAGTCCTTGATGTTGTTAATTTAGAAACTCGAGATTCTCAACAGAGCGGTTACGAAAATGCAAACGTTCAAAACGTTCGCCGTTCGGTTTTTAATTTTATGACGTTTGAATGCTCTGCCGGAAAATTTGGCAAACGTTTTAGTGCTTCGTGTTTCAGAGATATCGTTTCGAGTTAGTGACACTACCATGTGGACTATCAAATAGTAACTTTGGTCATCGACCAGAGCTGTTGTAAGTTTTGTCTTTCCTCCCATCATTTTTTGGTCTTCTTTACAGCGGGTTGCCTACGCGAAACCTTCTTTCTTAATCCGATGACTATTGTTCTGATAACTGTTACAAAACATCTCGAAATCCATAAATCGATGCTTGAATGTGTCCAAAAAAAGAAACGCGCAACTCCCACATATGCATATCAAAATCGAATCAGCTTCTTTTCCTCTAACCTTCTTCCAGTTCTCATGGTCTAACGATCGGTGGCCACCATCTTCTCTTTCAAGGTCCTCAAATTGAAATTGTTCACTGCTTAAAACAACCTTTGTCCTTCTTAAAAATTTTGGGAAAGTTGTAGTCAGTTCCGTTTCTCTATCGTCTGTCATCTCTCTCTTTCTTTGGCTAACTTTTTCGTTAGTGGGCTATTAGCTGGTCAAAATTTGACCAACTTGGGTGAGATGAAACCTGGTGTCGAAGTAAATTTTGAACTGTTCCTATTCTTTGACTACTTCCTATAAAGATGGAGGAAAGTTACTATGTAACTGCTAATCTTGTTTCCATTTTTCTTTTAGATATAATCAACGAACGAAACTCCCTCGAATCAGCGGCGAAAACGAAACGATGACAACCACAACTGGCTCGGCGAACGGTCGCATGTCTCAATGCTCCCTTCAAGCCGGACATTCGATGAACTTTGCGAAAACGCTTCAAGTTCAAGACCAAATAATCGAACAGTTACGAACAGATCAAGCGGCTCTTAGAGAAGCGCTCGAGGTCGAGAGGAACGCGCTCAAAGAATGTCGACTAACAAGCGATCGAGAGCTGAAAGCTATGCAACGAGAAAAAGTTCAAGTGAGTAAGATAAACAGACAGCAGGAATTGAAGATCGAAGAGCTTGAAAAGGAGTTGGCGTACACGAGGGAAGCGTTAGCTTTCGAACAGAAGAATTTAAAAGCTCTCGAAAAGGAACACGTGACGACTGTCAAAGAATTGAAAATACGAACGTCGAAGGATTTCGAGAAGACGAGCAAACAGGAAATGCTGATTGATCAACTCAAATCGGAAATAGAGGACCTGAAGGAAGCTTTGCAGAGTGAGAGAAACGCGACCAATTTGTTGATCAGGGAGCATAACGCCGAGGTGAAGATGCTACGGGAGGAAGTGAGAACGAAATCAACGGAAGCTTACCGGGAATTAAAAGAAAGGTGAGTAGAAGGACGAATTGTCGTAGGAGACAACGTTCCCAACGAAACGTCGCTCTAATTAGTGAGAGTGTGTGAGATTCTATTTGTCACCTCTCCGCCATTTCGTTTCTTTTTGTAGGGCTACCCGGGAACGAGAGGAGTATCGCGAAATGCAAGAGGAAGCCGAGAGAACGTACAAAATCCTAGAAAAGGATTTTCGGGACGCGTTAAACGCGAAAGACGAGGAACTGAGAAGGGCAAAAGCGGAAGCGAAGCTCATACAGAAAGAGCTCGAGGATCAGCTTCGAGCCAGTTTGAAGGAACCGGCTCCCGTTCAAACTCCGGCTCCGTTCACCACGAACGACTTCGTCGAAATGGCCAAATTTAGGAGGATGAAGAACGAAGTGGCCATATTGAAAGAGCAAAACCGGAAACTGCTGAATGAGTTGCAGGTAAGATACACTTTGTCTCTTCTTCCTACTTTCGACTCCTCTACGAGCCCCTAATTTCCTTACCCGACTTCCTTTTAGGTTTTGACAGGCGAGAAAAGGATCAACGAAATCGGTAAGGAGAAGAGTACACTATTCCTCCGGGAGATCTGGAAGGTGTTAAGCAGAAAAGTCTGGACAAAGTGTCGGACTTTGAGATCACTCGATTGGTGAGTGTTTGGGTGGAAGTTCCTGTGGGTTGTGTGTGCGCCTTTTAACCTTTTCACCATCTTTTCCTTTCTTTTCCTCCTTCTTCCAGGCTTCCGACTACAGTCTCAGTAAAAACCTTAACAAGGTAAATATACCCGCCATTTCGAACTTTGCCTTCTTGTTCGTTATTTTGTGTTTAACTTATTGAACGTGGTTGTGTGAATAGAGACAAACGAAAAGCTCACTGTCGATGAGAAGAGATGAGGTGTTGAGGCCGTACCCAAGATCGAAAACGGAAGAACGGTATGAAGAACTCAAGAGAACGATGCAGATTTTGAGAAAAGCCCTTCAGTGACTAATCATATACGTAGTAAATATACAGAAATGTATGTGTATAATTTGTTATACTGATTTATTATAGTTATAGATAGGACGATAAGGGGGAAGGGATAGGGTATACATAGAAACAGACTAAGAAACATAAAGGAAATGAAGATATGGTGAGTTTTGAGATTCTCGCGGCTGTTACCATTGGTGTTAGTAATGTTATTCTTCGGGTGTTACGCCGCCAAGAGTCAAATTTTTGATTGGATGAGAGAGAGAGATCTCTCAGACGTTTCGCCTTCTTTCACAGCTGAAGGCAATCTAAAAAAGACTTCTGTAACGACTCTAAGAATTTATTTATGAAATAAATTACCATGGAAAGTGTGCAATATTTATGAAATACTTATAACTCGAAACCGTAGATCCCTCCAGCGAGAATGCTTTCAGTTGTGAAGGAAGACGAAACACGAAACCTCTGGCTAGCGTAGGTCGAAATTCTCTTATCCAACCAAAAACTTGGCTCCAGCGAAGTAACAGCAAAAGGAGGAGAGATAAGAGTCAAATTGTCACAAGAAAAACAAATTTCAAAGAAGACAGAAACAAGAACACAAGTTTTGGGAAAGTGGAAAGCGAGGAGCTGCAAAAGGGGAAAGCTCTCAAAGGGTAAAGAATAAAGAAGGTGGCGGAGTGGGGGAGGACCCTGAAAGTCCAAAAAAGAAGAAACCATTCTGAGAGGGAAGAAGAAATTTCTTGATGGATAAGGTGGCCGGAGGAGTGGTGAGAAGGTGCCCCAAGGGGAGTCACGAAGATATTTTAATTCGGAGCAACATCCCACGAGCGTAAATTGCATGTCTAGAGTACATAGGAACGCGTTTGCGTTCTCACAGGTACCGTAAGAAGAAGAAGACACAATGGGTGATAGCATAGGTTCACACGGTCAGGTACCGTTGCAGTCGAGGTCTTTGCCTGAGCGACGAAGATATTCCTCGGGCCCCCGAGGCCCCAAATTTATTAAATAAATTCTTAAAGGATTTATGGGAATTTTGGTTTTTTGGGGTGCCTCAGGGTGGATGGAAAGCTAAGGAGTAAGGGGTGGGAAAGAATTTTCGAAGGTCTGCATCGTGACTGAAGGGCCTACCTGTCGGCTTTTGGAACCATAATTGTCTTCGGAATGTGTCACCCCGGTTTTGGCGTTGCTACCGATTTCTCTTTGGCCATTTTCGATTCTGTTCGGCTTTCGGACAGCCTTTTGCCTGACCTTTCTACTTTCTTTTGCCGACTGCCCTGTAGGCTCTTTGACTGGTTGTCGTTTTCGTTTCATCGCCTTGCCGGTGTTTTTGATCCGATTTGTCTTGGGCTCTTTTCCTTTTTTGGTCTTCTTACTCATTCTCTCTGCTTTTCCCCTCCCCCGCCTTAACTCTCTCTTCTTTTATCCATATTCTTATCTGTTTCCCTCCGGGCTCTGTTGTCTCTTGTCTCCTTGTTTCAGACTGTCTTTGGCTAACCGTTTTCTCTTGTTGCCACGGTCCTTTTGTCATCTCGGTGTTTAAGGTTTGTCCTGATTGCTTTACTTTCGCTTCTCATTTTCTTCCTTCCGCTCACTTTGTTCTTCGTCTTTTCTTTTGATATTTCCTTCACCCCTCCTCTCTTCCTCATTTTGCTTTTCCTTTGCTTGTGGCAGGTTCTTTTGTCTGGGGCTATCACCTCGTTGAATTTTTTGACCTCCTGTTTCCGTTTTTCTTCCTTATCTTGTTTAACTACAACATTCAAAATTCACCGCCATCTTGTTTTATTTTCTATCTTGGAGAATTAATTTCATACATTTTGCACACTATCGTCAAGTTCTCAGTTCATACAAATTGCTTAATTTCTTGAAAGATAAATTTCATTAATATTGCACACTTCATGAAGAATTCGTTTCATTAGTACTGCGCATTCCTTTAGCTTAATTTTTTCCATAAATAATGCACACTTTTATGGATCCCGGTGATCAGGTTCATGACACAACGCCTGTTGGCACGTTTGATACACCTCACGCAGGAAGAGTTTGATGAACCAGATTCGACATAGCCACTATCAACACGTCTTCAAATTTCTTAAAAAGCCCAAACATCGATTCAGAAGTTATTAGCTTTCAATACTTGGTCGCCATCTTGGATTTAATCATCACAACACTCGACTTCGAGGACCTTCTTTCAAGATTTATTCCCGAATGTCCAAAAATTCTAAACGCGAAGGAGGGAATGACGAATTTGTACTCAAGATATCACCAACACCACTTCCACCTCCTCCTCCTTCACCTCCTTCGCCTCTTCCTCCTCATTTCCGTCCTTGATCGCTTAAGGTCACGTAATTCACCCACAATTTGCGATTTAGTAATCCTAACAGCCGCCCGCACAGCAAAACAACAAACCCACCTACTGTCCTCGTGTTCGCAAAAGAATATCTATATTCCATGTTCAGCACAACTTCCGGTTTAGGAAGTACTTCTGTTTCCACCATTTTGCGAACCTCGGAACCTGCTCATCATCCTAACTTTACCGCTACAACTAAACCCTGTCTCAGATAAATCGGTTTCCAGTTTTTGTCTGCTCAACAGATATTTCCTATCACCAGCATCATCCCTCCTCTCCACTACCACCACCTCTCCTTTCATTCTTCTCGTTCCTGTCCATATCGGTTTCGCTTTCTTTCTGTTTCTCCGGTGAACGGGAAAGTCGTCACGAATCTCTTCCTTCCGATTACGATTTTTATCTGTTTCCGTTTTCTTTCTCCTCAGTCTTTTGTTTCCACGGAGGGAGGTGGGGAGAGGGAGAGACAGAGATTGGTCGACTATAACGAGCCATCTTACATCCTTTGGAGATTGATTCGGAGAGAGAACATTCTTCGGCCATCTTTGAATTATTTATGAACATGAAACTTCTTCCATAAACAATAACAAAGACTTTGCTTCCTCCTCTTCTTTTGTTTATCTTCTCTCCTCCTTCTTCTTTCTCTTTTTCATCTTCTTCTCGTTGTTGTTTTTATTATTTTTCTTAAGAATTTTGGATAATTAAGTTTGTCAAAGAGTCAAAAGACCGATGAACTCATCCAGGTTGTTCATTTCCATTCTCAATGAATGAATCAGATGAAAGGAAAGCAAAAACGACGCAGCAAACTCACCGCCATCTTGATTTCTATTCTCTTCTTCTTTCCTTTTCTTTCCAAATTTATGGTTGCTCTACCTCAGAACTTGGAACACTCATTAAAACAAAAAGTAGACAGAAACAACCCTTTTTTCACCTCATTTAATCCGTCGTCTGATTGTGCGGCATTTGTGACATTAATTCCCTTAGAAAGTGTGCAATATATATGAAATGAATAAATTATCAATTTTTCTATGATGATGTAATGATTCACGAATCGCTATTGAATCCACAAATTCTACGAATGTGTGCAATATTTATGAAATTAATCCCCCAGTAAATTGTGTAACTTTTTGAAATAAATCACTCGAGGAAGTGTGCAGTATTTATGAAATTCATCTTCCAAGACATCGTAGACTTTTCTGTTATGAGAACTTAATGAAAGTGCGCGGAACGGATGAAATGCATACACCAAGATAGCGTGAACGTTTATGAAATTAATCTTCGGTGAAAGTGTGCATTACTTATGAAATAAATCACTCAAGAAAGTGTGCAGTATTTATGGGAAAAGTTCGCCAAAAAAGTGTGCAATGAATGAAATAAATCACCCAAAAAATCGTAGAATTTTTCTGAAATGAAAACTTGACGAAAGTGTGCAATATTTATGAAATATGCTAAACATCCGGCATGCCGTCCTCTCGTTCTCGCGTCTTTCTCCTCCCGCGTGAGAAAAATTTTGAATGAGTCTATGGTAAAATATTAGGCCGAGATTGAAATCTCTCCTCCATTCACTCATACCTTCCTTCTCTCAGGTACGAGTACCACGAGAGTGTGAGAGAGGGGCAGAGCCTGATCAGTCGGGTTCTGCCAGCCGTCCATATCGGTTGGTTCGGAGTTCGTTCGCAGGGCCGTAGCACCCAAGTCCGCGATTTGTGTTTGCTTCGCTCGCTCGTTTTCATGTGGATTTTTAACATAATTGGGTTTTGGTGTGTGCAGGGGGGTTTCCAGCCCATTGGAAAATGAATTTTGGATTTAAAACGGAAACGGATACCAAGTCGTCGGCTCAGGTACGAACCTCAAAAAACCAAAAAACAATTTTTTTCTTTTGTCACCCTTTCTTTATCCTGTTTTTAAAAAACTTTTTTTTGTGGTGTCTTCATCTTTCTGCCTTTCTTTCCCTATTCTACCTAATTTTGGGGTTTTGCTGTCTGTCTTCTTGTCTGTCTGTGCCTTCTCTTTTCCAACAGCTTTAAAAATTAAATAACAAAAAAAACTGCCCTCACTCAAAATGGCTTTCTAGAAGCTTTCCTCATATTCTTGTTTGCAAACTTTTTCCCTGAAGAAACTTTACGACTTTAATGATTTCTTTCTGTCTAGCTATCTGTCTGCTTGACTCCTTGTTTCCCTTTCTTCTTTCCAACAGCTTTAAAAAATGGAAAACCAAAAATTTGCACTCACACAAAACCATTTCTTGTAAGCTTCCCTGTCGGTAATTTTTTTCTCCTAGAGACATCACGATTTCTAAATTCTAAAATTTCCAAATCTTTGTCGTCTGTTTTCCTGTCTGTCTCTCTGTCTACCCTATTACGTGAGTTTCCAAAAAAACGCTTAAAAATATTATTTCCAAATCAAAGTTTCAACATCTTTCGTCTCAAATCGTTTAAACTATTTTCTCACAAAAAATTTATGATTATTCGTTTTTTTTATGTACAGTTTATCTGTCTGTCTCGAATAACTGTATTAATGATGTCCCCACAAAATAATAGTTTTTTTTATTCACGGCTGGAAATTATTTTATCGTTTTTGTTTTGTCTCATTGTATTCCTCTTTCGATTTGTAAATTTGATTCAGAAATTCTTCTTTTTCTGTCTGTACTGTATGACGCTGTGGGAAAATTTAGTTTTGATCATCAGTCTAAAAACTTTTTTTCCTTGTTCGTGTTCTATAATTTTTTGTTCCTCACATATTTGTAATTTCCGAATTTGCGTCTGTCTAGTACTAAGAGACTGGAACTAATGTCCAAAAAAATTTTTTTTGTTCTTTGAATCTCTCAAAACTGTCTCTTGACAAAAAATTGGTTTACGGTCTTTTTTCATTTAAAACTTATCTGTCTGTCTAATTTTTGTCGTTTTAGACAACTGCATAACCAAAATTCAAATTAATCGTGTTTTATTTGTGGTTAGATATTTTTTTTGTTTTAACATTTGTTTCATTTAAATTTTTCTTCGTAATAATGTTTATTTTCTGTCTGTACTGTATATCTGTGTGAAAAAATTTAGTTTCGATCCTCAACTTAAGATCTTTTTTGCCTTTTTTTCTTATTGTATAATTTTTTTCTCACGAAATTTTTTAGGAGTTTTGATTTCCAAATTGATTTCGTTGGTGTCAGTATTCCTTACTGTTTGTCTTGCTGTAAGAGACTGTAACTAATGTCTAAAAGATATTTTTTTGCTGTTTCAATTTTTTAAAACTACCTCTTGACGAGAAAAATTTGATTTATTGTTTATTTTTACTTATAGGCCATATGTCTGTCTGATTTTTGTCGTTTTGAGCAACTGAAATATACTGTATGATAAAGAGTAGTAATTGTGCTTTATTTTTGGTTACAAATTTAATTTTTCTTCATGGTAATGTTTTTTCCTGTCTGTGGTCACTCTCTGTGTTGTGTGTCAGCTGTGAAGGGATTACTATTTTGGACATTTTACTTTTGGTTGTGAATCTGAAGACTTTCTTCTGTCACATGCTCTCTTTGTGTTCTTTTGTCTCGATGGAGTTTAAATGTTTCCTTTTGTTTCTGTCTGTAATACTTCTCAACTTTTGATTTTTCTCTTTTTTTTGTTTTTGTTAGAAGTTTTTCTTACTTTCTGTCGTCTTCGCTCTTTTCTGGCCATGTTTTTAGTTTTTTTGTTTTTGTTTAGATTATTATGCTGTTTCCGGTTTTCTCCGATTTGTTAACTGTTTTTGGAAGTATTTGGGTGTCTGTATGCTTAGATAGCTGATTTCAGGTACTGTTTAAAATATTCACAAGTTTGAGCTATACTCCAACTTTTGGGTATAATAGTATATGAGAGAAACTTTCACACCACACCACACAGCTCTGTCATTTTGCCTAGGAGGAGATGAAAGAGGCGAAAGAGATTTACAGTAGCCTTTACAGACGCAACAACAACTACCAACACAATACTCCATGACAGAAAGGCACTACTAACAGAGCTACAGTTACATCAGAACATTAACGGGGAAAATAATCGACAACAATAAACAAACAAAACGCATGATTTGAGATAAAACTAATTTAGTGAACACTAAGAAGACGTGTCATTGCATTGGTTTAACATCGACAACACGGAAAAAGTTTCAGTAACGGATTTTTTTTGCGTGAATTTTATAAATCGATTATCGTTATGCGGAATATTAATATTTAATGATATAATACTATTTATAAGTAACGTGATTTGGTAGTACCGAGTACTGCAAGTTGTGTTTTTGTAGGCGCGTTACGAAACGCGATTCAATACAAATAGTATTTTGCATAATGAGGAATGAATCAAGCGAATAGTTTTTAATTATTATTTTTTGAATATTTACCACTTATTTATTCATGTATGTGTTACTAACGTAACGTTAGTCGCGATTGAACGATTAACAGTGGTTAGGTTAATTAGTTATTGCGTAACAATCGGCGGGAATGGAAACAAGGTAGAAAAACAAATTTTTCTCCTTTTTTAATTTGCTGTAATGGCCGACCGTTAAATTAACAATTTCCCACTCAAAAAATTTTTAATTGTTTAATTAATTATCATCTAATTTAATTTAATTAATTAGTGACTATAAAAATTGAGCAGAATTGCGGACGCGGTTAGGCGAACCAGAGGCAAGGCTTTAGGTCGCTGACTAAAAGGTGAGGAAGGCTTGTCACACCCAAGTGGCACACCCACGAGCGGGAAACCTTTCTAATGGAACAAGTCGTAAACATGGCTTTTATTGGTTTTGCTTGTTGTTTGCGTTGTTGGCGGTTATTAGTTACGGTACTGATTTCGAGAAATATTTAGTTTTCTAGTTTTTCTTTTTGTTATCGAACGCCATTTTGAGTTTGTTCCTGATTGTTGTAATTGCTTGGATTGGGATGGCTGATTGGAGCGACCGGAAGTGCTTCATGTTTTGTTTTCATTTGTTCTCGATAACCAAAGAAGAGCCGATAAGACGTGGAGGAGAACAGTTGAAGGGGAGCTGACTGCAGCAGGAACAGTTAGGTTGCAAGGCCTCAGAGGAGTCTGATGGCGGAATCTTGTGGACGCCGAGAGGGGTACAAAGGACATTACATATGTTGTCAAAAGTTGAGAGCTCTGACCAGCTCTAAGAGAGCCATGACAGCTCTAAACTCTCATCCAAACATAAAGAACCCAAAAAATTCGTTTTTGAGTCACAAAATTCCAACTACCTTCCAGGTCCAGTGAAGTAGTCGGTTCTTTTTCGTCACATACTGTAGTCAGATAACTACAGAATTGTATATGAATACAAATACGATCAAACGATAACTCCGGTGTATTTTCTTATGGGTCAAACTAGCTGAAAAAGAAGTTTTGTCCTGAAAAGAGAACGATGGGATCAGATTTTTAAAGTTACGATAGGTTTTGATTACTTCGTGTTTTAAACAGTTGTTTGTTGTTTTCTATGTCAATCAACAAAAGCTGAAAACCGGAAGTGGGTTGAGCTAGCCTGGTGCCCTGACCACTCAACCACAGGTCACCCACAAGTGATTACAAGAAGTGTGCGTTATTTATGAAATGAATTCGTACTAATGAGTTTCTCACTTGTCTTTTACTCTCGAGGTATAGCAGGATGTGAGAGGAAGCTAGAAGTCAAAACTATCACCACCTCCACCCCCTGTCAAACAGTTGAACTACTCAACCACACCAATTTTCATAAATAATGCACGGCTTCAAAAGGTGAATTTATTTCATAAGTACTGCACAATTTTACCCTCTTTTGAAGTGTGTAACATTTATGTAATAAATTCTTGTTAAAATTGTAAAGTACTTGTGAAGTAATTTCTGCTTATAAGTGTGCAATATTTATGAAACCTAATCACCTTACAAGTGTGCAGTATTTTTGAAATAAGTCCTTTGTGATAATGTGTTACTTTCGAAATATTTTCATGTTGTGTGGAAGAGGGTGAGAAGTCTCAACTATCACCTCCCCGGTCAGGCGCTTTGGGTGCTCAACGAACATTCTGGAAAGCTTTCTCTAGGATGGGGAGAACCTTGAGGAAGAAAGGCGTCGAAGAAACGAAAACAAACCTGATTCGGTCGGCTGGATCCCGGGAACGCTAAGAATCCTTAAATTCGATCGGAACGAACTTGAATTTCGTCGTCATTGTTCGGCGGCGAGTTTTCTTCTCTGGCGAAACTACCGTCCGCCATTTTCATAAACAATTAAGTCTCAAAAGAGTTTCATTAAAATTCTCCTCCGGCTCATCTTCCGTACGATTCAATTACTATTATTTATTGTGTTTTGCCAAGCATGATTTGCTCTCGGAGTCTGATTAACCGTCGGCCATCTTCTCCTACTTGGTCCACGGTAATGATGATGATGAGAAAGGTGGAAGTCCGCCATCTGGTTGTTTCGGAGTGAGCGGAACTCAATGTTTCATACTTCGTCGTTAAATCCGTCAGAATTTTCAAACATTTACGCGGTTGCCGAGAGGAAGTGGGATGCTCGAGGCGAGATGATTTAAGGTACGGGGGCTGTGTGAGGAGAGAAGAAATTGACAGCAGCATTCAACGGGTGACATCCAACAGAATTGTTTTATCAGTCTCAGATCAGGATGTCATTGTTCTAGTCGAACTTTTCGCAGACCTATCCTTCGAGACTATCGTAAAAGGCATTACGCAGTTGGTTTGGTAACTATTAATAACTTCAGAGGGATAGAGGGACAGGAACAAAAAACTAGGTAGGAAGAAAACGAAGTGTAAGAATAAAGAAAAAGGGGAGAGGGAAGAAAAGGGAAAAAAGAAAAATGAGACAGTGAGAGATTCAGGTTCGAGAATAAACTGAGAAAAGAGGCAGTGGATTGAAAATGAAGACACGATGGAGATAGACATGGAATGGGTCAAGAAAGAAAATGGAGAGAGAGAGAAAGGAAGAAAGAAGCAACAATGAATCAGAAAAACACTGAGACTTAAACCACATAAAAAGAAGCAGCTAACAAGGAGAACTAACTACAGTACTACTGAGAATCAACTGAAGAGCTACCACGACTAACTCGATGAATACACAGTCACAGCCAAAGAACTCAGAAAGTCATATGTCAGACATTGCTGTGAACAAATCAAAGAAGAAAGAAACAACAACGAGGAAGTTGTAAGTGACAAAAGAGTCACCCAAGTCACCAGAACAATGCGAGGGACGTAGCTGGCTGAAGAAAAAGAAGATAAGAAACCCAAGAAAGACAACAACAACAAAATATTTATACAAAATTCCAAAAAGGACATGGAATAGGTGTTGAAAGGGGATGAAGGAGGAGGTAGAGGTAGAGAGGGAGGGAGGAGGCGGTGGTAAGGAGTCACGTAACACCAAAACGTGACAAACCGTGGGCAGGAAACGAATCCGAAAAAGAAAAAGTTCTTCGTGGATGGCTTCGGAGTCGTCAATCTGGAAAACCTAATCAGGCATCAAGTGGGTCATTAATTAGTCACCGTCGAACCGAATCCGCACATCCTGACTCCCATTGTTTCGCCTGCCTCGTCCGAATTTCCATTTTCGAAGCGAAATTGACTTTTCGAGGACTACGTGACCGTGGCAAAGGCTCCGAACGTTTCGGGTCAACCGTTAAGACAATTATTCGGTAATAGACTGACCCGAATTGGAAATTCCCTTCCCCTCCTCTCCAATACCCAATCGAACCTCAATCGATGAAGATGGAGGAAGAAGAGAAGGACGACGGGGAGGTGAAGGGTGCACAGGTGGATGGACTCTTGCACGTGTGACTGGAAGTGAGAGGTTAGATAATCCAAAAGATGGGTTTGTGTGAATGTTGCGAAACGAATGAGGAAGGGAGGAGTAAACCTAAAAAGGGATGGATGCTTTGGGTCGTGTGAACCAAGGGATGTTAGAGAAGACGTGAAAGAAACGTGGTAATAGACAAACAGAACTAGGGGATGATTAGAAGAAGAAAAACAGCCGAATGAGGGTTAGTTTAATCACGTGATCGCCAGATGAAAGGATGAGTTAAAAGGAACCTTATTGGGTTCAAGGAATAAACCTAAGGAAACCTGAACGAGAGGAAATAGGTTTGCCATTGTCACCCCCAAAATCGACCTTGAGGGACTGAAAGAAGACAAAGACAAAGTTTGTTAGCACAAGTTGTTCACACATGCCCATTCTCTTCCTCTTTGTCTGTCTTCCTTTCTACTCACTTTGTCTCTCTTTCGTTTTCCTTTTTCTTTCTCTGTTTCTGCCTCTTTATCTTCTGTGTCTTTCTTCCTTCAACTCCTTCCATCTCTCTCCCTCTCTTCTATTTCTTTCTATCTTTCTTCATCTTCTTCTATCTCTCTCTTCTCTTGCACCTTCCTTTCTCTTCCTGTTTCCTTTTCTCTCTTTTTTCATTTATCGTCCTTCTCCTGTTCCACTTTTTTGCCTCTCTTTCTGTCTCTCCGTTTACGTCTTTATACAACATTAAACCCGGAATAGGAAACGCGAATCCAAAATAGAAATAATCCAGAATTGGCGATGTCGAACTAACGGTTTCCAAAACGGAAACTTCGCCATTTTTTTCTTTCCAAAACTCAAATCCTAATTACTTT
Source organism: Columbicola columbae (assembly GCA_016920875.1). Classification (NCBI taxonomy): domain Eukaryota; kingdom Metazoa; phylum Arthropoda; class Insecta; order Psocodea; family Philopteridae; genus Columbicola; species Columbicola columbae. The sequence goes on from JADMLL010000008.1 coordinate 2,299,020, forward strand.
TTGCCTAAATTTCATTTTCGTCGGCCATTCAATTGCCTCCACTCATTCACTCAATCAAATCCATCGTTTCTTTATTATCTCACTTATATAAATAAATAAATCAATAATTGTGCATTACTTATGAAACGAATAACCCAACTTGAAATATGAAAGACAAGGATGTTCGATTGACATAAACATCGTTGGGAGTCGTAGGGGTTCATCCATTGATACGAGAGGGGTAGGCAGAGAGTTTGAGATCGGCATTGGAGGAGTGGGAGGTCAGGGTCACGGGTTCGAAATTTCGAAAATTTTTAGAAAATGCAAGAAACCTGATAATGGACCGTTAAAATTTCACCTGTGGTGTTTGTTTATATATAAATAAATAAATAAAATAATTATAGTTGTGATTGAGTGGCTTAACATTTAAAAATTTCGGGTTTTTGTTGTGCCACCTTTCTTTATTGGGAAACGAGCAAACCTGTTTGGGGGGTAGAGGAGGGAGGAAGAGGAGAAAGAAGACAGACGGTCGTAAAACAAATCTCCGGGCGGAGGGTTTAATCACCATTTTCTCCGCGCGTAAAATGTAAACAAGATGAGATGAGGAAGCGAGGAAGTCGATTTCGTCGGTTTCGAGTCGTCGTCACGACTTCGTCCAGTCAAATCCGGATCGGACCCCCTGCCCCCAACCATCCGCTCTCTTTCGATCCAAAATGGCGAGTTCATGACTGATTTTTTCTCATTTCGATATCCACGCTCGTGATTGTGTTGTGTTGTTCACCGTCCGTTGATGACTGTACAGAAGATAGGACCTCCCCCTCCCTCCCAACAGCCCCCCTTGAACGTGATCTTCCCTTTTGGTTCAGGTGTTCGTGAGCCACCTTGGATGTGACTGGAGGTGACGAACGTGTCAACCTGTCACGATTGATGGTGTTAGAGGCAACCTTCACCCCCCAGGTGACTTGACCCGATATGTGACAACCAGTTTGGTGTATTGTTTGGTTGAGGGGTGAAGGACAGATGAGTCAGGAACCTGGTTTTTTAGGTTTTTGATTGGTCTGTTGGCGGAGGACAGAACAAGATGAAGAAAACTGAAACTAGGTCTCAGCCTCAGTCTGTATAGATCGAAGTAACCGAAGCGAATCAAAAGAAAGGAAACCTAACCTCCAGGTACATCTTCCATACCTCACTTCAACTCAAACGCTGGAAGACGATCAAGTAACCGCTCACAAACCGGAAGCCGGATTAGTACATATAAATTAAATAGAGAAAAACGACTAGAAAGACTTTCGATATATCGATCGAGATTTCTCGAAACGAATGCATTAAAAACGCCCTTTCACGTTCACCACGATTTCCCTTTCGGGTTTTGTTTCCTGGTTCTGTGGCTTTTGGTTTCCCTCCCCCACTTCCCTCTCCCTTCTGCTTCCTCTCAGGTACGTTTCAGGTATTTTTTGTTTTTCCTTTTTGTTCCTCAAGGTCTCAGCTACCTTTGAACTTTTCCATTAAGTTGTCCTTGGAATGAGGGACGGAGACTAGTCGATCTGCGTGTCTAGTTGACGTTATCACCGCCTTCTACTTCTCTGAAACGAGAATTTGAATTATTATTAAAGACAATACCTGTCGCTCAGGTTGAGAGAGAGAGGAGAGGTGGTTTAATGGTCGATTATCGGAAGATTGTGCAATAGAGAGGCAAGGTAGGTAGGCAGGCGGATAGGCAGCCGCAGAGCTTGGCTAACAAACCGTGATTAACGGTACCTTAACTTATCAGCCGACTTAATGCAGGTTTTTTCAGGATCCACAGGTTAATGTTTATCGAGTTGGGGGCCTCGGGGGGGCAGGGTAGGGGGCAAGGCTTCCGGTCGGAATAGAACACGAACGTTTTCCGTTACTGCGCCCGGTTTTGATTGGTCTGTGATGTTTGGGTTTGTTGGCAGACTTGAAGCCTTGGTCTATGGCTGGCCCGTGAAACCTGAGTTTTGGCAGGTTTGAGAAACTTGAGCAGTTACTGTCGTAGATAATCGGAGGTAGTTTCTGTGTTCTTTCCCATCCGTACCTACACCTTTGTCTTTCTGCCTGTCTGTTCTGCCTGTTCTCTCTCTTTCTGGTCTCTTCTGTTTCTTACGTTATTTCAGCTTTTTGAACCTTTTACTCCTTCTTGCACATTTCCTAGTTTTTCTTACTCTCTCTCTCTTTGCCTCTGCTTATCCCCGTCCTCTCTGTAACCGTTTTAAGTCTACGTCTTCTCTTTCCCGTTCTGTTTTGTTTCTGTTGAATTTTTTCTATCTTGGTTCTTACTCCTTTCCCTTTGCTCTGACTCTTTCTTCTCCTCCCTCTTTCTATTTATTCCTTTCTTCTTCCTTGTCTCTTCAATTTCTTACGTGACATATGTTTTTGGTAAGGTTTTACTCTCTCCTGTGTCTTTCCCAGTCTTGGTATTTCCTTTTGACTTTTTCTCTTTTTGTCTCTGTTTATTCCTTTTCCTCTCTTTCCGTAACCATTTTAAGTTTATTTCTTTCCTTTCCCATCTTTTTCCCATCTTTCTTATTTAATCCCTGTCTTCCTCTTTACCTTTTCTCTCTTTCCCTTTCCTTTGTCTCTTTTCAGGGGTGTTTTAGGTCCTCTTTAAGTTGTTCTTGTTCACTTTCCGTATTCGCACATGTTTCACTGTATAAGAAAAGAATTTTTTTGTTTCGTTTTCACTATTTTCGTTTTTCTTTATTCAAAATCCTTCACGGTTCACTCGGTTTCACATGAAAGCCTCCCGTAAAATGAATTACTACAAGCTACTTGCGGTACCTGAAATCTCAGGTTTTGCACGCTACCAACAATTTTTTTAACCTGATTTCAAAAATAAAAAAAATTACGTTAACGGAATAAATAACAGAGAAATTATGTTTCATTTTTTTGGGGGGCGTGAGGGAGAGGAACCAGGGGCAGGACGGGTTATAATACCTGCAAAGTTCATGATGGTGTGCCCCCCTGCGTGTGTATGTGTAGCAGGTACACGTGTTGGAAAGGGCAGAAAGGAGGTCCTCTTCTCCCCCCTCTGCCCCGGATACTGATACTCTCAGACGGATCAGTCGTAATCAGTAGCTTTTCCACTTTCGAGAGGAGGATTCTGTGACAGAGAGCTCTGGCACTAATTGATTGATTGACTGAGTGATTGAGTTTCTGTTTCTGGTTTAGATTGATGTGTGTGAGTGTGGTTTTTGACCAAACTGAAAGTTGAAAGATGAATATGATATTTGGGCCATGAGGAGACAGTGAATGATTGAGTCAGGAAGGTAGATGGATTGACTGGAAGCTAGGAAGAATGGACAAGATGGTCCGAAAGTGAAAATTGTTTATTTGAGGAAGGAGCGCCTAAAAAACGGTTTTTGTTCCGGAAGATTTAACAATGAGGTGAATGTGACAACTTCTGGTGGTCGTCTTCGAACGTGAAATCGACCGTTAAAGACGGAAGAAGCTATGAGCCCTCCGGGACAGATAGGTTATAACGGGGGCCCCCTCTCAGCCCCCCGACTCAGCCAAGTGTGGGAGGATCGTGAATGGTTTTGGCGCCATATGATTTTCAAATCGGGTTTTCCGGTTGTTGCGCAATCGGAGATAGTGGGAGGAAGAAGGTTCCGGTGTTACCACCAATCTACATCTTCCTTTCTGCCTGTTTGTTTGTATATTATGCCTGTTTGTCTCTCTTTTTTCCTTTTTCTTCTTGCTTCTGTCTCCCTTTCGTCTTTTCTATACCGTCAACCCTTCAACTGCTGTTTTTGTTTCTATTTTTGCATCTCTCTTCCTTTGTCTTTCTTTGTTTCATAGTCTCTCTTTCTATAATGAGTTGAAGGATATTTTTCCCTCTTCCATTCCCTCTGGTTTCTGTTTTGATTCTTACTCCCTTTCTCTCTCTCGCCTTTCATTCTTTTTCCTCTTCCTCCTTCTCTCCTTCTCTCCGTTTTTCTTTCTTTCCTGCTCTGTTTCGCTACAACTTTCTTTTACTTTCTTTGTGTCTTTCTCTCCCCTTCTCTTCCTTTCTCTTTCCTCGCTGTATTTTTTCTCTTCTGACCTTTTCTATTCTTCTTTTTCTTTCGCCTCTTTCTATTAGTCTGCTTAAATTTTTATTTTTTTATTCGACTCCTTAGCCTAATACATTTCACCTTTTTATGGTTTGTGATTTTTCTCTCTCTCTTCTTTTGATTTACTTTTTTTTTATCGACTCCTCCGTGGATTCTTTTCTTTCTTTGCTTTTAAAAAAATGATTCTCATCACCTACATCTTCACATCTCTTTGTTTTGCGAACCTCACACCATTGCTCACATTACGAAGCAAATTTTTTGTTGTTGTCGTCGTTGTATTTAGGTTCACTTTCACCAGACGAATGCAATCGATGAGATTGAAGCGATGCAATCAGACCAAATAACAAAAAAAAATTGCATTCGTAATGGAACGAATTAAAATTGGAGTAGTAAAAGGGAAAGGGCTGAGAAGGTGTGGCAGGGCGGGGGAGGAGAGGGGCAAAAGATAGTAAAAATGTCTATAAAAGAAAAAATTTCAAAATCGCTCGCCGGCCCTCCCCGAAATCGCCAAAAATTCTGTTCGCCGGTTCAGACACCAATTGTAGGTTGAATAAATGTTGGCATACGTTAATCATAAGCGGAATGTTTTGATCGATAGTGAGAAGATAAAAGACGGAAATTTTGTGTTTTTTCAGGTTTTTGTTTGTTCTCCGCCTTCCTTCCTTTCTCTCTCTCTCACTCGGCCGTCTGTCTGTCCGACCATTCGTCCTTCCAACTTCCTCTAACGATAGGAAAAGAAAAAGAAAAGAAATAAATTATTAATTTCACGAAATTAATAACGAAAAGCAGAAGGAAAAAGTTTCTCTTTAATTTATTTAATGATAATTTTTTGTTGTTGTTGTTTTGTTTTGTCGGAACGCAGAAATACTCTCACGTCAAAATGGCCGCCCAATATGGCGAAATAATGATTTTGTGAAGAAAAAAAGCGTTCGTGACAGTTTCTTTCCTTCTTTTTCTTATTTAATTCTCCGGGAAATTGTTTTGACTTGGGTGCCCCTCCTTTTGTGAATGGGGCCCATAGAGTCCTTCGAACTAATCGAGGTCTTCGAGTTTTTCGTTGGGAAGAGATTTGGTTGAGGGATGCTGAATAATAAGGCGGATAGAAGGGAAGACATTTTGCTCAGATTATGGTTTCACCGAAATTTTTTTGGTTTTGTTTTCTTCTTTTTTGTTCTACCTTCTTTTCTCTCTCGCCCTCCTTTCACTCTTCTTCCTCTACCTCTTTCTCTATTTTCTTCCCTCTGTTTCTTTCCTCATCTCCTTCTTTCTGCCTGCCCTGTTTCGCTTGATTTTTCTCTCCTCTCGCCTGATTGTTTCTTTCCTTTTCTCTGTGCCTCTCTCTCTGTTCCCTTTTGTCTTTCCCTTTTTCTCTTAGTTTTTCCTCTTTATTTCGGTATCTCCTTCTCATTTTGTGTTTTTTGTCCTTCTCTCTGCCTCTCTCTTATATTTCCCTCTTTCTCTCAGTTTCTATTTCCTTTTATTTTTCTTACCCTGTCTTTTTCTTTTCTTTTCTCTGGGTCACTCTCTATCTCTTTCCTTGTCTTCATGGTTTCTCTGCCCTTGCGTCTCTCTCTTTTCTCCTTCTCTTATTTTCCTCTCTCTCATTAATCTTCCTTTCCATTTCTTCACTGTCATTCGCATCTTTTGATTCACATCTTTTCCTCTCTGTCTCTGTTTAACTCTTCTCTTCCCTTAGTACTTGTACTTCTCTACCACTGTATGCTCTTATTTCGAGTCATCTTTTGGATTTTTCACACTTTTTTTTTATTCATCATTTGTGTCTTTCCTAATTTGGCTCATGTGCTCATTAATGATTGTACTCACTTCCCTCTTTCTCTTTATCTAAGAGGAAGTCGGTTTAGGTAGAATCAGAGAGAAAATAGAAATGGATTTTAAAAAAGACTAAAAATTACGTTCGTGTGCCCCAGGGCTTGAGGAAGTGAAAAATTTTTGTTTTGAATGGAAACGTGGAGCGAGTTTGGGAGAAATTCGAACGCGTTCGTCACTTCACTCGCCTAACGGTTTTTGCCGTGAGAGATGACGCGTTCGCTTAAAACACCCTCATCGGACGAAGTGATGGAGTGATTGACAAAAGGTTTTTCCTTTTAATTTGTTCGAATGTGATTTCGTAATGAGCTTAATTAATAGTTAATGATGATAATTGGAGAGGGTGGTCACGTGATGTTGTGTTGAATTCCTGGGTTGGGCGTTTGCGGTTCGAGTCGGTTGATGTCGGATCCTGATATTGTTCTCATGGTCGACGCCGTTCACCTCGCCTGTGATGGATTGCTCTTGTGGCCTCTTGCTCTCTCTCTCTCTCTCTTTGTCTTTTTCTTTGTTTCTCTGGTTTCCTCTGGTTCTTTCATAATTATAGTCGGGTCTTCTTCCTTCATAGGGGTGATCACCATCTACTTCTTCACATTAAAGACTCTTCCGTCTGGGTTTCGTCACTCCACTGTCAGAGAATCCTCCAACCTGGTAGTCCACCTTTCCTTCCTTTCCATTCTCCTCTTCTTTCTCCGGCGACAAAGGGTCTTTGACCTTCAAGTTCTTAAAATTCCATCTGTCAACCGCATCTTTGGTTTTCTCCAGGAAATTGAATTTTTTATGGCGCCCAATCGAACCAAATTACCGATTGAAAGTGATTGGTCTATCGATCGATTGAAAGGGAGATGAGGGAGAGTAGATGAATGACGCAATTCGGAAGAAGTCGGACGGAATGTCGTCGGGGGTTTGTCGAAACTTTCGCGAAAGAAAATTCGTTTCGAGAGAGAGAGAGAGAGAGAGAGATTTGCTCTGGTTCACAGAAACAAACGATTTTTCTATCTTTCGATTTTGCACGCGTTCGCCAGGAGATAATCTCATTAGGTTGGGTCTTTTGCTGGCGGCTATAAGTCGGTCCAGCCTGACAAGGAAGTCTCTCTCTCTATCCATCTTTCTGATTCTTTCTCTTTGTTTCTTTTCTTCTTCTGCTTCTCTCTCTCTCTTTTGGGTTCTTCCTTTTTATCTCTATCTGTAGTTTCTTCACTTTCACATTCTCTGTGTCTTTCTTCCCTTCGGTTCCTCCCTTTTTTCTCTTAGTTTTCCCACTATCTCTAGGCACTTTCTCCTTTTCTATCCTTCTTTCTCTGTCCATACCTCCCTTTCCTTTTCTTTCTCTTTTCGATCTGATTTCTTTTCTTTTTTTTTTTTATCGCTTTGTCTTTTTCCATCTGCCTCTCTTTTTATCTCTTTCTTCTTTTTTTGTCATCTGCATCTTTATTTCTTTCGTTCTTTCTGTCTTTCTCTTAATCTTTAATCTTTCTTTTGTCTTTTTCTTTTTTTTCTTTCTCTTTTCTCCTTTTCTCTGTTTACTCTTTTTCGATCTATACCTCTCTCTTTCCCTTTCTGTTTTCTTTCTTTTCCTTCTTTCTTTTTATATTTTTTCATTCTTTTCCTTTTCTTTCTCTTTTTCTTTTTCTTTTCTTTTCTTTCCTTCTTTTTCTTTCTTTTCTCTCTCTAGTCGTTATTTTTCTTTTTCTATTTGTTAATTTTTTTTAAATTCTCTTTCTCTCCCTCTCTCACTGTCATTCCTTTTTCCTTAACTCTTTCCTGTTTTTATTTCGACTCATCTCCCATTTCTTTCTCCTATTTTTTCATTGTTCTTCCTCCTGTTATCTTTTGTTTTTTTGCGCTTCTTTTTTGTATAGAAATAGTATTCACTTCCCTCTTTCTCTTTGTTAACCGGAAGTCAGTTTTACCAAAATTAAAAAGAAAAGTGAAAGATTTTTTGTTGCCAGATTTTTTCGATTCAGAACGAAATCGTATTCAGGCTCGAGACGATTAGGTTTCTCTTTCTCCATCTTTTCTACTCTTTTTTGCGGTTTCTGTGCTCGAACTTGAAAAATGGTTTTTGATCTTCCTCGACGCTTTTTTTCTGTTTGGTTTCGTTTTCTCGTTTCCCATTCGCCTCCTTCTTTCTCAGGGTTGGGGTCAACCATCTTACTTTCCTCCACATATGGTCATCCCTTTTGGTCACGTAATAACATCGTGACGACCGAGTTCTGTCTTTCTCTTATCTACTTATCGATGGAACGATAATCGTCTGTGTTCTCATCTCCTCCTCCTCCTCCTCGTTCTCCTCCTGGGACTCCTTCTCCTCGTCTGTTATTATTTCGACGGCGTTTTCTGCATTCCCACGCTCGTTCCAAAACAAATCGTAGATTAAAGTCTTCCGAAAAGAAATAAAAAGAGGAGAAGATGGAAGGGAAGGAGAGGAGATGGGAGAGGAGGAGAACGTGAAAGAATTGCCGGATCGTTAATAAGGAAACAAACAAAATCGTGATTTAATTTTTGTTGTTTTCCTTTTACAGAACGATGGCTCGACGGCTACGGGTCCCAAGACGAAACCTGCGGTGCCTAAGAAGCCGGTGGTGGCCACAGTGGAGAGTGACGTCAGCCGGACAATACACGTCAGAGATATGGTGAGTGTTGTGGTTAGTGGTAGTTGTGGGGGAGGTTTGGATGGTACCAAGGAAGAGAAAGGAAAGGAAAGAATGTAGAGAGAAATCAGGTATGCCCACGAGAGCAACACCCAAATAACGAAACTCGGTCCTCGGTGACAAGATGCGCACCCAAATTAATTTAAATTTCAAATAATTCGTCAGTTCTCAATGATGATGATGAGGATGATGGCGATGGTGGTGGGAGGGAAGAATAGCACAAATCCTGAGAGAGAAGAGAGTGGATAGCAGGTTTCGAAGGACAAGGCACAACGCCAGGAACGGCTCAGATGGGGAAAGACCGGGAAGAAGGAATTCGGTTTTGCCAACCCCGAGGCGGTGCCTTATATGCAGGTACACGTGTCGATTCGTCGCGGATACGCCCCTGATCTTTTTGTAATTATATAATTATCGGGAGGATATGGTGATTCGAGAGGTGGGTAAGGCGTATGAAGAGGGAGGTGGAGGGAGGAACAAGCGCCGTCGCCGCTGTGGGTTGGAGGAGGTTTGTCAGAATTGCACGTTTTGTACTTAAGGTTGTCTGCCCCCCGCACCTTTCTCCTCCTCCACCGCCATGTCGCAACCAGGAAACATATTGAACGAGGTGTTTAGGTGGAGGTTTGACTCTTTTGGGTGGTGTTTTGATTGCTCCCGCGTAAGCGCCAAAGAGCCACGACGAGGCGGTCCGGTTTCCTTTCATCTTTTCTTCTTCTGCGTCTCGTTTTTTGGGTTTTGTCCAAAGAAATTTCATTCATTGCGCCCGTCTTTTCTTCTCTTTTGATTCCTAGGCCTCTTTAAGTTCTTTTTAATGAGAATAATTTATTCTCGTCTCTTCTCTCTCTTCTTTCGTTTCATTTTTCGATCATCTTTTAGGTTTGAGAACTAGCAGGGACGACATTAGGTACGGTTTTGTTCCAATTGTTTTCAAAGTTTCGAATCAGATTGGTAGTTTGGTGAGGTAGTGAATTAAAAACAAAGATGGTGAAGAAAATAAAACAGAAATGAGAGAGGAAGAAGGTAACAACTAAGAGAAAGGGAGATACAGAGAAAGGAAAGAGAAGAAAACCGTGAGAGACAGATGGAATAAAAGATAAGGAATCAGTACGAACTGGAAGATAAAAAGACAGGAACAAACAGGGAGAGGCAGAAAAAGAGAGACAAAAAAAATCAGTCAATGAGGGGGAAGACGAAAGACAGAAGGAAAGAAACAGGAACAGATGTGGAAGGAGAGAAAAAGTAGGAAACAGAGAAGGAAAGACAAAGAGTCAAAAAGACAGAGAGAGGCAACGCCGTGGTAGCAGACAGGAGTCTCTCAAGACCAAAAGGTTCAAACATCTTTCTCGAATGTTCTTTTCGTCTTTTGTACCTTTGATGAAGTCCTAATCCGTTCATCCGTTCTCTGCAGAAGAGATTCTGTTCTCTTCTATCTTCTTGTTAAACAATTACTGGCAATTTCCACCAATTAATCTTTCGTGAACGTTCGGAAATATTCGGGAATCTTCGTCGATGACTGTTTTCAGCTTCTAAACAAACTGTAGGAGGTTCTTTTGTTATTCTAATTTTTCAGGTGCGGATTTGTTGTCTTTTCAACTTCCATTCTGTTCTGAATTTGTTTTTTCTTTCTTTGTTCTCCTCTTGGTCGATACCTTTCCAATCTTTCTACAACCTTGTAGATAAGAGAAGGGTGAGAGAAGATATTTTGGCTGACCTTTCGGTCTCCCCCTCGAGGAAAACGTTACCATTTGAGTGTGTTATGATTAAGGACGAGAAGCAGGTTCGAATGGGTCATCTATTATCGTCTGCTCGGGATAGTTGGCTTTCACTTTGGATAGCGAGACCTTGGATGTGAATCCGACCTTTTGGAAAACCGATTCGAAATGAAATAGAAGGCATTTGGGTGGGTGTTAGGAAGAGACTACGCCACTGATGATGATCGAACGTCTGGATTACACCGGAGAAAAGCCTGACTGTGAGTCACCTAATCCCCGTGTTTATTTATGTCAATCAAGGTCATCCGAGAGAGCATAATTCAAAAACGACGGGGAAAGGTTGCGATAGTATGGTGCCAGTTGGGTCTGTGTCCATTCCCGAACCGCGCCTCCGATCTTTTATGGTATCTCCGGTTGTCATCGGTGTTGCCCGCTCCTCTGCTCCTCTCTTTCCCGCCTTCTGCACCGCCTGTCTGAGTCACGTTGTCTTTTGGCAAGGTTGCCGGTTCTCCGATTTTGGGTGCGGGATCGTGTTCTCCTCCATTCTTACGCCTTCTCTGTTTCTTCATTCTAAGAACTGAGATCTACGATACCCTAATGAAGATGAGTTTGATTCAAAAGGTCGTACCAAGGATAGAGCCTAGAAATAAGAAAAAGAAGACGAAATTAGCGAGAGAGGGAAAAAGAAGAACTAAGAAATAGATCATAGATGAAGACTGAATATACAGATAAAAATAGAACAGACGTACGAAAGAGATAGTGTCTAAAGCAGTCAGTCAAACCCGCAGAGAACAAAAAAGAAAAGGAATAATAAGAATTGATAGATAGAGTAAAGAATAAAAAAGAGAAATACAAAGGAGAGAAATTAAATAAGATGAAGTGAAGGAATCAAAAGAGATGAAATACAAGAGACAAGATACATGAAAAAAAGAAGAAATAAGAAATAGATCAAAGACTGAACACACAAATAGAAACAGGCAACAGAATGAGAAGAAACCAAAATCACAAAAAGAGAACACAAAGGAAGGGAAAGAGCAGAAACAGAAGTAAAGACAAAAAACAGAGAAGGAAAGAGTAAGTGAAAAGGAGAGAACAAGGTGATCAGAAAGTAAGGAGAAACCAAAACTACAAAAAGAGAGAACAAACGAAGGGAGAGAGCTAGGAGAAAAGGAGTAATGCAAAGAAAGAGGAAAACGCAAGTAAAAAGGACAAAACAAAGGGAAAGAGAAGGAATGAGAGAGAGAGAAAGGAGAAGAAGAAGGAAGAAAATGAAACAGAAAAGGAGGGAAAGAGACAAACTGAAATATAATGAGGAAAAAGAAGAAGAAAAAGAAAGGAGAGAACAAGGCAACAGAGCTAGCACTAAAGCACAACAAGTAAGAGCGAGATGGAAAGTCACTGGCCAAGAACAATAAACAAAAGCAACATAATCACAAAAGAAAAACAAGGACAAAGTAACCAAGAGGACGTAAACACGTCAGAAAGGCAATCGTGCAACAACGTGTCACGTTGTCGGCCGTACAACAGAGCCAACAGGCCAATAAGCCAACAACAGAACGACAGTCACACTCGAGACGCGCGTGTTGAAACACGATACGAAAGTTTTTCCCGGGTTCGAAAGAAACCGGAAATTGAACCTCAGGTAAGGCGATATCATCCCCGATTCCGGCCATCGATGGATCGATTAATCGAATCTCGGAATCCCGGACTCGAAATTCGAATGGAAACCCTGACCGTTGGCCTCCCTTCTCACAGATTGTCTTCCGGGTTCCCGGCGAACGTGTCATGGACGCTATGTGAGGGGTGTGAATGGAGTGTCGTCGTACCTGGAATTACTCTCATCGTACCTTCGTCTCGTTTTCCTTGTCTCTGCCAATCACTGATCGATCTTCTCCGTTTCTGTTGTTTTGTTTTTCAGGTTCAGGTTCGGTTTTCGTGTTTTTGGCTTTTCTTCGATCTACGTCATCGATATATCTCTTTCGGATTCCTTTTGCTTTGGGTTGCGTCATTTTTATTTTTGACATGTGCCTTCTGTTCTCTCTCTCTTCTGCTTCTACTTCCTGGTAGGTTTTCGTGTTTCCTTTCTTCTCTTTCGTTTTCTTGTTTTATCTGTCCTTGTTAGGTTTGCTGACTTGTTAGACATTATCTCCTTTGTATGCCTTTTCCGTTTCTGGTTTTTTCACGTTGGTTACTCCTCTTACTCTCTTTGTTTGACACTTTTATCTTTCTTATTCTTACTTGTCCTCGGTTTTTATTTCCTTTTTCCTGATTTTTGTCTTTTCTTTCTTGGTTTCAACCTATTTTGTAAGTCTTTTTGACTTATTTTCCTTCTTTTGGTTGGTTTTTTACTTCATTTAACTGTTTCCTTTCTTCTTCCTCTTCTTTTGTCTTTGTTTGCACCTTTGATTTTCTCTTTCCTTTTGTTAATTCATGTTGTCCAATGACTTTTGTTACTTTCTGATCACCCTGTTCTCTCTGACTCCTTCTCTTTCCTCCTGTTTTGTTCTCTTTACTGTTGTGTTTCTCTCTTTCCCTGTGCTTTTCTTTGTCTGCCTCGTTCTCTCCCTTCCTTTGTCCTCTCTTTTTGTAGTTTTGGTTTCTTCTCATTCTATTACCAGTTTTTGTCTGTGGTCTCCTCTATGTTCCTACTCGTCTTTCTTCTTGGGTTCCTTTATTTGACACTTTAATCTTCCTGGTCGTATTTTGGTTCTATCTTCTTCTTTCCGTCTTTTATTGTTCTTTTTGGGTTGCTATTGTTCTTGTCTCCATTATTTCTAAGCTGATCCATGGATTTTTCTGTCTTCTTTTGCTTCCTCTTTATTTCTTTTATCTTATGTTACTCATTTCGTAACAGTCAAAACGGGTAACACAAAAACGAGGACGGAACCTTGATCGTAGTTTCTTAGATAAACCTGTTTCGGCATATCAGAGCCTATTGATTGAGTGATTGATTGATTGATTGGGTTTTCGAGGTTCACGTTCTACTTTTCCTTTACCGAATTTTTTTCAGTTTAGGGGTTACGACTTCCGAGTTTTTGAGTTTCCCCAAACAGCCGCCCCTCTTCGCCCTCTCTTGTAATGAAAGGATGTTGGGATCATGGCGACCGAGGTCCAGTCGACCCTGACTCCTTTGTTTGTATGGGTCATCCCAACAATTCACACACTTCAAGGTCAATTGACTGTTTGATGAGAAAATTTTCCACAGAATCTGCTCCGCGATGGCGGTCTATTAGGCGGATCAGATTAGACATGAAAGAGGAGACGTGGGGAACGGAAGTACGCATGCGTATCAATCAGTCAGACAACCGTTTTGCCTTTTGTTTTGGCTTCTCGTCGGGTTCCCAGAATTGTTTTCTTCAAGGGAAAAATGATTCCGTTCGTTCACAAGTCGATTTTCAGGCCCCCGCGACCCCGCTCTCTCCTACCATCATTGCGGTTATGTTAAAAAATGGTCGTAATGGCTCCTGAGGAATGCCTCAACGGTAGTTTATCGGTTAAGTGTAACATAATTGGTGGAATGTAGGTTGGTAATCGGAATGGTGGGTCTCCTTTGGCAGAAATTCTTTTCCGACCAAGTGGCTCCCATGTTCGGTGGAGGAGGAGGACGTGGGGGAGGTAGACGGCGGGGCAGGATGTCGGCTCGTCACCGTCTTCTTTTCGATCTTCGTTGTCGTCGTTGCTCTTCTCTCTCTCTCTCTATCTCCGACCACTTTCTCCTTTTTCGGAGAAAGTATTTCTCCAAGTCTTGCATTTTGTTTGTTTTGCGGTTTTTTTGCTTTTTTACTTGAGGTGTGTTTGTTTGTGTGAGGGGCAGAGGGGTGTTTGAAGGTATTTTTTTGCTGAGGTGTTACTTACTCTTCCTGTTTGATGGTTTTGACTTGATCTCCTTCTCTCGTGCCTGATTCACGTTCGTTATTGCCTGTCCTCTTCTTTATTACCTGTTATCACTTCCTTGTCGTGAGACGTTCATTTCGTAAATGATGCACGCTTTCATGACGAATTCATTTCATAAATAGTGCACTATTGCACGAAAATATTTAAATGAATATCGCACTCTTCCTGGGGAGAGTTCCTTTCATAAATATTACACGATATTTGAACGATTAATATATTTCAAAAGTAATGCACATTTTTCTGACAAACTTATTTGACAAATACTGCTCAGTCTGTAGGAGGAATTAGTTCCATAAATTCTGCACAGTTCCAAGAAGAATTCACTTCATAAAAATTGCACACTTTCTTGGAGGACTGGTTTCATAAATATTGCACAACATCATGTGAGGTCAATTTCATATATACTGCACACTCTTGTAAGCAATCCGTTTCATGAGTACACCACATAGTCTGGAAGGATCTAATCCGTAAATGATTTCTAGCTGTCGAGACCGAACTTCTTTTTGCTGACTATATCCTCAGCTGTAATAGTAGGCGATAATGCCATCATCCAACTTTGACTTGAAGGGGGTTCAACAGCCAAAGGAATAAACAGTACCGTAACTAATCGTAACAGGTCGGAAAATGTACCCACGTTGAATCTAACTCCGGACGAGCCTTTAACACCCGACACGGATGTTACCATCTTCCTCGAGGTCTCTCAGACCCAAGATCGTGCGAATAGTTTGTACGATGGAAGGAATATTTTATATGTTACAAATGAGGCGAGGAAACAAAAGAAGAAAGACGAAAACGATCCACGAAGCCGAAACTTTATCTCTCTGGGTAAACAGGCTAGAAGATAGTTGGGTCATCATTCCTGGCCTCGTTTTTGATTATGGCAAACCACGCGCATGACCAATATTCATCTCAGACTTTGAGTACCGCAGTGAAGTAGGTTTCATTTCGGTGGGTCTACTTCTCGGCGGAGTCCTACGAAGAACATCGGTGAGGAGATAATAGCTGGAAGTGTTGTGATAACCTGTTTGAGGAGTCATCCAAGTGAAATTTTGTCAACGTGCCCAAGACCAGAGATGGAGGAGGTGAAAGACAAATGAAGTTATTATAGTAATCCATCGATTTTGAATTAGTATACTTGTTTCGCATGTGCGTGTCGTGTGTGTGGGTATGCGTCATGTCACTTTCGCCGACCTCAAAGTTTCGATTTTTGGTGGGTGCGTGCCTTTGGAATGTCTTTCCCCTGGGAAAGTGTCTCCACCTGCCCATCATCTCATCTTCCACACACGTCTATCATTTCACGTGTTGGTTTCCTTCGACCATCCGCACCTTCCGGTTTTGTCACGGACAACCGATTCTCTAAACCAGTTTCTCAGTCTTGCGAGGTCGAGCTCCTATCTATTCTTTCGACATCTTTTATCTCTGGCTCTTTCGAAACGTTTCCTTTTCTCTTGTTGTCTTTCTTTAGTGTTTTTGTGTTCGTTTAGTTTCACCACTCATTTGTGGTCTGAGTTTTTTGTCTTTCCTTCCCTCCTTCCTCCTCCTTCTTCTTCTTTCACACACGCAATCTTGTGGTGGTTCTCACGTTCTTTCAGGCGCTTTCTATTAGTTCACGGTGTAATATGTTTTATCTTGTGCAAAAATAGGAGGCTTAATCTGTCTTCGTGCTTGACAAGAACAGTCAACTGACTGACAAAAGTGGGAGGTTGTTTGTTAGTATCAGTGATTGGGTGTGCAAAAAAATGTATTCAGTAGAAAGAAAAATAGAAGTGAAAAATTATACAAAAGAGGAAAGGGGAAAATGATTGAGAGAGGGAGGGGAAGAAACAGAATAAGACAGTCTGAAGGAAAGAGGGAAACGAGATAAGAAGCAAAATAGAATCGTGAGAGGAAGGGAGCGAGAGGCTAAATGGATAAGAAAGAAGGATGAAAAAGCCCAGTACCCGCCAAACCAAAGAAAGGGGACAGAAAAGAACAAAAGGCAGAAAGGAATGACAAAGAAGAAAGAAGAAATAGATGGTGGACGAGTCCAAAAAAAGCGATGATGAGAAGAGAGATTGGGTCGGAAGAGATTTGCAAGCGCCATTTATGACCCACCGCCTTGTTAATTAAAAGATTCCAAGAGGAACCGTTACAAATAGAAAAGTGAAAATTTTCATTTTGCAACATGATTGTGATTCAAACACTTTCTTATATGGCATGAGTGAAGGGTCGTTTGGGCCAATTACTAATGGTGCTAATGAAGGCCTTATGGCAGTTGTCTGGACGAGAGCAAAATGACTTTTCTACAAAGGTACACCAGATAGAAGGATGAACACGAACAAAAACCGTTACTGATCTACAAAAAATGGATGATCTGATCTTTGGTCGCAATGACTCGGGATTTTTCTTTATTTCTCTCATCTTCTTGTCTCTTCCCCCTCTCTCTCCTTCCTTCCTTCCTCTCTTATCTTTGGCTTGGCTGTGGTTTTAAACAAACATCTGTGAGACATCTGTCCTCGGGTATGTTTGTTAAATGAAGTCAGCGAGGGAAACCGTTGTCGGACTGTTCTGGTTGGTTTGCTTGCTACGGTGCTCTTTCATTCTTTTTCTTGTCTTTCTTTCTTTCTTTCCGTTTCCGTTCGCTATTTCTCTCTCTCTCTTTCTTCATACATTCTTCTGCTTTTCCACACTTTCCGTCTTCCCGGTTCCTTTTGTGATTTCTTTCTCATTCTTCCTGAGTCGATTTTGTTGTTTGTAACCTCTTTTGATCGTTTCTAGCTTCGTCTTTACTTCCTTTCCGTCCATTTCTATCTTAATTAATCTCTCTCTTCTTCTGTCTCGTCTTATTCTTCTTTTTTATCCTCCCTCTCTCACAATCTCTTCATACATTCTTCTCCTTTTCCAGTCTTTCAGTCTTCTCTTGTGATTCCCTTCTCTCAAAATTGGCTTTTGCACCCTCTTCCGACCTTTTCCATTCTCGTTTTTCCTTCCTTCCGTTTGTATCTACTTTAACCTTCTCCTTTACTCGTTTCTCTCTTTCTCTCTTTCCTTTTCTTTTGTTTTGAATCTTTCCTCTCATTTTTTGTGTATAATTCCAACTTTTCTCTTCTTCTTTTGATTCTTCCCTATTTTGTCTTTTCCATTTGTATTTCCAATCTTTTAAGACTTGTAACTGGCTGGGACGGGTATCAACAAGCTAGAAGATTAAAAAGAAGAAAAACCAGCTAGACAATGATGAAGTTAAAAAGGAAATAATTTGAGTCTAATGATAGGCGAAGGATGAGCGGGGAGAGGAACAGTGGGAGAAAGCAAAAAGGAAAACAGGAAGAGAAAGGTGTGAAGAAGTTGAAACCTGTTAGGTGCTGGTTTGTCATCGATTAGTAAGGAAGGAAGGAAGGAGTGGCTGTCTGAGGGGGCTTCGGGGGGGCAGTCTTTCTACCGATTTTTACGAGGTAATCAATTCCAAGCCGGAACGGAATTCCAAGTCGGCTTCACCCGATTAATAGCAAAAAGGGACTTGGACTCCGACCGCCGCCGCCATCTTTGTTCTCTTCCACGATCCGATTCCGAGAGGAGATAAATCAGTTGGAGAAAAGCCGGGCAATAAACCCCGCGCGACTTATGGCACCTAGATGGTGACTTGGCGGCTGCACACGTGTCCTCCTACCCCCCACCTGACCGCCTACCTCACCCAATTTCACAGTTTTCTGCGCCGAGTTTTGCGCCTAAAAATCGAAAGTTTCTATTTTTTTCTTCTTTTTATGTTCGCATTCGTCAAACCGAAAAAGGAATCAGTTCGCCATTTCCTGCCTTGTGTCTATGAATGCGTGTGTACGCGTGCGTATGTTATTACTACCTTGAGGCATCGAGTGAAATTGCTTCCTTGATACCATAAAATCACGAACACAAGAATGGAAACAATAAGAGAGTGAACGGGGGAATTGGGATCCAACAGGAGACAACGGCCAAATGTTTTGATGACGTCATTGGAAGGTGCTCTAAGACAGCAATAAGATAAAAGGGAGTAACAATGACTGGAAAGGATTTTCGTCTTGGATTTGGGCAAGAACTCAACGACCGGGCTGGGTTAAAGAAGGTCGCCGACCCCCAGAGAACCCAAGGATACGAAAATGTTGGAAGAGACCTGAGGTGGCCCAACAACAGACTCATTCATCGAGTCACGACTTAACAACAAAAAACTTCTTTTTGTTAAAGTGAACCTGAGATTCGTTATCAACAAAGTGGTCGTTCCGTTGTTGTTGTGACCGTGGTCTTGAGGTCTGATTTCTGTTTCCACACCCACTTCCAGAACTGCCGTTTCGGGAATGAATGAATGACCCCCTCCCCTCAACCCAACACACCCCAAAGAGAGTAGAAGATGGTGGTAGTCGACTGACACAACATGCTAAAGGCTGACAACAAAGATGCTAAAGGTCATTGCGTTCTTCTTCTTGTCGACACTTTCGACCCGACATGAGTACCCGTAACGGTGGTCACGTGACCTAGCTTAGCCAACATTAGGAAAACTCAAGGAGAAAGACGTATTTGGAAAGATAGACAGTTTTATAAAATAAATAAACAAACAAACAACGAGTAGACAGGCGGACAGACAGACGGACACAAACGTAATCAATCAAAAAGACGTCAAGAGGGCCTTGGAACCAGCTTTCTCCTGTCGGTTTCCTTTCATCTTGCATCGGACGGCTGTGGTTTCTGTTTGGCTGTCTTTCTCCTTCTCTCTCTTCCAGCGGCAGGAAACAAGTTGGCCGTCTTCGTTACCCTTTAATCTGTCATTAAAAATCCGCCCGCTTAGGAAACCTGTTCGACAAGTCTGGCAAAGAAAGGAAAGAGAAAGGCATGAGGCACAGGTACGGGCGCACCGATGGCTGCGTCACACACTGCCCGCTTCGACTACCTGAAATCTAATTTCGCCGTGAAAGGAATTGTTTGAATCACTTTTCCCTTTGTCATTTGCGCTCGGTTACAAAACCAAAAAACCTTAAACAGGTATACAAAAGGTGAAAGTAAAATTGAATTTGGATGAGAGCGCATGCGCGCTTTGGCATTTTGCCCTTCCCCTCCCTCTTCCCTGTAGTCATTCCTTTCTTTTGTTTTGTCGCCCCGTTCGACAACCTGTTCGAATGATTGCCACACCCTTGTGTGTGTGTGTCTTTGGCTCTGTGTCCTTTCTCCTCTCGAGTAATTTGGGTTTTGCGGTTTTCACATGGTGTCTTTGACACGCACGCCCTCCTCCCCGTCTTTCTCTCTTTTGTTTCCTCTCCTCCGCGTCCGTGCCTCGTTTTTTTGTGTTCTTTTGTGTTACAGGTGTTAAATGCAATTCGATTATGAACGGTTGCGGTGGATTGCGCATGCGCTTGAGGCGGTTCACGAACTTGGTCTCTTACAAAACTTGAATCGAAGTGGGTTTGGGAAGGCGGAGGTGGGCCAATACAAAGGTTTGGCTAACTGGAGCACATTTCTACGGAGTTTAAGGTCTTCGAAGTTGGTATGATGAAACTCTTTGGCTCACTTTCTTGTCTCGTTGAGCGCAAAGGGATGCTGCGAGACACGGATATTGGTCTTGGGTCTTTGGAGGATCCTGTTGGTGCCTCGTGTTTACCTTGTCATCCTGTTCGTGTCGTATCGTGACCTCCTCCATTTTTGGTTCTTGGAATGTCGCAATTCCTTTCTTCTTCTTCTTCTTCTTTGTCTTTCACGAATTCGTTGTCTACGCATTACGACCTGACATTTTCCAATTAGCCTCCTCTCCCATCCTTTCAATAAACTTGGAATCGGTTTTGGATGTTGTAAGCGAGTCCCATCCTTCGGTTTCCCCACGATTTGTGAGCCTCGCTCTGACATTTTAACATTGGCCCGAGGCCAAGAATCGAATATTAAATAGAAGAAAGTTAAAGTTGTTGATAATTTATCTATCAGATAAAAATATCTGGCGGTTTTGTTTAGTTTTGTAGTCAAAGTGAACGGAGTTCAAGAGAAGACGATAGGCCTACCAATTTTTTGGAAGGTATAATCCATAAATATTGCACAATGTATGGTAGGATTCACTTCAGGAATTTTGCACAATTCCTCAGGGGACTCAGAGGTGTTTTGGGTCAGTTATGACCTAAGACATAGGTTCTTCATCACTGATCTAGCATATGGTTCAGACACTACTTAGAGTAGTAGTTCAAGTAGTAAAAATCGTCCTATCAACTTCCAGAATGGTAACAAGCGAAACGAAAAACCAAAATACAAACATGTAAAACAATGCCACCAACGGTTATGGTTTATATGGACAGAAAGAGAACACGAGAAAAGGGAAGACCGATAGACAGAAAGACAGAGAGAGAGGGTGGAAGACCTTGGCATATACGCCAGCCGGGGAGCAGCAATTTGTGAGAATTCGCTCTCCAACGATGAAGCGGTAAGTTTTGAGTGGGAGGCCTTCTATCAGAGTAGAAAAGCAACCGTGATCAAGGAGGTAGGACGTAGGTTATATGCAGAAACGACTGAAAGTGGTATTGGATCAGCCACTCATGCTATACAGTATGACTGACACGTCTAACAGCGAAGAGGAAGTTATCTAAACAGTCATTAAATGCTAATACCGGAAATGAATGGACTGGATCGCAGAACTTTCCTGACATATTTAGACGTGGAAGAGGGAGGAGGGAGGGATTGGTGCCCTAGGGGCCCAAACCGAAGCAGACGTCGCTCGATGTTTAATATTTTATAATTTCACTTATTAACCTTTCATAATGAGTTACACGAAAAGCGAATATCGAATGAAATTAACCTTTGGAAGAATCACAACCGTGAGAACACGCTACGAGGAAGAGGAGAGAAGAGAGAGGAAGGCTCAACAACCTGATCCCTCGACAATGTCAGATAATTATTCATTTTTTTCTCTTTGAGTAAAAATGTTTGTCTGAATGGAAATTGTTGTTGGAAGACTTTCTCGAACTTTCTTTCCGAATGTCGATACCCCGACGGGTCGCTTGACTCCATACACCCACGCCTTTGACTCTTCGCGACATCCAAATAAATCTTCGGGTGTGTGTTACTCAACCAGCCGTTTGCTGGATGGGTGTGGTGATGGGTTTCCAGTTCCTCGTTATGGCTTTTTGAGAAGACAAGTGTACTCACTCACGTGCTGAGTAATTCGAGTTCAACGAGGAGAAAGAAGAACACAAAACGAGGAGAAATTCTTGCGGTTGTGAAACATCGGAAAGAGGAAATGAGCGGAAGGAGAAGAATGACCACGGCTGTGAAAGAGGAACTGCGTGCCATCTTTTCCCCTGTGTTCTCGACCATCTTCTGCTTTTGGGTTCATACAGGCGGTGTACCAAAAGTTCCGGAATGATTTCTGTTTAAATTGTTACAATATTTATGAAATGCGACCTCCAAGGGGGTGTGCAACATTTACAAAACAACTTGACAAATAGTCTTGGAAAGTGTACAGTCTTCATGAAACGAATCCGCTATAAGTTTGTGCAGTACATCTTATCATACCCTCCGTCCAGAGTCCTTTTAGCCTTGCCAACTGGCGTTGCAAAATACAAAGCATATTTCGGGAACTTTTGGGACAGATTGTCTAGTCCCAGAAACTTGACTCACCACACACTTGACTTCCCGACACAAGTTCATGTCATAATAACCGGGTTCTCAAATAAGTGTCTTAGTAAAGTAGTAAGGAAAGGAAGTAGACCACAAAATGGTTGTCATCCTGACCCGTGACCAGAGAGAGAGAGAAAAGAAAAGGAGAACGAACTTGTCATAAAGCCGGCATCCATTCGCACAACAAACAAAAAGTCCGCGCGACACACAAAAAAGGAACCTTGAGTCACCACTCGACTAAGAAACGCAAATAGAAGAAGAAGAAGGAGGAGGAGGAGGAGGAGAAAGATGATGGAAATGTCAAAAGACAGCCTCAAACTCCCTCACTGAATGAAACGAAGACCGAACCTGAAAACCTGAAACCTTCGCATTTTGTTTGTGATTCGTAATCCGCTAATTAACGGAGTTTTGATCAGTCAGTCAGCTAGCCTACGCCACTGATTTTGTTTACACAATCCGACGGGAGGGCGGGGGACAGGAGAATTCTTTGAGATCAAGGCTTCCTTTGTCGGTCCCTCGTCTACTCTAATTAATCGGGGAGATGAGCCTAAATGATCTTTATCCCTTTGAATTGTTGCTCCATTGTCTTGTCGAAATTAGGTTTTCAGGTGTCTCACGATTTTGTACTCGTCCGAGGCGCCATCTTGCTTTTTCTTTCATGGTGGTTGAGGCTTCGTCGAGTTTGAGTCGGAGGTTTGGCTTCCAGTCTGATGAGTTTCCATGTCTGCAAATGGAAAGACAGTCTTTCGGAAGCAAAGCCTTTGCGATGGCAGTTGATGGTTGATGATGACACACATGACACACCGTTTGGGTGCGCAACCCAACCCAAGGCCGCCTCTTCTTTCTCAGAGGGAATGTAGTCAATCAGAATGATTACATTTCTCTCTAGACATGTAAGTCAGAGGGTTCAACAAGGTCACGGACCCGGCACACAGAACCCAACCCAAACCACTCCAAGAACGAAGTCACTGAAAGAGAGGAGAAAGATAGAAGAAGAGGAGAAATTAGGTTAAATGGCAGAAGAGCAAGAACGCATGGGTTGGGTCCATGGGTCAGCCATTTTGAGGTCTTTAAACGACCAACAAAATTCGCCTCATTTTGGTTCAGACAGTTTCTCAGTTACAGGACCACCCCAACATCCGAAACTCACCGTATCTTCTGCTTTTCCTTCTTCTCCTCTCTCTTTGCCTTCTTTCCTCTTCTCGTTTCCTTTCTTTTTCTTTTAGTTTCTCTTCCTCCTCTTCTCTCCTCTTCTTCTCTCCTTTCCTTCACTTTGTTCCTTTCTCTCTCTCCTTTACATCTATCTAGCTATTCCTCTCTTTCATTTCTCTCTTTGTCCTCTTTCCTCTTCTTGTCTTTTTCTATTCATTTATTTGTCTATTTGCCTTCTTATCTATTTTCTTCCTCTTTTTCTCTCTTATCCTCTCTTTCAAGTCTCTTCTTCTCTTTTCGCCCATCAACAGGTTGTGTTCATGAAAGAAAGCCCTTCACCAAGTTTTTGACCGTAATTAATTCCATCTACTAAAAGACCGAGACAGAAAGATGATCAAAACTCATCTCCTCACGTGCTGGCTGACTCTTGAGTCACCTTGGCCGAGTTAGCGTTCACCTCTTTGAATGATGTCTTCACCAGAAAAAAAGGAAACCAGAAGAGCAGAGAAGAAGGAGAAGAAGTAGGAGAAGCAGGAGACGGAGGAGGAGGAGAAGATGAGAGATGATAGAAGAATTATAATAATTTTAGTTTTTTTTTGCGCCACTTTCGGTCTCATCTCGAGTGGAATCGTTTCAAAAAGGAAAATGGCGGCACGAAAGTCAAGTCCAATCGAGTCGGCGGTGTCTTTCTTCACTAGTTTTCCTTTCCTCGATGGCTCTCGTCTTCTAATGTGTGAGTGTGAGTGTGTGAATGGGTTTTTAGATAATAGACAAGTTGAAGATGTTTTATAAAAGACGGGAGAGGTGAAGAGAGAGAGATGAGCTTGTGGAAGTGGAATTCGGTCAGTGGAACATTGTTGAGAACAGGTTAAAAGTTACGTAACTCATCTGTTGCTCGAGCATCCCGTTAGTCAATCTCGAGTGGCCCTCCTCCTCCTTCCTCCCTCTCTCCTCTTCCTCACGTTGGTGCCTGGTGACTTAACAACTTTCCAACATTTCTAGTTTCCTTCACTTCTGGAACTCTCTCGGGTCATTTCAAACCCAAAACTCGTTTCCGAGATGTCATTAGGACCCCCTCGGGCGGGCCTCCAGTTTGATTTGGTATCGGCTTGCCAAATTGTTTTTGGTCTGACCTGGGTCCTTACCTGGGTCTGGTGCCAGACATGAACACATTCTCAGCTCCGTTTACTCCATCTTCGCTTCTATTCTGACATCATCCCCTCTTCTTGCCCTCTCTGGTAGTCTGTACAATATTCTGTCAAAAACCTGGATTGACCGAACTGTGTTTTTGATTTGTTTCAGGTTCGAAAGCTTCAGGCGAAAGAGCCCACGATCGAAATCATCAAAAAAGTCAATTTTGTAAGGCCGGCGTTCAACAAAGGACAACAAACTCGAGAGATCATCTTGAAGGAAGAGATGGGTGGTCAAATGGTGAGTAGATGGACCGAGCGAGCGATCGGGAGGAAGCTTTCCTGCCTTTTCCCGCTCATGCGCACTTTCATACAAAACAAGAGATCGTTTCATAAGTACTGCACAGTTGAGCGAGGAACTCATTTCATAAATAATGCACACGCTCATGAAGTATTCGTTTCAAAAGTATTTTACACTAGCAGGGAGATTCGGAAACGAATTTTCAGACAGGAAATGAGCTGCGAGGAACCATAAAGACAGTTATAGAGTCAACAATAACAGAAGAACAGACGAAAAAAACTGGAAACAGGACCGGTTTCAGAGAACTGGGTCAAGCGGTCCCTCGGGCAGGTCAAACCCGAAGACGAGTCAGGTTGTTGTTGCCAATCAAAAGATGGCCGCCGCCCCGATCCTGTTTCTGTGGACGCCAACATGTGGTTTCCGGTTACCACGGATCTCTCTTCCCTCCGTCTTGTCTTATTCTCAGTGTTGTTGAGAGATCAGATCGGGGTTCAGGGCCGTATTTAGTGCGTGGGAGTGGGAGTCTTTGGGCTTATCGTTGACCCTGCCCTCTGGGAGAGTTAATCGTGGTTTTAGTAGGTTCTTTTGGAAAGATCGTCTCCCTGGGCAATGGGTTCCTTGGGTTGGGCTGAGGTCTTGGCTTTGAACCTTGTGTTGACCTGTTTTCGGTGTCTACCTCTGCGTTTGCTTACCATTTTCCACTCATCTTCTATCTTTTCTTCTTCTATCTCCTTCTTAAATTCTCCTATCTTAGATGTCATACTATTCTCGTGATTTCTTTTATTTCTTCTGTTAGGGGGGGTCTGTTAATTTGGTTAGTGGTTGAACCTTGCGACAGGATGGTGATTCCTCTTTTTAACCGTTTGCACTCGAGAGGAGACTCTCACTCACCACTTGGTTTGATTTAGTTTCGATTCTTTCAGTCGGATTCCTAATCCATTTTTGTATAATATTGTAATTATAAGCGATTATAGTATATTTTATACTTAAAAATTATACGTCTCTAAGTGAGGATAAGAATTTCTCCTCAGAAACTAGTCCTCAACCGTGAACCGAACTGCATTATTGAGCTAAAGTCGTGAGAATACAAATATAATTTCTGCTCATTGATTTTCATAAATAATGCACACGCAAGTAAGAAATCCATTTCATAAATGCTTTGTAATAGTATTCAATTCATAAATATTGCACAGTCGTGTAAAGAGAATCTGTTTCCTAAATACTACACACTTTGTTGGAGGACTGGTTTCATAAATATTGCACAATTTTACCAGGAATTTATGTTAAAAATAGTGGACACTTTCATCAAAAGTTTATTTCATAAATACTGGACACTTTTTAAAAGTATTGTTTTCATAAATATCGCACACTCGTATGAAAAGAATCTGTTTCCTAACTACTGGACTGATTTCTTTGAGATCCAATTTCATAAATGTTGCACACTCTTGTAAGCAATCCGTTTTATAAATACTAAACAATTTTTAGGAGTATTCATTTCATAAATATCGTATAATTTGACCAGAAATCTGTGTTAGAAATAATGCATTTTCATAAAGAGTTTATTTCATAAATGCTGCACATTATCTAAGAGTTTTCATTTCATAAATATTGCACACACACGGAGGACTAATTCCCCAAATAATGCACAAACTTGAGGCAGTTTTGCCTACTGTTATAATTGGAGTGAACCGCCAACGTCTTTAGTTGATGGTTCGTTCGCGTAAAAAAAAGACCGCGAGTGCAAGAAGGTCTAACCCGATATTCATTTTTCTCGAAATAATTTTCTTAACTGATTTCTCCCGTCTATTCTCCTTCTCGGTTTTCATCTATTCTTGTCCGTCATACTGCAAGAAGACAAAAGAAAGAGTCGGAAGAATAGATGAGCGAAGGTCAGAATGTCGTTGGAAGTAGATGCAAATCGGAGAGAGAACGAACGCGGTGATAGATGAAAGGAATAGATGTCAATCATGGGAGGAATCGATGGAATGATTAATTGAAATGATGAAGTTGTTCTCAGGGCTTCTTCTTCCTCTTCCCCCACCCGGAAGATGGAGGAAAAGTTGTCTGTATGCTTTTTGGGCGTAAATCTTCTTCAAATCCTTACATTTAAAATTTTGTTTTCAGTCTAAGCAGACTTTGGAAGACCTGAAAGCGATAGATGAAGATCTGGAAAAGCTCCGGAAACAGATAGAAGAAAGAGATAAGATAATAAGCGCACTTAGGGAAGCTGCTGAAGCCAAGGACAAGAAATTGGAAAATCTCATGATGGAGTACTCCAAACTTCAGTCTAATGGAAAGATGGTGAGTCTGTTTAGTTTTTATCTCTCAGTTTCTCGTTTTCCTTTTTTGTCTTTTACACGAAGACATAAATCGGTTTTTACCGAACAAAAAATTTGTTTTCAGGATCTGGATGCGTCTCCAGAACCAAATCGAGCAACTTCTTCGTCTCCTTCATCTCCTCCACTCTGTGATGGCGAACTCTGCTGGACGGATAGCGTAAGTTGGAAAAATTTTCTTCCGCCATTGAATAGACGACACTCCCACGATTCTTCCTCTTCTAATCGTTTCAATTCTTCTTTTTGATGACAGTTCGTAAACAAAAACTATCACGAACCGGTTTACGCCCAGCTACTCAATGACCACACAGCGTTACAAAAGATATACAACGAACTACGAACGAAACTCGAGTCG
The DNA here is from genome assembly GCA_016920875.1 of Columbicola columbae. NCBI lineage: Eukaryota > Metazoa > Arthropoda > Insecta > Psocodea > Philopteridae > Columbicola > Columbicola columbae. Next base: position 2,326,026 of record JADMLL010000008.1, read on the forward strand.
AAAGGAAAAGAAGAAGACGCGAACATCTCTAAATCGGACGAAGGAAACAAAATCGAAGGCCAGGAAAACGGAATCAATCTAATAATGGCGGAACAGATCAGGATCTTGAAGGAAAGAGAAGCCCAACTTATATCAGAAGCTGAAGAATTGAGAGAACAAAACGATTTGATGGAATTTAGAATTCTAGAACTGGAGGAATGTCGGAAAGAGGTGAAGGAAGAAGGGAAATGGCGGAATGTAGGCTTGAAATAATCCCTTCGAGTTGTGATTAATTTTAATTTTTATCTATATCCACAGTTTCTAGATAAAGAAGTGGCTAATGAGGGTAAACATAGAGGAGAGAAAATCGTCTGGGCCGAAAGAGACCTGGAAGACATAAGCGATTCAGGAGTGATGTCTCTACCAACAAGCGAAGACTTAACCAGCGACTCGGAATTGGGAGACGGGGTGAGTGCGTTCATGAATTCAGACGAAACCCTCTGACGTCAGAGCTACGTCACTGTGGCGTCACAGCCAACGAACATTTGAATGTCAACCGTCAGTCGTGTTTACTCGACGAAAACGTTTTTTTTCTGTTGTTTTGTTTTTAATTTTCTAAATTCTAATTTATTTGGATTTAGAGTTTAAATTTCAAAAATTTATTTTCTTTAAAATTTACTCAGAGTTAAACGGGAATCCTTTTGAGGAAGTTTTTCATTTCGAGACATTTATTTTCGACTACAAATCGGAATTCGTTTTTGATATTTTCTTTATTTGTTTTTGTTTTTATTTTGATTATTAACTTCCTCTCGCGCGCGCGTGTGTTGACATTTTGAAAAGATAAAAAGCACGTGAGTAGATGAATGAGTAGATAAATGTTGTGATGATTAAACGACTCCTGTCCGTTTCTTATTTGAAAGATTTCACATTTGTTGAAGGCTCCCATTGATTGAATTAACTTTTTTGTCTTAAATCAATCGATAAAAGTTCCGTTTGAAAGTTGATTTTATATATCGATCGAGACCGGTTAAGAAAGTTGATTGATTGGGTGGTTTGATTAGATATTTAGAAAGGGAAAGGTGATTCCGTTTAGATAAACCTCGTCGAGAGGGTAGATTTCTTGAATAACATCTTGTTTACAGAGACAGGATTTAATTGGTTCATGTTTACATCATTGATGAGTTGATTTAAGTTGTTTGGATGGGCTAAATGAATGAACAAATTTGTTTTCTGTTGGAAAATAGGGTTTTGTTTACATAATTCAGCATAGCGATTGGATTTTGAGTGGTGCCTCGTATAACACGGTTTTATTGTGGGTTATACGAGGTATGAATTGTGACGTTAACCAAACGAACTTGGTTAATTTGTTTCGGATAATTTTTCTCACAACTTTCAACGTTATTTGTTTATTAAACCGCTTTCGCCTCACATAGTGCGGTTTGTTTTGACACTAGCAATGAGGTTTATAGTTTGCATTTCATTGAGAAATTTGAATAATATCAGTTGGGAGGCTTTATGGTTTGATTTAAGAGTTGCTTTAAACAACACGCTTTTCAAAATTTGTTGTTCGTTTATTAGGCTTGTTTCTAAAAGTGTTGTTAGTGATTATAGGTGGAATCAAGAGTACTGTGTACAAGTGAACGTTTTTCTTCCAGGTTGAGTCATAGGTGAGCGAGTTCCTTTTTAACACGTTTTTGGGTTTTTCAGATAAGGAACTATTCACCATTAGGTGCTGTGACAAACCTAAATTTACTGACGACTGAAGCTTCTCCTGTGGAAGGATCCGGAGTCGGGAGTGATCTCAAGATCAAGAAACCGTTCAAGTTCTCCGAATGCCTTCAAGAAAGCGGGATCTTCGAGGACTCGGAGCCATCATCTGACTGTGCCATATCACCAACCTCGAGCTCGTCTCCGAGACTTTCGAAAGCCGTACAAACGGAATCTGGAGTCGATAAGACTCTCTACGACCTGATAGACTCGTCTTGCGATCTTTTACTGACGAAGAATCGCGGTTACCTCGAAGACAAGTCGGGTGACGACCTCAGTGCGGAACTCTCCAAACTAACAGTCATTCAGAAGAGGATCCAGCAGAAGACGAGCTCGTCGCCGACTCCCAGAGGCCCTCACACGGTTCACACGTGTCCGCATAAAAACAGTCTCATCTTCTATGAGGAAAGACTAAACCAACTCGAAGACAAGCTCAAGATATACGAAAGCACCGGCGATACCAAAGATAGCCTACTGGCTAAGAGACTCGAGAAGGAAGTCGAGTTAGCTTACCGGGTGAAAGAACTCACGGACAAGGTCTCCAATTTGGAAGCTGTCAAGAGAAGACTCGAAGAGGAGAAGTGCGAATTCGAGGAAGCCGAGAACGACACCCGGTTCCAATGTCAAAGATTAGAAATTAGACTCCAAGAACTGATAGACAAGAATACCGAATTAGAATTAGAACTAGAGAGACAGAAGGTGATAATGACAGAAGAAAGGAGGAGGGAGAGGAAGAAAGGAAGCTTGGAGGGGCTGATCAGTCGCTACGAGCAGAGGAACTTCGAGCTTGAAGAGAAGGAAATCGAAGCCAGGCAAAGGCTGAGCATGATGGAGTCAGCCATGCCGGCCATAGTTGCTTGGAACGTGTTCCAGATGATGCAAAACCCGAACTTCGCGAACATACTACCGGAAGGTCAAAAGGAAAAGTATCTGTTTCCAAACGAGAAGAAACTGCAGTATCCGGATGGCGTCGTGTTTCAAAGGCTTGAAGAACTGGTAGACGATCAGAAGAAGCTAAGACGGGACTACAAGAAGGTGGAAGAGTCAGCTGCCGATCGTGAGAAAGCTCTGAGGGACAAAATCGAAGAACTCGAAGCGAAAGCAGCCAAAGATCGAGAGATGCTCGAGGAGATGACGAACGCTCTCAAAACGTTCAAGACAGAGGAGAAGTCGGGGGGAGAGCGGGAAAGCGGAAGTGTGAACTCGATCAGAGCGGAAGATGTCGATCTGTTCGAGGAACTCAAACAGATGGTCGCGAACGAGATACAGTTGAGAGCGGAAATCGAAAGATTGGAGAAGAAGGAACAGGCGTACATGCAAAGTCTGGAGAAAGCTGACGAGATCTGGGCGGGAATGGAGGAAGACTATAAGAGGCGGTTAAAGGAAGCGGAAACGATGAGCAACGAGCTGCAGAAGAGAGTGTCACAGTTGGAAGCGACTCAAGTCGAGCTGGAGAAAGCTCTCAAGGCCGGAGACGAGTCCTACTCATCAGCCTCAACCAAATCTGACGTCAAACTCAAAATCGAAGAACTGATCAACGAAAATGAAAAGCTCAAAGCGGAAATCAACCACAGTCTCGATCGGAAGTTCGAAGAACATAGGAAGTTCCTGGAAGCGGAAAACTCGTCCCTTCGGGAGGAAGTCAAAAAACTGAAAACGGATTTCGACAAACGGGAAAAGAACTTCCGGTTGTTGGAAAAGGAAGTAGAAATGGCGAAAGAGGAAGTGACGAAGGAGAGGGAAACGACGAGAAGACTGCGACTCGAGTTGGAAGAGAAGAACAGGAGCGTGACCACGATGGAAGTCACGCTACAGAATCAGGTGAGGATGCTGGTACCACTTAGGACCCCACCACTACCTGGTCTCTTAGCACCTCTTCTCCTATTGGTTCTCATGATGGTTCTGTATCTCTTGTCCGTAGATATCCGACCTGACCCTAGAGCTGAGCCAGAAGAGCAAGGAGCTATCCAGTCTCGAGGTAACTGTTTCCGAGTTAAGAGAGGAAGTTGAAACGTTGGAGGTGAGGATCGCGTTGGTCGAAAACCGCATAAATCAAGTCCGAAGCCTTGATTTCAACTTCCTTTCCTCCGTCTATCCTTCCCATCTACCACTCCTTCCCCCTCCTCTTGTTTTCTTGGTTCTTATTTTGGTTTCTTCTTTCCAGGACAAAGTCGCTGAACTGGTAGATACGATACAGAACTCGGTGTACAATCAGGATGATGGTAAGTCGTCTAACAACCGATGTTGTTATTGCTGTTGCTGTCGTCGGGTGTTTTTCCGTTCCTCTCGTTACCTCTTTCCCTTCGTCCACGTCTTTCCTTTGTTTGTCTTCCACAGATCTAGACCCGGGCGGCTGTGTTGTCCTCTAACATCCCAGGGCTTAATTGGAGGTCGGAGAGGGGGAAACTTCCCTCACTCGATTTTTTTCTTTTATTTAAAACAATTTAAATTTCCTCTTTGAACCGGAAACGGAAGTCTCATTTCTTTTTTAGGTGAGTCTTTGTCTTTGTTTTTGTCTGTTTGTCTGTCTGTTTCTGTTTGTTTGTTTCTTTGTTAGAGACAATTAAGCCCTGGTTTAGTCCGTCGTTTCCTTTTCCTTTCTTTTCCGGTTTGAGTTTTCTTACTTTTTATGTTCTTGTGTTTGTTTTCATTTTTTTTATTTTTTAGGTGGGAAGAAAGCTTCTGCTGTTGAACTGTCTTTGCCTGTTGGGAAATCGATCGGCCATGTTGTGTCGCTGAGTTTGGGGGATTCGAAGAGGGGAAATGGGATTGGAAGAGGAGAGGAGAGTCGAAGTCGGGGTCGTCAACAGCGAGGTGAGTCAGTCTATCGTAAACTGGTTGTAGTGTTGTAGTTTCTTTCCCCTCGCTCTTCCGTTTTCCTTCATACTGCTTCCTCTTCCTCTACTCATCTCTCATTTTTCTTCTTTCTTTTTCTACTCTCTTCCTTTATTTATTCTTCTTCCTTCACTTTTCTTCTTTCTCTTTCCCTCCTCTCTCTCTCTTTGCTCCTCTATTTTCGTCTCAACTTCCTCCTTCACTCTTTTCCCTCTTTCCCTCTCTCATTATTTTCACTCCTCCCTCTCCTCGTCTTTTTCGACTTTCCCTCCTTTTCTCTCCTTCACTTCCCATCTCTCTTTCTCGCTTGTCCTCCTTATTTCTTTTCCTCTATTAACAGGTTGTAATCATGAAAGAAACTCCTTTGCCAAGTCTCCAAGTCCTCATCCCTAGTCCCTACCGATACCGCTGGATCTCATACTCAGTTCCTGTTGATACTCGTCAGAAAATGAAATTCCTGCGTCCTCTTCCCCTCTCGGCGGAAAAGTTTTTTCTAAGACGAGCCACCGCTGAGATGGTAACCACACCCGAAAGTGTCGAAGATTTTAGTAGACAAGGTGCGTCGTTTGAGTGTCGTTCCCTCTCTGTTTCCGGTTTTGCCTTTCGCCTAACTTTACCTTCTGCCTGTCTTTTTGCAGAGGAAATCTTTCAATTGAGTTTAAAAAACACAGAGCTTCAGCAGATATTGGAGAAGGTGGAGGAAGAATCAAGACTGAAGGTATGGAAGGTTCAGTTTCCGGTTGCTACAAAGACTTCCGGTTGGGCTTTAACGACCTTTCTTTCCAGGATAAAGAATTGGAAGAACTTCAGAGAATTGCACAAGAGATACGTAGAGAACAAATCGAACTAGCATCGCTGTACGAAATAACGAATTCGAGAAGGAGAGAAACGAGTGCAGGAATCAAATCCGACGAGCGAACGACAGAAGTGGATGAGGATGAATTGAAGACGAGGTGTCACGACTACAGCGAGGACACTGCCGATTCGACAGAAGAAAATGATGTAAAAGACAGACCAAGGAGATCACAGAGCATAGACGTGTTGCAAATCATCAATCCGATCGTCCTGAACACGTCCGATCCTGTCTCGACTTCCCTTTCGAGTTTACAGGTGAGAACACGGTCCTGTACGAGGTGCAAGACCCGCCCTCCAACATCTAAGTCCCACTTCTTTGGTTCCAGATTGTGTTAGACAATCTGCAAAATAAATGTCGAAGCATGAACTTTGTCAAATCGTTGCTGGACGAACCCAAGGATAAGGGAGATGGCTGCGAGAACGAACCGGAAGTCACTCAAAAGGCGATTGAATATCCCGGATATGAGGAAACGAAGACGGAAAAGACGGAGCAGTACGATACAGAGAAACAGTTGGTAAGCAGATGGGGAATTACGGTAATGTGGGACAGTTTGGGACAGTGTGGGAAAGAGCGGGGCGCACAAGAGGCTTATTAAAGGAGTTTGGTTTTCGATTTGCAGGAAAGCAGTCACTGGGAACTCAAACCCATGGACTATTCGAACCAGAGAAGGCCGACCAGCCCCAAGCATCTGACCAAGAGTGCCTCCGCTTGTTACTTCATGGTCCTACCTTCCATTTATCCCAGGTCCATAGGTTCGAAATTAGGGGAAGTTGATCCGAATCTGAATTTCGTCGCGCCCATTAGGAAAATGAGAAAAGTCGGCGATGACGGGATATTCCTCGAATGGGATGTGTCCCGTCAACCGGAAGAGGTTACTGGCTTCGAGGTGAGTACGAGTGTCCCGGGGAGGACAGGTGGGTCGGTGGGTTAGTGAGGGATCTCAACTCAAATCACTTTTCCACTTCAGATTCAAGTGAACGGTTGTTTGACGCATCGGGTTCGAAGTTCCACGAGGAATAAGGCCCTTTTACATCCGTTAGACTTGAGCGATAGGATATTGATACAGTTGTTCGCCACGTCGGAGAAAGGTCGTTCGATTAGATGTTCGCACGTGACGTGTCCGGAACATTTTGTACATAAAACGGAGTCACAGTAAATATAAATAAATAAATTTTTACTTTTTGTTTAAGAGTGTAAAAAGATGTTTATGTATATTGTATTTATTCAAAACGCCATTTTACAAATTTGTTATAAATATAACGAGTTTTATTATACATTTACAAATTGTTCTTTGTTTTTCATTCCTGTCTTCCTTGCTTCTTGTCTAGTTGGCAATTTTGTCACTGTGAAAAGGCGACGCCGTTTTGATAAATCTTGTTGTTGAGGGAGTAGACTCCTCGATGCTATCGTTGTAGCAAACCGGAGCACAATATACCCCGTTAGTCACCTCAAGTGTGCGTGCGGCGCGGGGCAGGGGAAGAGATACCATCGAAGGCAAGGCCTGTGCGCCTCCTCCAAAGAAAGGGCGCAAGCAAAAACGACCGTGGTAGAGTCGGGCGCAGTCGTTGTTTGGTTTTCCGAACCGAAAACTCTTCCGAAGGTCAGGCCGGTGACGTAAACCAGCATTTCCGACTTTGACTCCTGATGGTGTTGGGGACTTCAACGCCACGTCTATGGCTTGGGGTTGTGAACGTGGTGCGGCTAGAGGCAAACTCTTGAGCGACTGGACGGGGCGCATAACCAAAGCTATTGAACTCGTGTTCGGCAGACGGGCAGCTTTATCAACGATCTAGGTTGTGGTGGCCGCGTAACATAGTTTCGCGGAGGCCGCGCAAGCGGAAGACAAAAGAAAGAAAGGAGAAAAAACAAGATGTCGATTTTTTCGCTGCATTCTGTACGAGTCAAAAAACAAATATAATTTTAACCAATTTTTTAAGTATTCGTTCTGTTAAATCCAAAATGAACACGCCTACCAAACTGGTGATCCCGACGTGATCGGAGGTCCTTTTGTCTCGATGACATGCTGCACCTTATGTCCAGGAGGAGTTAATGTCGGCGAAGGAGTTAGAATTTTAGCCGAGCTTATGATTGGGTTGAAGAATACACACTAGGAGACGTAGAATGAGGCTTGGGCGGAGTCCCCTTGCAGAAAAGAGAGGTTGAGCCATCCAAAAGCCTGTTGTGACGGACGTCGACAATGAGATTGAAATGGTGAAGAAGATCTGAACCGATGATGCTCATGTTCACGACAGCTATGACGAAGCTCCACGTAATTGGTCATCTGAGTCCTAAATGTAACTCCAGAAGTTTCTCCCCAAAGGAACGGATCTTGGTGCCATTCGCCGCATATAGGTTGTGCTTGCTTGTGTTATTCTTCTCCTGAGATCTAGGGGGGATTCGGCCCCCGTATCGACCAGGAATCGGCGACCTGATGTCCGGTCGGTAACGAAAAGGCGGCGCAAGCAAGAGTGGTCGGCACCCGCCGCGTCTAGCGTCGACCTGTAGAGTTTTCCGACTGTTCCGCGAAATCGCAAGGTTCGGCGCACTTTTTCGATGAACAGCCGAACTTTCGTGAAACCAACACCAGGTGGAGCGCGTGTACTTACGACAGGTTTTCGAACAATTCAGCCAACACAGTTGGTCAATCTAGGCAAGTCTGAATTCAGGGAATCCACCGTTTCTGACAAATGGCGAGCTTATACACATTGATCTTGTTGGTCCTCTTCCTTCGTGCCGAGGTCATCGTTATTTCCTCACCATCATCGACCGTTTTTCTCGCTGGCCAGAAGCAGTACCACTTAAGGACATCTCTACTGAAACCGTGGCCTCAACGGGTCGCACGTTACGGCACTCCTGGGCTACGTCTGACCGCGGACGCCAGTTCGAATCTTCTCTATTCTCCGAACTGTGCCGACTTCTTGGTATCCATCACATCCAGACAACCTCTTATCATCCGGCAGCGTACGGAATGGTGGAACGATGGCACCGCTGTCTGAAGTCAGCTCTGAAATGTCAAATGACTGACGACTGGCTGTCAAAGCTCCCGACCGTTCTCACGGGACTCAGCGCGACATTATCTGTCCGGACCAGGTTGTATCGTTGTAGATGAACGAATGATGGACAACACTAATCCCGAACGTATTTGTATATTGGTATATAAAATTTTACAATAACTATAATTTAGAATACGAATCGAAAATGCAAGGATCCTGATTATGCGGAGCTCCGGGACCGAATGAATTTGGCTTCGGTTTTCATCTGCTTCATTTTACTGTGCCCATTCCGGAATGCGGAATGTGGCGAACGTCACATTATCAAAAGAACATTCAGCGTCGCCAGCGGACCTAGTCTTTGGCCCTCCACTCCGCCTGCCGGCTGCATTCTTCCATCCTACTTCCGGGGATACCTCTGACCAGTCGACTTTTCTACAAGTGCTTCGTCACAACATCAGACAATTACAACCTCCACCCGCTTCAGCGCATTCTCCGAAAGCACCCTTTGTCCATTCGGAACTGCATCACACCTCGCACGTGTTCCTTCGGAAAGACGCTCATCGGAAACCTTTAGAGCCAGTTTATCAAGGACCATTTAGAGTGCTGAAGCTCGGAGAGAAGACTTTCCAAATTGAGACGTCACATGGAGCGCAGACTGTGCCAGTAGACCGCCTCAAACCAGCGTTTTTCCTTCTTCCAACGCAAGACTCTCCACAACCGTTAGCATCTCTACCGCCCCAGCCACAGACAGAACCTTCAATCTCAGGAAAAGGACCGTGCGATTCAACTTGTAACTATCTCGGTGGCCGCGCAAGCGAAAGAAAAAGAAAAAAAGAGAAAAAACAAGATGTGATTTTTTCGCTGCATTCTGTACGAGTCAAAAAACAAATATAATTTTTATCAATTTGTTTATATTGAATGATTACAATTGTAAATAAACAAAACAAATTACCAAAAAAAAATTGTACTGACACAACTACAACATAAAGTAGTTCTCTTACAGAATACAATTGTTATAGTCTCACAGTCCCTGAACCCATCTTGATCATGGCTATAAAAAGCAGAAAGCAATAATCGACCAGCCCATGTTCCCAAACATACTCTATACAAATGACAATGGAAATCCTCGATCCTTGATTTTAGTGAATTGATTCCAGCTCTGGAGGAATGTGAATCTTATTAGCAACTGCAAACTTCTTCAGTGCTTCATATTTGACCATCAAAGAATCAACTTCTTCTCTCATCCTTTGATTGGCTTCTTGCATTGCTTCCATGTCTCTGTATTCCTGGCATTTTTCACTTTCCAACTCATCTTTTTGTTCAATTCTTTTGATCCTACAGCTGTTAGAGAAATATGAGTATGTTAGTCAAAGCTTTCAACCTTGATTCTGGTAATTTTGAAGTGACAAAATGGAATATTAAAGGTGACCAAATTAACTGTGGTCACTAACGAGAAACTCAACAGTTGTTATGCCTCCCCCCTTGATTGTGGTTTTTAGTTATAATCACACTACAATCCAGTTTTTCTTCAAAACCATACTCATAGCTGAGTTACAATTTTGTTTTTCACTTTCAGGCATAACAGTATGTGGGAAGGGACTCAAACCCTTAACCACTACTTTGTTATTCAGTTGCTTTCACCACTCGAATATAGACCTACCTCCTTGGAACAATACTTAACATATTTTTTTATGCTGAATTTGTCATTTTATTTGACTTTGTATTGTGCTTAAAGTAAAATCTCAAAATGCCTGACCAGTAATACAACAATCAAGAGGTAGTACAGCAGTTTGATAGGAATGGGAGTGGGACGGAGATGGGTCTAAAATTCCAGACTCAGGGGTTAAAGCATGCCCTGTAGTATAAGAACCAAAGTTAAAATGAGTAACCCACTTTTGGTCCTAAGTAAAGATGGTTTGATACCCCAGTCAATCAGAATGAATAAAGCAAAACCCTTCAGTGGTTTCCAACCAATTTTAGGCCATACCCCACCTAGACATTTCTAAAATTACAATGCCTCCCTCATGAAATTTCAATTTTGTTATTTCATGTATGCATTAATATTTCAGGGCCAATGATTCATTGTCAAATTACTCCATAGTCTTTGGTTTAGTCAGCTGTAAGGTGCATTTCCTGCATGTGGCCTACCAAAATATTGCCATACCTTGTTGTTTGGGCCTGAGTCCCATTTTGGAAATGACAGATTTAAGCAAAGGTGAATTATGGTATATTTAAAATTATAATTATTTGTTATGCTTGTGTTTTAATTTGTATTATATATATTTTTTAAAACCTGAGAATGGAATATAATAAACAAGTAGAAAATCAAGAGCTCAAGTCTTCTTCAACACTTAACTGCACATAATACAAGCAACAGCAAAAAACGAGATTAAAACTTACATGGATTAAACTAAACCAATAAAGGAACTGGATGATCTAATTAGGTTCTTCAGTGCTTTCATCAAGTGTATTCAGCACAAACATGAAAACAAACTTAACAAGACACTTCTATAAATCAATTAATAACTACCATCAGGGTGATGAGATGTTTAGAAACACGTTAAAAACCCCATAACCCAAATCAAATATCTCACCTTGCAGCATATCCCCTATTCTTCAATGTCCTTCTTCTCTGTTTCATCCGAACAATCTCCTCCCTCGTGAGACCTCTCAATTTAAGCTGCCTGTTCAGGTCTCTAACTGATATCGACACCAATTCATCATCGCTGATGTCGATTACAGGGCTCGGTGACAAAGGTTCCTAAAAAAAAATCCATCACAAAGATGGTGATTAAGCGGAAGCAGTGAATTATTTACGTTTTTGTAAAGTAAACGTTGATTCAAAGACAATAACAATAGCCAAACCCTCTCGAAAAGTTTTTAAATAACGCTAAAAACACTTACCAAATGCATATTTTTTCTTTTAATATCATTTGGCATTTCCCCAAACAGAAAACTGATCCCCTTTCCAAGGAAAGAACGAGATTTTCACTAAACAAAAGCTAAAAAAATGCTTCGTCATCCTCCTTCAACGATGACTTATAAAAAAATTTGAGGCCATAATAACAACAAATACGGAATTTTACATTCTCTTTGGTTTAAGGCTTGCCAACATTTGAAATAAAAATTTGTCGCCATTTTGTTTTGGCGCCAATACAACAAAAACCGTTACGATGTTTGAGAAAAGTTGTTTTAGCTTTTAAGAAACGATAATACTAATATATTATTAGTTTTGAGCCATCCAAATGTTGGTAAATAATTTATTAAAGTAATTTATTAATAAAATGATGAATAAACTGCTCTCGAGTTTCAATTACACGGATTCATTGGCAAAGGATCGCAGACGTCATAAGATGATGTTCTAATAACTTTATCCATCAAAACTCGAATATTAATATTTTCAGCTTCTCCAGGCACGGTTATCATCTTGCAAACATTCAAGGCCTTTTTAATGAAGTTTTTGCTAGCTCTCGGAAGGTATGTAGGAAAGGCAACCTTAAAACGCATGATCAAATCTCCTTTCTTAGAATTATCTTCCAAATAAGGCATACCTTCATTCTTAACGACCTTCTCATAGGTTGGACTGAAAATAGAAGAAACTTGAAGTTATGATAATGAGAGCGATAAATAAAACAAATTGGTAATAATAAAAACCTTATGATATCGTGAATGGGAACTCTCAAAGTCCGGTAGTCTGGAGTTTTAACTGTGACCGTCGTTCCAGTAAGAGCTTCGAGTAATGTAACGTGAACGGTCATTATTAAGTTGACGCCATCTCTCACGAAGAGATCATGAGGTCTATCGGTTACTTTGAAGACGATGTCAGCTGTAAAAAGGAAGATGGATTTTAAGAGTTTATTTCTATGCAGGGACGCAAAACAGAAAAGTATTTGTTTCCTACCTGGAGTGATGGTTGGACCCTGATCTCCTGCTTCAGGAAAGACGATTTCAGTGCCTTCTAACATTCCTGGCTTGATTGGAATGTCCAAGATCCTTTCTCTCAGTTCTGTTTGTCCGTAACTTTCTGCTGATATCAACTCTTGTCTTTTTATTTTCATTTTTTTAATACATCCTTGATAAAGCTTGGGAAACAATTAATTTAAATTTATTTTAATTTTTTCATATCTAATCCTTCCTTTCTGACTTTTCTTACCTCTTCGATTGTGCAATAAATCGGTCTTATCATTGGTTCTTGTTTATGTTTAACTCCTTTCCCTTCTGGAAGGTTATAAACAGGCAAAGGATGCATTCTTACATCAAGTATGTCCGCATAAGGACTTTGAGTCCCAAAAAACTCCCTGCGATAAATATCAATCAATCAAAAATAGTATGTTTTACGCAAGATGGTAGTTTAAATAAAAAATAAAAAAAAATTCTCCCCTTACTCATAGGTTCTAAGGCAGTCTCCATGATAAACATAGGGAGGTACGAAACCATCTGGCGTAGGTACTCCGGTCTTGAGTCCGACAGAACCATATTGATCGTAGACAGCTTTCAGTTTGTCGTTTGTAAGAACTTCGTATGCTTCGGCTGCTGTTACAAAAAACTCTTCCACGTCATCATTACTTTTTAAATTTTTTATGCACTGAAGAGCTAGAGCTTTGAATCTAAAAACACAAAAATGACTTTTAACTGTTTTGACATTTTGCTGTAGTTTTGTCAGAAAGTGAGAAAAAGGTTATTTGCTTACGCTTGTTTGATTTCTAAATCTGTAGCGTTTTTTGCAATGCCTAGTATCCCGTAATAATCCATGATCAAGATTTTATAAGAGTAATAAAAGTTTCCTCTGGTAATCAAAAATTATTAAAATATTACAAAAAAGAACTAAACATATGTCGTTATGATTTTCATAGAGTAAGAAGGAGCGAAATTGTCGCGTATTTGAACATAAATCGACGGTTTCTGAACGGGGTTCGGCGCAACTTTTCTTTCATGAATGGGTTTTGCAAAATGGCCGTCTTGTTAGTAAGCATTCAAAAAGTATAACTTTCAAGTTTAATTTAAATTCCCCAGATGTATCAACGAACTCTGACCAGAGCAATAAAAGAATTCATCGAACATCACACACGAACCAGGCCAGTTTCCAACAAGAAACCCCTTCGTAATAACAAAATAACATGTGAACCCGAATTCGATTATGAATACATCACGAATCCGGCTAACCGTAAAGAAATCGAGGATAACATAAAAAGGCGAAAAAATGTAGGTGATTTGAATCGAGTTTTAGAATTGGACGAACAATTCAGAGCGGAGAAGTGTCCCGGTAAAAGAGAAACCCTATGGCAATCACTTCAAGCGGAGGCGAGTAGTTTACCCAATAGGACTCACCCCGTCGTGAGGGAGTATAAAGAGCGACCAAAAGTTTTGAAGAGTTGCGAACATGTCGAGCATTCTTTCTCACCGAAAACGTTCCATGAATTAGCCAAAGATCTAAGGTTGATTAGGATGGAGGATTTGAAAGTAGTTACCGGTTCAAGAAGTTATTTTTTTATTGGAGACCTTGCTGACTTGGAATATGCCTTGGTTAAATTCGCCATTTCTACGTTGTTAAAGAAAAATTTTCAACTTGTTTCTGTGCCTGATATAGTTCCTGTTGACTTGTTGCTGAGATGTGGTATAACTTCAAATTCACTTGAAACTCAGGTATTTTATTTAGAATATTAGTCTCTTTGTCAGCTTCTCGAATTTATTTAATGAAAGATAACAAAATTAATTTTTTCAGGTTTACCATTTAGAAGAAGCTCATGGACCGAATCTAGCATTATCTGGAACTTCAGAGATGCCCCTAGCTGGACTTTTTGTTAATTCAGTTCTAAACAAGAAAGATCTTCCAATTTGTGTAACTGCAGTTAGTCGCTGTTACCGATCCGAAATATCAAATCTTTCTGAAGAGAGAGGAATTTACAGGTGACAAGTTAAAAACTGATTTTTAAGCATTTTTAAAAAGGTTCACCTAGTTATTGCAAGACATTTTTAACAATTTCCTGTTTACATTGTTCTGTTATTATTGAGAAAACTTGAATTTGGTAACCTATTAACAGACACAAACAGCTGATGGCTGTGAAAGTTTTGATGTTGATTTAAAGTCGAACAGCTGAAAGTCATGTTGAAGCAAAATATATGTAGCTTAGAAAACTGTAGTTGCTACTCTATAGTTTTCATAGTTTTATAAATACTTATGAGCACTTCAGAAAACAGCCCAGTCTCAGAGCATAAGAAGGCTGTGAGTCAAAAGCATGATAATAGTTAGTGTTCATCAATAAAATATTCAAGTTTTAAATTATCGAGTCAAAAAACTGGCCTAAAGCTCCTTGCTTCTCTCCATAATGCTTATAAGAAAAATTCAAATATTAATTTTGGACCTTTTTTTTATAAATAAAACTTAAATTAATGATTTGAGGAGACCTTTTAAACTCAAAACCCAAATTTATGTATTTATCATTTTCTGTTACTACAAAACTGAAATTAAAAAAATATTTTTAATAAAAAAGATCAAGTTTTTGTTTGACATTGAAACTTCTATGGAGATAGAATGAGGAATTCAGTTCTGCTTTTGCATCTTCATTAAATAAATTAAAAACTATTTTTCTTTAATACATTGCTAGTTATTTAATTTTAATTTTATTTAAATCTAAGGAAGATTATCTGCAGTGAATTGAGGCTTAAGAAGTCTGGGGAGAAAACTGTTATAATTTTGGTTTGACAATCATGGAAAATGGTTTGAGGTTCATTCTTTGCTCCACAAATTATTAAATTAATGTTATTTATTAGTTTATTATGTATGACTTAGACAGGTTCAGGTTAGGTTAATTTGTTTAGTGAATGGAAATGTGTTCGAGACCATTTTAAAACCAGAAATGAATCACATATGAATGTTAACCCATTCAGGCAAAGAACACAAAACTGCTGACCTATATCAAGCATCAAAACTGAAATAAACAAAAATATTACAAACTTATGAGAGGGAAACAGACTTTAATTCTGTGTTCAACAATTTTTGGAAACAACAGCTGAGAGGGTGAATTTAGTTGAAGTCAGCAGCAATCGGTTAAGCTGGACTCCAAAGGAATCAACAACCTGAGCAAAGTCTGGCCCCTAAATGTGAGAACTAAAAGAGCTTATCATTGCTTTATTTACTAGTTACTAATGGTACTAATTATTCAGTAGTTGTATTTTAATTTGTTGATTTGATTTGATTTTGTGAATTTGATTAGGTTTGAGTGTCTGTTACTGTCACGAGTCATGTAAATGTAGGTGGAGTTGTGATAGTTTGTTGGTTTGTGTTAAGTGGAGACCAAATTCAGTTTTTCAGAATGAAATGAAGACCCACTTGCAGTTAGTATTGATGATGATATACTATTTCATATTTCTTACTGGTTGAGTAGTTATCACAAATCCTAAACTAATTGCTAATTTGGTTAGCCTCGTTTCATGCCCATTACTTAGGTCAACAAACTCAGCGAAATCGAAAATGTGGAAAGTTTTAAGGCTGACAAGGAAAACGAGGAAAAAAAACATTGTAAAAGAACAGATATCCGTCGAGAATTCGCTGACACACTGATAATTACTTTATGATAATAATAATCATCATCATCTCCTCTTTACAGAGTTCACCAATTCACAAAAGTAGAAATGTTCGGTGTGACTTTACCAGAGGATTCAGAACAACTCATGAGCAAGTTCGTAGACATTCAAGAGGAAATGTTCAGATCTCTAGGACTCGATTACCAAGTACTAGACATGCCAATGCACGAGCTGGGTGCGTCCGCGTATCGTAAACACGACATCGAAGCATGGTACCCGGGCAAGGACATGTACGGAGAGGTTTCCAGTTGCAGCAATTGCTCCGATTACCAATCCCGAAGACTCAACATCAAATACAGAGACGGTGACAAGTTGGTACACGCACACACTGTCAACGGAACGGCTTGCGCGGTTCCGAGAACGATAATGGCCCTTTTCGAAACCCATCAGCAACAAAACGGAAACATCAAGTTGCCGGAATGTCTTCGAGCCTTTCTCAACGGGAAAGAGGAAATTCAGTTGCAGAACGCGATGCCCAAAATGAAATCCAAAGTTAAAGAAAGACGGAAGACTAACTCCTAGCGTTTCTTATCAAGTTAGAGATATCCGTGACACGTGATCTAATAGGTTTGACAAATTTATAAGTAAAAGCTCGCTGGCGTCGAGAGGTTTTCTTTATTTGGATTTGCGAGCGATCGTAAGCGATAAGCGATTGTTATCCGACTGTGTTGACAGGGAACCCGGAGAGAAGTTTGAATTCAAAATGAAATTGCTCAAAAATTAATTTTTTGAAGAAAAAAAATTTTTTTTTACCTCCAGTAGTCTTTTTATATAAACTTATATACTGTATGAGAGCAGTTTATGTTATTAATAAAAAAAATTATTTCAATGTTTTCTTGGGTGTCTTTTTATTGCTGAAACAATTTCCAAGCACATTCTTAATCTATCATAGGTCAGCGTTCTGTTTATAAGACATTGAGAATTTTACTTTTGTTTATAATTCAATTTAGACGATTTAGAATATGTATATATATAAATGTTTCTTTCAATTTAATTTTTGTTCCATTTAATTATCGGTATAATTATTATAAAAGAGTAGCAAACGTTATAAATTTGCCTACTTCGCTTCGAATAAATAATTTAATCTGCATCGGCAATTTTTTTGTTTTTATAATATATTGATATTATTCTTCCAATATAGACATAACGCTGAACTCTACTTGTACCTCTCCATGATCTCAGATAGCATGAAAAAGAGAAGGATAACATTCTATGAACATCTGAGCAGAATGGATCTTATCTCGACTGAATGGATATCTTCGGATTATATCAAAGCATTCATATTTTTATTCATTGAATATCGTCAAGACACCTAACCGGTATTACTATAAGCTATTCATGTATTAAATGAATGTGAAGGGAAAATTGCAAAGCCAAAAACTAAGTGACTGTTTAAAATGTTCACTGACATTTTGTGGATAGTATTCTGTAAAATACCACACCCCACAAACATACTTTTATTGTATTCATATAAATATTATATTTTTAGTTGCCCTAATAATTCTTAACATATACAGTGTAAATATATAATATAATTTGTATAACATGCGGAAGGCCTGGTGGGAGAACTATAAAAGGTCATCAGTTCTAATCATATTACACCCAAGGGTAAAAACCGTGATTCAAACTAAAAAATAATTTATAACTATAATGTATATTATACATACATATAAGTGTATGTCTTACAACCTTAAGGAACCTGTGCACTATTTATCGGACGAGTCTAAACTCAAAACTAGAGATTCTTAAAGATTTTGGTAAATATTTTTATAATATATGATAAAGATCTTGAGGAACTGGGAGTCATGCAGCAAGACCTCAAGCGGCGGGATAAGATGCGAGACAAACTAGAACCTCAGAGGTTCCTCCCTGAAGTCAGGTTGAAGACAGGGAATAGTCTCAGGAAAGGAGGAGAGAACATAGTAGAAAGATGAAGGAGTATTGAAGAAGGCGGTGAAGTGTTAAGAAGAGGCAGGAAGGAAGTGTTCACGACGTGGTCCGAGGAAGTGGCCAAACAAAAAAATATAATACATGATTTATAATAATATATGAGTTATAGTTGAGGTTTAAAAATTGAAGAAAAAAATAATTTTGGCGTTAAGGGTTTAAAGTTCAGACTTTTGAATGAACTCTGGAACTGTGATGATGGGACAAATTTCTGACACTTGTATGAGTCTTGTAACTCTTTTGACACCAGTTTTGACTTGTTTCTAAGAAATTAAGATTAGTGTTCCACGGATATATCAGAAAACAACAAAACGACAAGACTTGCCAACAAAATGGTGCCTCTCTTGAAATTACATGTTCCACTGGTACAGTTTAAAGTCTGGGTCTTGTCTACAGAATGCCTAGGCATTGTTGATAAGACGATCATCAGAGAGACAACTGTTTAAGGAAAGAGTTGAACGGAAGGTGAAAGAAGGAGGTGTAAAGTAGGCACAGTCTTAGGAAAACTGTTTAAGATTTCTATGCCTAGATATTGTACATAGTACCCGATTCCAAATATTACTAGTTTAATCGGTGGAAACAGTTTGATTGACATGCAGTTTACTAATCAAAATCAGTTGTGTCTACAAACTTTCAAAACACCCTTCATCTTTGTGATGTGAAAAAGTTCCCAGAACCCAGATCAAGGATTTTATTCAAACGATTCTCTCCACTGTTGAATGACCGGTCACTGGTTAAAAAAATGTTTAAGTTTGAATGACCTTAGTGTCCATTTTGAACAATTTTAAATGAATCTATTGCTAGGGAGAGAAAACAAACAGCTTTATTTTAAGACCACGAATAATCTTTTGTCATTTCCTGCCGGGTCCTTGAACTGCATTCTTGTAATTGCAATAAAAAACAAATTATCTCAATTGTTCGTTGTAAAATTAGTAAGAAACCGGGAAAAACTTTAGTTTGTAGCTTGGGAATTGTCAAAGACAAAAGATCAAACCAGTAGAGAGTCAGAGAAGAAAGTCAAACATGTTCTCAAGTCACTGTCAGGAACTTTGTTGTCTGATACTAATCAAAACAGGCTGTGGTGAATAGAAACAATTATTGAATCAATTGGGAAAGACAACTTTCTGGAAGCCATCTCTTCTAAGTGATTTAGCTTGTTGGTTAGTTTCAAAGTTAACTATTTAGAAACCTTGTCATTACAACTATAAACAAAAATCACCAACTCCACCACTAAATTCAACTAAACTATGTGCTAGTGCACACAACAAACACCTAACTCTCATCTAAAAACCTAATCAAATCGAACCCCAGACACAAAAATTGTGACCCAGGCTTTTTTAACAAGTCATCCAGGGAAGCAACACTCAGTCAAAACTCATGGATCAGCCATACTATCAGCAGCAACAGTATCAGAGCTAGTACAACAGACTACTTGATAAATCCTAATCTCCTAAATTAGGCCTTTTGTCCATGACCTATGATTACCTCCTCATGTACTCTGTATGCATTATTTCTCACTGATGTTTTGCATGAAGCTTTCATTAAAAAAAATGCAAACTAATAAAAAATTATTTTAATTCACGCTTGGCCTTTGGAAACAAAATGGCTGACCTGTTTATTTGCGCTTTTTCCTAATGACCTTCAACCAAGGCTAGTTGTGAACCAGGATTGCATAACTGATGAACAGATGTTTTGCTGAATAATTGGATTTTTTTAAATATTATTTCACGCGACTAAACAAAGTTTCCTGGTGGATGTGAAAAGCCTAATATGAGTACGTTAGGACTTGTTGACACGTTGAATTTAAACTCTGTTGTAACCGTGTTATAAAAATGTTTATCTAAAAAAACACTTACTTGAACTTTATACCAATTAATTAATAAATAAATAATTAATAACTTGTATCATCAACTGGGAAACAGTGTGGTTTGAAATTTTTATGAAACAGCTTCCTCTAGGGGAACAAGTTACTTCAACGATAAATTTTTAAAACTCATTCTCTTTTTTAAACATAAAGAAATATCGTCGCCATCTTTTTAATCAATTAGTCTCTCATAATTACTTATTTTCGATCAATAAAACAATAAATAACTTATTGAAACAATAAGAATGATTTAAAAACTTACTTTTTGTGGTGCCAAGAATGGAATCCGGTTTAAAAAATTTAACGGTTTAAAGAAAAACAAAAATCGTCGTGTCATTAGACAGAGAAGGCGGTGCAATGGTACCAACTTCGGATTCGTCAATTCTGGCATCGAGTATCGTTCAACTTGGCGGTAAATTTGAAAATTATCATAAACAATTGGATGTATTGAGGTTTGGAAATGACAAATTTGTTTTGTTTTGTATTTTTTTATTAAAAAAATAAACTCAAATTTTATTTAATAATTATTGTGACTATAAATATCATTAATACATGTTATTCATGACTAATCAAAGTGATGTAATTTATTATTAACGTGATTCAAGCCTTTTTAGAATACAAACAAACGAGAGAGGAATGAGAGAGGAGTTTTGTATGGGAGCGATGACTGTGATTAATAGTAATTATATCGGAGTTCTCTTTTACAAATGGGGCAATCGGTTCGATTTTTAAGACATTTCCTTAGACAATCCGCATGAAACAGATGTTGGCAAGGCGTCACTTTGGCTGCTTTCATCGGCGACAAGCACACCGAACAAATATCGTCGAAGAGAGACAATTGCTTCAACGTGGCGTCTCGAAACTGTCCCAGGATTTCTAACTCTCGTTTTAGCTTTTGGAAACAACTTCTGTCCGCATCTTTCCAGCACAATATCACATTTATGTACAGTCCGAATATGGCCAAACGATAGTTTCTGAACATAAGTTGAACGAGTGCGAATATGGCCGAAATTATGATCGTGTACGTTTTGAGTATGACCGGAGCCCAGAGCACTTCCATGGATTCGAAAGCCTCCAGCTGAAACCTAGACAGAAACTTTGGGAACATTTCTAAAAAGGTTTTCTCCGTCGCGACGTAGTGAAGGAGAGTGAACACCGTGTAGAGAAGAGTCGGTTGATAATTGTCCAAACCTTCTTTCGCGCTGAACGCGAGAACCAAAAACACGACGGTTATTATGACGGTCACGGCTTTTGTCCATTCCAACACGATTTTCGTAGCCGACATGGCCAGGTGACGAACGTTCGAGTGTTGAGATACGTTCACGTACGGAGACCAGTCTTCTTTTCGAATCATGTCTTTGACGTACTGGAGACAGTAGGCTATCACGTTATACAACATTAGGGAGTAGATGGAGTTGATTTTCTGATCGGAGCCGATGGCTCGGTCGCAGAGAGTGAAAAACACAATTTGATTGATCATTGTGTAGAGGTGAGTCATTTTGAGGAGCATTTGTTCCGTCTGCTCCAATGGAATGTAAGCCCGTTGAAAAACGTCCCATAATGACGTCATTCGTTTAAATAATCTGCAACAAGGAGAAATTGAATGTCAAAAAACCATTTTCAATAACCGAAAAAAAGGAGAACACTGCTACACAACTCAGGATACAACATTTAAATAGTTAGCTGAGAGGAAAAAGGTAGCAGAAAAGAGAAAGAAAAAGAAAGAGGGAAGTGGAAAGGAGAAAGTAGAAACAGAGAAAGACATAGAAAAGAATAAGGATATAGAAAATAGACAAAGATAAAAGAAGAAAGACAAAGAAAGTAGAGAAAGGAGAGAGAAGTATAAGGAAAGAAAGCAGAGAGAGAAAAAGTACCAACGAAGCCTGTATTGCTCTAACTCTCTCAAAGCCTCTCCCTCTGTAGCACCCATCTACCTCTCAAAACCATCATCATTTAACGCTTTAACAACAAACCTATCATCTCACTCATCTTTCACTCCCATTTTCGACATAAATCCCTTCAAAGAGAAAATTTTAAAATTGTCCGCCAGACGTCAGAACTCCCACAACCTCGACACCAATAACAACAAGAATAATTAATTTCCATTAATAATTTTGCCCCTTGACTAAGCCCTTGACCGGAAAAACAAATAATTCGCACAGACACTTAATAAGTGGTTAAAACAAAAATTCATTTAAAAATATAACACTAACTACCCTCGACTTAATTTTAACCAAACAAAAAAAGAAAATTGGGGAAAATCTTAGGTGACATTGTGAAATGGGGTGGAAAAATTCAATTTTCCTTATTTTTATCTAGAAAACCGTCTCCATTTTGACTTGTTTTTTATTAATAATTAAAACAACTCAATTTGGATTATTTCACTTGGATGGACTTTAATTAAAAGAATTTTTCCATTTTTTTTACCCATTTAGGGGTGACATATAAATACAGCCTGGCCTTTGAGCCTTAGCTTCAGTTCCTTCCCACCGGCTTTAACAGCTTCATGTGAATTTTATTTTGGTTTTTCTTAAGGGTTTAAATATTTTCTTTAGCCATAGGAACTCCAAATTGGGTAAGTTAATTTATTTTGATCTGTTCTCTTTAATATGAATCTCTCACAGGTAGTACTTATTCTCCCTCATCTTTAGACTGGTTTTTTGGTAGTTTGTTCATTCAAAACATTAATCTACCTATCTAGGGTGAGTTAACAACTCCCTAAAACTTGTAAAATTGTGTTTCCCTTTTCCGACCAGCAATATCAGATCATTTCACAGATTAGATATGTAAATGTATGAAGGAAATTACATTTTGCTCAAAATTCTTGGGTGTTGCTTAAAAAATATTTTCTTACAGTTGTCACAAAAAGTTGAATCAAGTCAGTAAAATAAACTAAAAATTATTTCTAATAAACTTGATCCCAAGCTCACAGAAAACATGTTGTGAGAAGACTTTTTTACAACCAATTTGTGGATTTTACCAAAAACTGAAATACCAACTAATTTAAAACAACTCGCAATATTAACTAAAGAAATGATCTTAGAATTAGTCTGCATTAAAATTCTTTAAAACAAAAAATCTCACGCCGTATTGGAAGTTCCATTCCTCAACCACATAAGAATTTTTATTTTACCTCGAAAACCTTATTAGCTTTAAATATAATCACTCAGACTCACAAATAAAACAAATTTCAAAAGATAACCATCAACTATTTCACTGAATATGAATACAAACAAACTCAAAACCAATTTTTAAAACAGAAGGAAGAGAGAAACGAGATTTAAATGAACATTGGAAACCGTTAAAACGAAAGAAAACAACCGCGGTGACGTCATCTAGAATTCCTGAACGCGTTTCGTCTTAAGATCACTACTCCCCCGTTTCCGTTTATTCGAGATTTTTAATTTAAATGAAAATGGCCGCTCGGATATTTTTAAAAGTGAATTATTATTTTTATTAAGCAAAACATTTCTCTTTTCAACAGGTTGTTGTTTGTTTATCTAACTCGATTCTAAATTTCTTTCCTTCAATTTGTTTTTCTTTATTTTTAACTGGATCCGTTCCAACTGCGCGGAAGTTTTATTATTATTATTATTTATTTCAATTTTTCCGTTGAACTTAACCAAATTTTGTTTACGTTAAAAAAGAACAATGTCGCAGGGGAAAATACGCGTTAATTTAGATTTAATTTGGGGAAAAACAAATAATCTGCGTATTTAGGAAGAGGATATTTGTCCTGTTTGATGGGAAATAATAAAAAAATTTTTTTCTTATTCAAGCCACTGAGTTTGTGCTTAAGAGAGAAACAAAAGAAGACTTGAAAACAATCGATTAATAAAATAAAATTTTGGTAGCATTAAATTTAGATGAGTCATATAATTTCGATTTGTTCTGTACTGAATGCGACTTCTAACACATCTGTCTAGTCTCGAAGTTGAACTAACTACTTCCTTCATCACGCAACGAGTGGATGAATCGTTTGAAGAAGAAAAAGGATTTGTTGATAGTCATAATTTTTGGACTATTTTTGAAGTTAGAGGGAATAGCCCAGAAACTAAGACTATTAACGGATTCAACGACGGCCAAGATCCATTGTCTACTGCATCAAACGCCGATGGGAAATAAGGACTTGCACAATGTCACACTCTTAAAATAGCTTCTGTATGAAAAAGTTTATCGCACAAGAAGAACTTAAATGTCTTAAAAAACTATATTTGACTATACAATTCGCTTTCAATTGTTTACGAAATACCTAAAATCAACTATAACTATATTGTTACAAAATCTTTTAAACTTTATCCAATGGAATAGGTTGATTAGTTCAGTTCACCGCTGAAGATACCGACAGCTATTCACCGACTAATAGTCTGATTTGGGTTTTGGTCTGTTTAATTGGGCTTGCGAATGTTTTATTTTTCTTAACCTTTTTTACGCGGTTTACACCCTTGCCGTCTTGCCATTGCTGCCGTCTGAGTGCCAAAAGACCCACCAGTAGAGGCAACACTTTCCAGATGTCCTCGGCGCTTTGTCGTACTGACTCTCGTTGGTAGTTCTGGGGGTTCTCCATCTTTCAAACACGGTTGTAACCCGACCCACAAAGATTTAAAGAATATACAGTCGCAAGTTCTGTGGGTTTGGTTGGGTTACAAACTGCGTAAAAAAAGAACAAACTACATGACACATCTCCAAACCCATTAAAACAGTACGACTCCAAACCAAACGTTTCTTCAGTATATAGCTGTTGGCGTCTTCAGTGGTGAAATGAAACTAATTAACCTATAACACTGGATAAAGTTAAGAAGAACCTGAGGAAGTGGTGCTTCTGAAATAAAACCTGAAGGAGTCTTTTGAGTGATAACGTCTCATCCTCTTTCACCAAGTTCTCAAGACTCAGGAACATGAAGGCTACCCACTCACCACTAAACAGCTTTATACCTAAGTCTAATTTAAAAAATCTGACACTTATTATCTAGTCTTTCTAATTCTATCTTTATCTATCTTTCTTTATTTTATTCTAACTACAACCCTCTTCTAACTCTTTTCTTGAATCTAACCATTGAACTAAATTAAAATTTATTTTTTAAATCGTCTTCAGGTGTCTTATCCAAAGACTACTCCTTAGAGTTAGACTACTGTCTTAGAGACAAGTTGTAATTAGCTACTATATCAATGAGAGAACTCTTTCTTCCTTCAGTGTCTTTCTTCATTTTCTTTACTCTTTACGTTTTATGCAAAAACAAAATAAAAAATCAGCTAAAAGTATTTTACCCTAATTGCATCCGTGTGAATGTAGACTTCTTTCCTCCCAGATTTATTTAATTTATTTGTCTACTTTACTCCTTGTCAGAGAAACCGAGCAAAATTTCGCGATTCGACTTGACCGAATTGAACAAAATAAAAAAAACGTTCGAAGACGACATAAACATTCAAAAAAAATTTTTTTTCTCTCTTTCTCCTCCTCGTTATCGCTTATATATAATATTATCTAACGTCGATACTGATTACAGAACTGAGACAGAGAATAAAAATAAAATAATCAATTCGCGAGAGGACTATCCTCCGCCTCAACAAACATTTTCGAGATACTGAAAACTGAAAAACGGAAAAATAAAAATAAAAGAAGAGAAAACTGTGTTTGCGTGTTAGGGCTTGAATTAGCGCCAAAAAAATAATTTCGGAGGAAAACGTTCGCAAAACAAAAATAAAAAATTATTTCATTCAGAAAACTAATTTTTTTCAATTGACTCGACGACACCGCATGAGAATGATTGGTTCGTTCGTTGAAATCGTCAGAAGAGTCATCGTCATCTCTTTCTCGTCCTCCTCCTCCTTCGAAATTAAGGTAGGCGAACGGAAGAGGGAAATCGCGAACGTGTTCATCGGTCACTAACCGTCTTTTAAATTAATGGCTTCCATCATTGTTTTTTGGCTTGGAATTTCCCTAGCAATGAACTTTATTCAACGTTCGGTGAAACGTTCGTCTCAAACTCTTTAGATGATGATACGAACCTGATTTTCCTTTTGTTTGTCTTTGTCTTACCATCAATTGGATGAATTTTTGATTCGGTCGTTGACGAATGTTCTCGTGTTTTGATTTCATCACTCCCAGCTTCCTGTTGCCTGTTTTAACTTTTAACTGGTCTTTCATGTCTTCTGAAAAGATTTAAACGTTTCAGCTGTAGTAAAATGGGTTAAGTTGGGCTGGGTTGATGGGTTCAATACTCATCATTCACTCAGCTACCTGAAGGAATGTAAAACAATACAAAGCTCAGAAATTCAGCAAGAAATCGCTGTAGTGCTAACGTTATTATATTTATACGGAATATTATATTAACGCGTTCACACCGGGGTGACCCGCCGGTGGATCACGCAAATTTTGACCCCAAACGTGTTGTGACTTTGTAAAAATTTCAATGTCGCAAGACGAAGAACAAAATTTACCACTACCGCCATAAAAAAAAATGAAAACAACAGACTTATTATAGTAACGAAAGTTAATATTACAATAATATATAATATATGTACGTAATAATGTAAATTTGTTAGAAATAAACCAAGAAATCAGCATACCAGACCAGTGCAAACTGAACACCAACACAAAAGACACCATTTAAAATCGAACACTCTCGTTTAGGTACAAAACCAAAACGAGAAAAATCAGGAGGAGAGCAACCAAACAAAAGAGAGCAAAAACTAGACAAAAGATAACGAAACATAAACAAAACCTTGAGAAAGACTTCCAAGAAGTGTTTGGAAGGATGAAGCAACATAACAAAACGAGCACAAAAGAAGATCAGATCACAACAATAACAGATTCGTACAGAAATCCGGACGTTCACTCTAACGAAGGAGATATTCAAATACGGCAAAATTCAAAAAAGCGAGATTCTTATTCGAAAAGGCCTCGACCTTGAAAAAGGAATCTTGAAGGCTCAAAAATAAAAATCCCTTGCCTCCCGCCCCTAGCTCCTCCACCTCTCTTTCAATTAGGTAACCTTCGATGTCTTATGCCTATTCGACACGAAACCTCTGCCCTCCTTTCGGAATTTCTTCTTGAAAATCTAATTTCTTGTTATAAATCATTTTATTTATTAATAAAAAAAATCATAAATCACGAAAGGGTCAGAGTTTGTAAGGAAACAAAAAAGAGAGAAGAAGAAGAAAACAAAAAACCCAGGGTTCGAAAATTCAAAAAAACCCGCGAAAAATTTAAAAGGAAATCTCGAAGGGCGCAATCGTGTCAGGGAAAATATTTCCCTCTCGAGGGGGGGAAAATCCGTTAAGGGATAGCCTACAAACAAAATGGTGTAAAAATAAAAATTTGTAATCAGATAAAAACCTAAAATAGAAAATTTGTTTTGTCTCCCGACCTCTGATCTGATTTTCGATTTCTCTCTCTCTCTCTCTCTCTCTCTCTCTCTTTTATTGAATCCCTTTTGAATAAAAACCGATAATAATGTCCAAGTATGGTCTTGATTAGTTTGTTTTTCATTCACAGAGTTCAGGAATGATCGAATTATGTTAGATTCTGTCTCGCGATTAGTCTTCAACACTCTTCTGTGTTGAAAACTGGGCGGAACGGTTTCTTCTCTTTTTCTAATTATTCAAAATTATGCATGATTATGTTAATAAGAAACAAGTAAGACGTTTTTATTCATTTTCCCTTTTTTTGTGCGATTTTGTTTTGTATAAAAAAGTTTCTAGATAATATCGCGGAGTGAATTTTATATTTATTTGGTTCATTTATCTATCCAGCGGGGTAGTTTGGAAATTATGTTCTCTAGATGAGGAAATTATTAACTGACCCAGATTTTTGTTGGGAGGAGTTTTCCATTCACACAAACAGGAAAGAGAAGTAATTTAAAATTTTTGGCGGTTATTTTTTGAATTTTAGAATCTCTCAAATGGGAAAGCGTTCTGGAATGTTGTAACGGTCTCTCTCTCGTAGTTTTCTGTCTTAGTCAGGGTTTCCGGTTTTTTAAAAACTATTTCGTTTCTCTTTTGTTTGATTTGGTTTATTTAGGTCTCAAATTTGATTTTCAAACCGTGAAAAGTAATTTCTGGTGTTTTTCAGAGGATTAGAACCGATTTGAATCTCTCTCTCACTCTCTGTTGGAGCTTGTTTAAATTATCTCTACTTCTTGGTGCATGTTTTTTACCTCTTCGCCTCTTGGTTTGTTTCTTCGTGTAATGGTTTTTCTAGAACCGTAACTAAAGACCTCTCAGACAGGATTGAAGGTTTTCTTCCTGCTTTTTTGCTTCCTTCATGTTCCTCTTGTCTATCTTGACTGAATTATGAGATTTCATTTCTTCAAAAGGATTCTCCCCAACCTTTTCAACGGTTTTTCACTTTGACTATTTTTATAACCGCTGTAACATATTTTCCTTGACCTTTTCTACATGCAAAAATGAGAGGAGGAGAAGGGAAAGTAGGGGGAGACGGGGAAGAGTAGAACACTATTCTCAATTTTTAACTTAACCTCATTCATCCTTCGGTCGCAGTCATCGTTTCGCATTTCAACCTCTTCAAAGGTAGTTGATGATTATTAACAGCTTCAAGAAGAAGATGAAAGAACTTTTGACTTTCTAACCAAACACCCGGTTATATAGTGTGATACAGTATCAGTTAGGCAAATTTTTAACTTTTTTTGTCGGTTTTAGTTTGCATTTTGGAGTTGTGGTTGTGAAGTTTTTCTTTTTTTTTGTTTAAACAAAAACCGGAAGTTGAAATAAATTTAAATAGTACACACCCACCGTCAGCAATAACTATGATGGGATTTTGTAACCGAGATGTTATACCAAGAAACCGAGATGGGGAGCCTTTTCAGTTCAAGATATAGTTCAGACAAAACAGATTTCTTTCTTCCTGTCTTCTTCTTCTTCTTCCTACTTGTACAAAGAACAAAAAATAACAAAAACAAAATGAGCCTTAGTTGAATGAACTACTTGTAACAAAAATTATTCTGACTCATTGTAACCTGATTTTATTTTTCCATTTGACTAAAGTCTACTTTTGGATAACAATTATTTACAATAAGTGAGAGAGAGAGAGAAAAAAACTTTTTATTTATTTATTATTTCTGCTAAATTTATTTTAAAATTACAGACAATAAATAAAATAATTAATTTGCACAGAGCGAACTTTCATGACCCACGATCACAAATCCCGGATTCTAATAATAAATCAAAAAAAATTTTTTTTGTCTTTTTAGATTTAGATCAAATCGTCTCGTGACATAATTTCTCTTTCTTTCTTTTTAGACTTTTCAATCATGTCGATTATATCTTCTAGTCTCCTCATTCTAGCCTTAATATTCATAGCAGATCATGCTCAACCGTATCCACATTTAATTAAATTAGACGACAGGTGAGTGACGAGGCGAACGCCTACCTTATCCCGTGGATTCGAATGGGAAGGTGTTCAACAATTACATCGTCCGGTGTTTCTATTTTTGAACTGATTCCATTATCCGTATTCATTGCCGTTATTTATTAGTCCTCCGTCTTCTTTTTCAGAATCGAACGTCGAAATCTACTTGACGAACGTTGCAGGCAGTGCGGTTTTAATGAAGACTGTTACGACGAACCCGTTGGTGGTTGCGTGAACGGCGTTTACAAAGACAAATGCGGTTTCATCAACTGTTTTAAAGTAAGTCGCAACCTTAATACCGAACCAACATCAACCGGTTAGAAAAACTAAAACGGAAAACTAACCTCCTGGTTTCCACAGGGTCCCGGCGAACACTGCGACAAATCGGGTAGAAACAAGTGCGCTCCAAGTCTCCTCTGCAAGTGCAACGTATGTAAAGGATGTCAGAAGAATCGGTTGAAGGTCTACCAATGCTTCTACGGCGATGATAAGATGTGTCTCGGCGACCTGGCAAGCGAAGAAAAGTTTTAAAATTAAAACGAACAAATAGACAAACAAACAAACGAAAAAAAACGAAAAACGAAGGAAAACATGGACTTCCGTTTTGAAAGACATAAAAAAAAGTATTTTCTTAGTTTCCTTGCTCCGTCAGTATTATGATTTTTGTTTTCTTTTATCTGTTTCTCGGACGATGATGAGTTTAACCAGAAACGTGAGTAGTTTCCGCCGGCCTACAACTTATTTAAATAATTTTATTGAAAGCCAGAAGAAACCACTCATCTTTCGGTTAAATGTGATTGTGAAATAAAAACCGGATATCCGGAAAAAATGACTTTTTTTTGTCTCCACTCCTCTTCCTTGTTGTTCTAAAACACTTTCCCGCGCAAAACAAAATTCAAACTCCGATGAGAAGAACGAAACGTTCATGGCGTCTTATGGTTCCAGCTTCCTTTGTAATTGTACAAAGTGCTAGATTCCTTACAAGATACCAGTAACGTTTTGCTCTCTCTTGAACCACTTTTTCAAGAATTCGGCGGTAGCACACATTTCAGAGATCCGCACTCACGGTTATGTAACAACAAAATGAACATAGAAACCACTTCGAATGAAGAGAAAATCTCAAACGGAAGCGCATACTCGAAATTATTTCGGTTCGATTATTTTGAACATATCCTCCCCACACATACAGCACACATGAGAGAGCTTCCTACCTGTTTTCCAAACGGATTAATCACCAAAAGGCTCTTTTGTTTGGTTCATTAGCTGGACTGTGATCAAGGGAGATGTGAAAATCATCAGTGGCGGATTCCCAGTTTCATTTCCTTCCCTCAACATCCGGTTTTCCTGCTCAAGTCGCGCATATTGGACGCATAAGGCGTCTACAATGCTTTCTTTGCTGCAGACAGCTCCTCTTCGTCAGTTTACTGCCACGTCTTCCTTGGTCAGATTTCTGGAAAGAGAGTAAAAGGTCCAAAAGATGTTTAGCAGGAATCAAAGGACTCGAGCCCCACTGGTTAGTGTGGGTGATTGATGGTCATTAATCTCGTTTCGGTTTCTCAGACTTTTACAAACCACCGATGTAAACTCGTGAACGAATCGTCGTAATTAACCGTTTGTCGACTGACCCTGACATTTGACAGATTGAACCAAAAAAACTATTCCGACGTAAATCAAGAGAGCAAATTACGAAGGTAAGAATTTCGAATGAATTAAGGGTCGTCCAACTGGTCACGAGGACCTTGAACACGACAGCAACGATTCCAATAAATTTGGGAAGAGAGATCAAAACAAAAATACACCCACTTCCGGTCTTCTTTCCCGGTACATCAAGTTTCCATCTTCCTTCAACATACTTCCGACTTTCTGTTCTCTTCTACTTTCTCCAAACCCTTCAACAGTATTCCAAAATGGCGGTTGGAACAAAAAGCTCTCCAGATTATCAAAACGAAACAAAAAAAAATTATTTTCAACCCCTATAAGAAGACAATTTTCTAAATTGATCCATAAATAACTCCAAGTTACATAAAAATACAATCAGACTTCTTTTACGCGATGCTTACGTTCCTCAAATCATGGTAATAAATTAGAAAACGCATTAAAAAAGACGTTACTTAATTGATTAATTAGTTAGTTAGTTACGCATGTAACACGTCACTTAGTTACGTATCACCTGGTGAAGGGAGAACGTCGTTGAATAATTCTAAAAATAAATTACCAACGAAATGCGAACGGCGCACAAAAACAGCTGATATAACACGACCCAGCTATCTGGGAGGTTGTAGAACTGTTACAGAGACCTGAACCCATGGGACTGTTGATGGGGTAACAACCCAAAAGCGTAAGTATGGTAGTCAAGATTATGTTTGGAGAGATGGGACCAGGCAGACACAAACAACCTCAACGACACTCGAATTCAACCCCTGAAAAACAAATCCGTGACCTTTAATTCCTTCTGCTACAATTTGACTGATAATTATTTCAAATTAATGAATCATTTTGATAATTAATTAATCAGAGAAATTAAATAAAATTAAAAAAAGAAGAGAAACAAACCGACAAACCGGTTTTCGGTTCTGATTTCGATAAAAACATTTTGTCGAGAGGATAACTTCAAAAATAATTTTAAACCGAAGGAGGAGGGCGGATGGGGAGGTTGGAAAAGCTTGAGATCAGCCTCTACCTGCCTCCTACCACCTGCAAACATAATCTGAGCAAAATCCGCTTTGATGTAATTCTAAAACGGGATCAAACAGTGTTGTAATTCTTACGCTTGTGATCAATGAGCTGTGGATGAAGATTCGAAGCTTCCTCTCTGTCCTACCACCATCCTCTTCCTCTTTCTCTCACCCACGTCCACCTTTCTTCCCTTTTCCATACACCCACGACACACGCTCACACGCTCTTTTGTTCATGGGCAAGAAATAAACCGTCTTTTGATTAGTCATCTGTTAAGTTTGTTTCATACATGACTGATCTCTTAGGGGATATTAGGATGAACAAAAAAAGGAAGGAAAGGGACACGATTTGGATGAGCAATGTTCAGCTTTATTTTTAGAAACGAAGAGTAGGAGTATAAAAGGATACAGAAATAAAAGCTGAAAGACTTTTAAAAAATTAAGTTGTGCTCTACTGAAGCGTGATTTCAATTTTACAAGAATGTAGAGAAATACAAAAGACAGAACAAAACGGAAATAACTTCTTTAAGGAAGGAAGAGAAAAAGTACAAAAGGAAAAAAACTACAAAAAAATTACAATTTAAGAAAGAGACCTAAATATCAAGAGAGACATAAGAACAAAAAATTTTGCGTGGGCTGCAAGGGTCACCATAAGGTACACAACCATCGCTCAACGAAGGTCATCCCCTTAACCGAGAAATTACAAGAAGGAAAGCTGATATGATATGGGCTCTATGAGACAGGAGAAAAGACTATTTTGTTATGACGGCCATCAACCTCTCAACAAGAACCCATGGCTAAGGAAGACCACCAACAACGAGATGCAGCAGGATTTGAAAATCCCCTCAGAGACAGCGACGATCCAGGAGGAAATGTCCCACTGCACTAAAGCACTGAAAAACGAAGATAAAGTGAAAAGGGAAAAATAAAAAATAACAAAAACATGAGGAGACAAACAGAAGTAATAAGGCAAAGCCTGAGAAACGAAGAAAGCACATAAAAAGAAAATTGGAGGTGGGAAAAAGGAGATTTGAAGGAAAGATTGAGGGAAAGGACAAAAAGGACAGGTGCGAAAAACAAGAAAAACATAGGAAAACACCAGAAAACCGAAGACATAATCAAAAGAAGGAATGAAAAAGAAGAGAGAAGAAAAGTTAAATAGAAAGCACTGAGACAAAAGAGATGAACAAAGGAAAAATAATGATAACGGAACAACAAGAACCAAAATGAGAAAAAGAGAGAGAGATAAGAGGAGAGATGAGACGATGAACCAAAATCAGAAAAGAAAGGACCAGACAGAAGACCCATCACCCATGAAAGATATTTAAATTAAAAAACGGGACGTTGAACGTTTGTGGCGTTCAAGTTCATCGAACGAACATTTATTAAAAAAAAACGGAAGTCTAACACTTGAACGTGACACTGAACTATTTAGAAGATGAAAGACACGAGAAACTTTGCCAAATTTAAAAAAAGAAGATCAGCAAAACCCCCAAAAAAAGGCGCCATCTTTTCATCTCCTCCCATGACGAGCCCGGCCTTCTTTCAACCAACTTCATCTACTTGCAATTACGCAAAGGTTAACTTCCCGTTCGTGAACGGCTTCGACCCGAGGTAACTGTCCTCAAAAGTGTTAAGGCAACCAAATCTAAGAATAAAATTATTCTAAAAGGTCGAATCGAAAAATCGATTCCGCGGCCACGTTCGGCCCTCACGAATTTACATAAAATTTGAGGGATGTTCTCTCCACCCCCTCAACCCACAAAGTCTGATTTCTTTAACAAACCCAAACCGAACGGTTTCCACGTCTCACCTTCAAGTCTACGTAAATCAAAATCAACCAGTAATGGAGGTTCAGGTTTCTAAAAACCACCCCAACAATGACGTCACACTTTGAGAAAGGAACCACCCATGAAAGTCTCACATGACATCGTAACAACTCTAAAAGAAAGAGAAAAAATCGAAAACGTTTCAAAGACCAAAAAATTTTTTTTACGCGTTATATCTGTCAATACGTCACAAGGACGAACCAGAGGGTGTAATGACGTTAACAATAATAATAATAATAGTAATTAAATACGTCTTAATTAATATTCAAATCCAAACTTTGTGCGATAACTTAAATAAATATTAAACAAATGTGAACACGGCTTGAACAAATTGTACGACTTTTTTTACGCGGTTTGTAATACACCCATAAGATACGTGAGTGTTCTTCCCAAATATGAACACAACCTAAATTTTAATTGGGTTAAATATTTTCTTCAGCGCAAGTTTTGACACCCTGTAGACCATTCTGTTGTAACTCTACCATTCAAAGTCTTATTTGAGAACATTTTTATGAATCAAGCAAGAAAATAATATCGTATCTATGTTACGTAAAAGTAATAAATCAGGTGAATATATGTAGATTATTCACCATCACTAAATAAGCTTGGTAAATGTCACAAATTACAGAATACGTATCACATTTACCGGCCATTTTATAAAATCTCAAACTCGTAATAAAACGAAACTTTTATTAAACTCCCAATTATGAATTAGAGATTTTATAAACTAGCCGATAAAAGTGATAAATCAGGTGAATATATATAATCCCGGGCAATTATTCATAACTACTAACTCATTTGGGTAAATGTTACAAATTACTCAATATTTGTCACATTCCCCGGGCAGTTTATAAAATCGCCAACTAATAATGAGGAAACTTTTATTGAATTCTCCATTACAAGTTGAAAATTTTATATACTACCCGGTAACAATGATAAATATTCAGTAATTTGTCATACTTACAAAAACGGAAGTTATGCATACTTATTCGGCTAATTTATCAGATTTACTGAGTAGTTTATAGAATCATCAATTTGTGATTAAAATTTAATAAAAGTTTGCTCAGATCAAGGGTTGGATATATTATAAACTAGTTGGTAAACGTGATAAATATATGTTACTGTAAAAGTGACGAATCGAGCGAATACATATAATTACGGCCGATTATCCGTATTCACCAACTAAGCTCTGTCCATGTGATAAATTACTGGATGTTTATCATAGTTACCGGCTACTTTAAAAAATCTACAACTTTTGAAGGAGAGTTTAATCAAAGTTTTCTTAAATGCTTGGCCTCTGTCAATTTTCTGACAAAACGTAAGCTATCTAATCAGCTATGATCGCCAGTAACAGTGAAAGAACCTCCCAGCAAGAAGAGGCGAATACATGAAAGTGAGAAGCCAAGAACCTGAGAAAAATTTGATCAAAACTCTCATTACGAGTTGAAGAATCAGAAATATGGCCAATACGGAAAATAGATAAATAAATATGTTTTCATCACAAAAAATAAATAAGTAAGAAATGAAAGTCTGAGAATTTTAAAGCAACACAGAAAAACAGAAACACAAAAACAAAATAAATAAATGAATAATGAAATGTAAAAAGACGTCTCATGTCTCTCTCAAGTACAACAAACTTTGCTTCAAAAAATGAGTTTTGGTTTAAGCGATTTCTCATGAAATCCATCGCATAAAACGAGACTCTATTATAATCTTATAATAAAATAAAATGTTGATCACGACAATTAGTCGGGCTATCACAATTATAATTTTGCAAAAATTGTGAAATTAGGGTGTCGACCTGTGTCAAATGTTTCCTTCCCACCCCCTCCACCGCTGCCGCGGCCGCCACCACCTTTCCCCGTTCGGTTCCGGTCCGTCGCCAATGCAACAGGAAAACAAATCAAGTTCAAAAACCCGTTCGCAACCAGTTCTAAATTAACACGAAATGTTTCTAAGGTTATCCGGCCCCGTTTATCGATTCCGAAACATTAAAATGAGGAAAAGCTCCAAGCGTTCGCCTTACTGAGCTTACGGCAGATGGAAAAGTCGCGTTTCGTGCCAGGTGGAGTCCGAACGTCAAAAGAAAAAAGTCTTCCAGTGAACGCTCCGCTTCTTTGAGACTCTGTTCTGTCTCTGTTTTGTTCTCTTTTCTGTCATTTCTTCAAGAGAGAGACAAAAATGAAAAATTTCCCGAGGAAGCTCGATTCGAAGACGACCAATTTGAGGATAACGGTTCCGGAGAATTTGGATTTGGCGCTGGAGGGTTTGATACGGAAAGTTCTCAAGGAACAGCCCAAGACGGATGACATCTATTCGTTTGCTGCTGATTATTTTGAGACTTTGCTCAAGATCAGGGATAAAGCAGGTGAGTCAACCTTTTTCTGTTCTCTTGAAGGGAATTTTTTCCCGAACGTCATTCTGTGCTTTCTTTGACTTCCTTTCACCCTCTTCCGTTACTGCTTCACCATTTTCTTCCTGTTAGGTGTTATCTCTGTTCTTCTTTTAAATTTCTCGCTTCCCCCGTGAGGTTAACCAAATTCTTCTTCTTCCACATCTATTTCCCTTTTTCACATCTTCCATCTTCTCCTTAGTAACTTGTTCAAGCTTTTTCTTAGCTTAGATTTTTCCATTTCTTTAATCATATTCATTTCCGGTTTTAATCCTTCGATTTTGGTTTTTCTTCCTCCTTCTAATTTTTCTATCAATTTATCTTATTTCTAAGTCGTTTTGTACATTATTCAAAGACGTCTTGAAACACAAAGCAGTCACGTGATTCTTTCGCTTTCCTGTCATGGTTTCCTTGAAATTGATATTAATTCTGAATTGTTGGTCATGTTTTCATTTCCACAATAGCTCACGCACAACAGCAGACAGGAAGAGGTTTTTATTACCTGAACACCAAAATCAATTAGGTTTGTGACGGAAACATATTACTGATTACGAATAAGCCACCCAAGAGTTAAGATTATAATGCAGTATAACAATTCGTATAGAATATTTTGAGCTAGTCTGAAACGTCTGGGACGGTAAACACTAAGAAGGCAAGAAAACTTTCACTTCCTGTCTACTGTCAAGTGTCAGAGCCACCAAGAAAATGATTCTCCAAGACTCCAATTCTGGTTAGCAGTCTAATATATTAGTGCTTAGGACGGCAGAGACTAAAAAATTGATCTAGTTGAACAAGGGCCCAAGGGCGTACAAAACAAAGACCAAACTTTTCGAGTCTTTTGCGTAACTCATCTATCTTTCTTCACGATCACGAACAAAAAAAATCCGAAATCAAACATTTTCATAATGATTTCACGGTTCGTCCGCACATCCCAATCAAGAGCTGAGAGAATATTTACGCAACGACTCTCCGCCGTTGTTATCATTAGTCGTGACTCAAGGTCGTGACCTCAACGAATCTCAAAATCATGTGTCCGTTGAAGTCAAAGAAAACTAACTTTACAAGACTCGGGGTGGAAAATGAAAATCGATCCGCGTTATTCTTTCCTTTCAGGTGCTAAGTACATGTCAAGTCAGATCTGTTCTTTCCATAACGACGAAGATGCACACGAAATGATCAAGTTGGCCAATTCCTTCCCCAAACCTAGAACAGCGAGTGATGAAGGCAAAGATTCTGGGAAATCGGTAGCTTCTGGAAAATCTCCCGTAATAAAAGAACCCGAAAAAGTCAAAATAGGAAGCAGACAAGCTAAACGACCTACTGAAAAGATCAAATCGACGACCAGTGCAAGAAGCAAAACTGTTTCAAGTTTGATGAAACCGATAGCAGAAGAATCACCAAACCAAGTTCTCTAGAACCAAAATTAAAAGAAGACAAACTTTTGACTGGATCAGAGAGCAATTTACAAGATATAGACGAAGACGAAGAGTTCCTAAAATCAGATCCGATAAAAGAACTAGTAGAGAGAGAACTCATGAGCAAAACAACTCAAAATGATATAAACCGTGACAAAGGTCAATATTCTACCGATATGACAGAAAAAGAAAAACTCGAATCAGAGAAAGCAGTAGATAAAGATTCCAAAGTCATCGAACCACACGAAAATGGCAAGTTGAAAGAAGAACTCGAAGGTAATGAAAACCGAGAGAATGAAGCTTTAGAAGGAGAAACTAGCGCCACTGGCGATGAACTCTGCACTGTTGTGGATGTACTGAGTATTCCACATGCAAAGGAAATAGAAAATGAAACCACGACAAATCAAAAAGAAGAAAACAAGGAAGAAATAGATCTAAATAAAAGTGAGAAAGAGAAAACAGAAGAAGGAGGACAAGCAATAGAGACATCAAAACCTGAAGCACAAGAAGCAGTAAATGTAACAAACGAATCCACGCCTGAAAAACCAGAAGAAGTTGCAGATGAAAAGATGAAAGATTTAAAAGAAGAAAAACCAGAAGATGAACAAATAGTTAAGCAAGAAGAAGATAATGAGAACAAAGAGATGAAAGATGATGAAGACAAACCAAAGGAAATAACCGATATTGTAGAGGAAGCGAAAGAAGAAGTCAAAGAAATTGAAGACAAGCAAGACGAGACAGAATCCATCAAAGACAAAACTAAAGAAAGTGCCGAAGATGACAAAGATCAACCAAAAGAGGGTGCAGAAGAAATCAAAGACAAACCAAAAGACGTAGAAGATGACAAAAGTACTTTGAATGAAACGGAGGAAACAGATACCACAACAAACAAGAAGGAAGAGGAGACCCCAAGTGAGAAATCAAAAGTTGACATCAAAGACAAAACCAAACAAGATGCTGAAGACGACAAAGACCAACCAAACGAAGGTGCAGAAGTCATGAAAGACATACCAAAAAACGCAGAAGATATTAAAGGCACTTCAAATGAAACAGAAGAAATAGATACCATAACAAACAAGAAAGGAGGGGAGACCTCAAGTGAAAAACTAAAAGTTGACATTAAAGACAAGTCTAAAGAAGATGCCGAAGACATCAAAGATCAACCAAATGATGCAGAAGATATCAAAGACACTTCAATCAAAAAAGGAGAAACAGATGGTACAATGAACAAGGAGGAAGAAGAGACTGCAAGTGAAAAACCAAAGATTGAAGTCACAGAAACTGAAGAGACCATCATGACAACAGAAGTGGCGGAAAAGGATGCAAGTGACATCTCTCAGGACACCTCTATTTCAATCCCAGATGGTTCAAAGGAAGAGTCAGCAAACGAGATTGGAGAAAAGCAAGAAGAGAAAGCAACAACCGA
Organism: Columbicola columbae; assembly: GCA_016920875.1. NCBI lineage: Eukaryota > Metazoa > Arthropoda > Insecta > Psocodea > Philopteridae > Columbicola > Columbicola columbae. The sequence continues at coordinate 2,364,958 of JADMLL010000008.1, forward strand.
AACATCGGTTCCTGAGGAGAACAGTCCACAAGAAGAAACCACAAAAGAGGGAATTCCAATCGAGAAACCTTTAACCGACTCAAAAGATCCTGTCGAGAAACAAGAAGATAAACAAATAGGAAGCCAGCTCATAATCGACGAACTTCTAAAAACTACAGAAGCAGATAATACGCAAACAACAGAAATCAAATTAGAAAAAGATGAGGAAACAAAGGTTGAAACCAAAGAAAAAGTGGAAGAAGAGCTACCAAAAACAGAAGAAATCCCCACTTCGTTGGATGAAGGAAACACAACAACCGAAACAAATGTTGAAAAACCAGAAGCGATGAAAGAAGATATAAATCAAGTCGAAAAACACAAAGACGGAGGAGAAAATGATTTCAAAGATGTCGTCCCCAAAAATGAAAGTTTAAAAGAAACAAAGGAAGAGGTGATAGAAAAAGAGGAAACAAAACCTGTAAGTGAGTCAATAGTGATGAAAGAAGTTGAAGAAGAGCCCGCAAAATCAAAACCTGAGGAAGAAACTGGGATCATAAGTACAGAAGATGATAAAAAACCTGACGGAACAGAAAGACCAATCTCAGAAACCAATCAGCAGGAAGACGAACCAGAAAAACCAAAAACAATCGTGTCTACTGAGGGAGAACCAGTAGGAGACAATACTGAGGATGAAAGCAAAACCGAAATCAAGGTGGAAGAAGCGAAACCAATCGACGAAAAACATGAAGCAACAGATCAAGAAAAAACAGAAGACAAACCTGAAGAAGTGAAACTGGAAAACAAACCGTCAAGCAATGCCGAAGACGAAAGCAAAGGCACCGAAACCGTGATAGAACTGAAAGAAGACAATAACAAGGAAAGTAAAGAATCTGAACAACCAAAAACCGAAGAAGAACCTGAAAAAGAATTATCTTCAGGAAGTGAATTAAGAGCGGATGTAGAAATCCTTGGCGAAAATATAGTACCGGAAGTGGAAGCTGAAGCAACCGAAGGAAAACCTGAACCCGATGTAAAAGAAACCGAAAACCTGTCCGCTCAAGCAGATACCAAAGGAAATGAAGAAGCAATCACTGTCGCAACACTAGATAAAGATGATAAGGATTCAGTCAAAGATGAAATACAGAATTCATCAAATGGTGAAGATGAGTTACAAACGAAAACTGAAGAAACCGAGCAAACAGAAAACATTCCCCAAGACCAAGACAACAACAAAGAAATCAAAGAACATGAAACCACTGACAACACGACAGAAAATGAAAAGAAAGAAGCTGCCGAGGAGAATATACCAGAAGATACAAACAAAGATAAAATACCCAGTGAAGAAAAGACAGAAACGAATGAAACCACAGCAGAAGGCGAACTATGCACGGTCGTAGATACCCAGAACCTGAGAGAACCGGATGAAGCAAACCAGGAACCAGTCAAACCAGAAGAGGGAATAACGATCAAAACAATTACGACCCACTACTACGACCTGTTACAGGTCCCAACAACCGTGACCAAAGAATTCAAAGTCCATCGTACTCAAGACGACCCCCTCACACCACACAATTTATCAAACGTTGGTAACACAATCATTAAAAGTTATCAACTCGTCAAAGAATTGACCAGCGACGGCGACAACAACAACAATCCACAAACACTCTCTCAAGATGTAAGCCCGGATATCGGTTCAACAAACCAGACCAAAGAAACCGAAATCGAACCAGATATTCCAAAAGACGAAATCGAAGACCTAACCGCTATTCCTACTTCCGGTAACCTTTCGGGATTGAATTTATTCACCATGCACGAATTATTTCTAGACAGCGAAAGAAAATTAAGTTCCTACCAGAAAGAAGAAACCAAATTTTCAAGTCTCAAAAACGCAAAGGAAAGTTTAGAGGATACAAAAATCCAAACGGAAACTCCAAAGACACCTCCAACTAATGAAGATAAACAGGTAGTTGAGGAAATTGTCACAAAAACGGTGATCCCGAGGATACCAGAAGCAGTACCTGACCCACCGCGAGAAGTTGAAGAGATTAATAAAGAATCAAACACCGAAGAAACAGGCAACAACAAAGACGACAAACCGGATAGGAATTCCTCTGACGATTCCAACGAGCCCACTGACAGTTCCAACAACGGAAGGAGCATAGATAGTGATGTCCCCATCATATCCGTCGAAGTAAGAACCGTCATTGAAACTCAAATCCTCGACGATGATGAGGAAGCTAACGAAGACACCCAAAAAGGCGGTGACTACAGGACGGAATTGACGCTCACCGACGGTTCGAACGACGTGAACGTGGAAGTAGAAGCGACGATTCAAGTTCCCATCGAAACGACGAACCCTGAAAATGTAGATGATCAAAATTTAACAGACCAGGAAAAAGCAAAGAGGTAAGACTATAAATTAATTCTAACTACAGAAAAGAGCTTTTTAACTTTTGACGTGACCTCCCAGCATAAGTAATGACCTTCACACGACACGTGAACTCCCTGCGGTTCGCAGAAGAAAAAAATCGTTAACGACGATAACAATCAACATAAACCGAAAGCCTAAGAAACAAACAAAACCTTTTAAAGCTCAAAATAAAACTTCTTTTTCTTCGTCCGCAGCAAGAGAAGACAAAACAGCAAACAGACAAAAGGGAACCACCACCGGAAGAAACTACAATAAAGTCAAGCCACGAAGACAGCGAAGCTGGAGGTTCTTCCAGCATTCGAGATGGCTCTTCTGGAGAAAGTGATTCAACTACTTTGACTGCTGCCACTGAGATCAAGAGATTCGATTCTAGTAGGAAAAACTTCGCCAGGAGTTCGACGCAGGATTTGCTGACGACTCAATCGTTAGGTATGAAACTGAGTAAACCTAAGTCATCCTAAAAATGTGCATTATTTTTGAAACGAGTTTTTTTGTGAAAATATGCATCAATTACAAAATAGTAATAGTAACAATACTTATGAAATGAAATCTCTTTTAAAGTGTGCATTATTTATGAAATTTCGAGGTTCCAACCTACTTTCACATTTTGGGATGACAAACTTTGGAAAGGGAACTCAAACTCCCAACCATTACTACGCCAGACAGGAGCTTTCACGACTAAACGACACGCCTCAAACCAAAACCGGAAATGAAATCAACACAACGACCGAAACTATCGTTTAGATCGATGAAATCCCGTTACTCGGTCATCATGATTTTCATTCCGCTTTTGTTTGTTTTAGATTCTTGCAAGCGGCCTCCGCTCCTGAAAACGAGATCTTTGTCTGTGTTCAGACAAGGAGTGACCGATTTTGGAATCTGGAACACGATCGAGAAGGAACTCGAAGAAGCAGCAACCAAAATCCAGTCCAAATACAGAGGGTAAGGTTTACATGTCCCAAACAATCCAGACAAACCGCTACACACCCCAAAGAAAACTCAACAATTTCTTCTTCCAGGTATACGGTCAGAAAGAAATTAAGACGTGAAGATGCCGTACAGATAACAACCGAAGAATCCTCCCTCAGCACGACTCCAGTGGAACAAGAGCTCAATTTGGATGAAGACAACTTTCGATCGACAGGAGAATTCCACGACAGCATCGTTCTATCAATCCATCCACGTTGATCACGGGGTCATTTACATGACCATGGTATTATCGAGACTGTTGTTATTCTAACGCATCAACAAAACGTCTACCAATGTTACTATTATCAATTAATAAATAAGATTTAAAAGAGAAGCAAAATCTAGTTACATGTCAATCAATTTCATTTAATGAGAACGGGAAGACATAAGATGACAGTCAGACGAGAGACAGTGGTGTCCAAAATGGAAGAAAAATTATTTTGCGACTTGAAAAGGTGACATTTAAACTTTTGTTTTCCACGTGACTCAGGTGTACTGCAAATCAGAAGAAGCCACCAATGTCTCAAGCCCCAAGTGAAAAAAGCTGAACAGTTGGCTTATGCTTTTACTATATCAGTAGGTAATGTACAAATATGATCAACCCTATAGACCTATAGCTAGATGACAATATAGAGTTTACCACTGTACCCCACTGTAACAGAAGGTATGTAGAAAGGTAACATACCTAATTACCGGTCAAAAACCGTCACATTTAAGGGACTCGCCTAGTTAAGCCCAAAGATAGGCTAGAAATTATACCCAAAGGCACTCATGGGAGGCTAAAATCAAAGGTAAAAAGGAACTGGTATCTGGGAGAGCTTTTGTCACTTCTTTTTCTCACTGTTACTGGCGAGCACAACTGTTTGGACTGTTTGCCTTTATCAGAAAAATGACAGAAGCCAGGCATCTAAGCAAACCTTGGTTGACATTCCATCACGAGTTAGATATTTTATAAACTAGCCGGTAACTATGATAAATATCCAGTAATTTATCACATTAGCCAAAAGTGATAAATCAGGCGAATACACATAATTTCTGGCAATTATTCATCACTAACTAATCTGGTGAGTGTGAAAAACATTTATCACGTTTACCAGCTAGTATGTAAAATCTCCATCTCATAATCAGGAATTTAATAAAGTTTCCTCATACTATGTGTTGGAGATTCTATAAACTAGTCGGTAAAATTGATAAATACTCACTAATTTGTCACATTTATGAAATTTAGTGGTGATTGATTGTGAATAATCTCCGAGCATTAAATATATATATTCGCCCAATTTATCACTTTTACCGTAACATATGTACGATATTACTTTCCGACCCACATAATACATACAATTTCAAGCAAGAATTTCGTTGATAACTTGACTGATTGGAACATATAACGTCGATACCTTTCCCTTCTGAGCTTTGATTGCCTCCCCTTGAGTGCAAACTAAAATGTTCTCTCATGAAGTGTTTTTGAAGGACAACAAAACCACTCCTAGAAGAAAAACAGAAAGTTGAAAAAGGATAAACTAACACAAAGTGTTGTCATAACTCGAGAACCTCTTTTAGAATGGTCCTCTCTCCCTTCCTTTCTCCTTCTTGTGTCAGAACAACTCAATTAAAATTAAAATTCGAGTTTAAGAGCTACTTGATTAATCCAAATTGGACTGAGGTCTGGTACTTCAAAACCATTTGCCAAAATTCATTTAATAATCAGTTACGTTGTTATGATTGCAATAAGCCGGAAGTTTCATTTCAAATTTCTCAAAAACAAAACAAAAGAAAAAATTTCTACAAATAACTATTAAAAACCACGTGAAAACAATTCGAAAACTCACTTTCGATTTCACTCTCGTGCGTTGCTCACTAGAAGCGCTGGTGTAGTTAACTACCTACGTCATTCCACATTATTGTTGAGGTACGTCTCAGGTACGTGACCCAGTCTCGAAGTAACGGTCTCCGAGAGTATGCCGGAATAGATGTGTTCCTGCCTACCTGTGTCAGAAATAAACAAAAGTCGTTAGGTATTAACAAAATTGGGGGATGAGGGGGTTGTTTGAATTTTCCAATCCGTTCCGTGGAGCTCGACCATCCAATTTTGAAAACAGGATAGTTATGATTTAGGTGAGTTTATGTCACGACATTTTTTTTAGAACTTCGTTATTGTTTTTCTTGAAATTTTCAAGAGTTGTTTACTTTGTTTATCAACTTAAATTTTTGAAAATCCCATCAGCTTTCCGTTTGAATTGTTTTCCAATTAATTTCTCTTCCTTTAATTAAATCCGCAATTTAATTACCCGCCCCTAAGGACTCTGGAGTGTCTCTTATCAATATTTATATCTTTATCGATCCAACAGGCGACAGGAATCTCCGGCTAACTTCCCCTTATTTATTTTACAAACATTATTGTAGGCTACTCCGGTCTCTATATTCCTTTCCACCTTTCTTCTTTTCACTTTCCTATCTTATTCCCATTATTTCTACCTGTTACAATATTATTACTCCTTTCATCTTCCTTATTATTATTGTTTCTTGTCTTCTTTTCTCTCTGTTTTCCTTTTATCTCTTTCTATTTGTTACTACTCTATTATTATTATTAAATGACCCTTTCATCACTACCCCTCACTGCTACTTATCCCATTCCTAGGACTGTACTTCCAGTCATATTCGATTATCGTATACCTGAGGTTGAGACACTGGTCTCAGTAAAAAGTTCCTTTAAAGCCAGGCCAACTACTTAATGTCTCGCTAAGATGACGGTTAGAAAGGAGTAAACAAACTCCGGTCCCAAAACAACTGAAACATTTCAATATCTTCCTCACCGGTACTGGTACTCATGATTAATATCTTCTTTATTCCGGCCGGTTAAGGGTCCAACTACAATAGCTTCTTATTTGTAGTTGTTCTTGTATTTTTTAAATTAGTTTGAATAACTAGTGTAGACCATATCAATTAACCCATTTTGGGATTTGGGAATTTCACTATAACTGTAACTTGACCAAATCAGAGCAGATTAAGCTCTAGGCCACATAGGGACAGGCCTGGGGCCGGTAATTTTTGGGGCGTATCGTTGATTGAGTGGACGAGTAAATTAAAACAGGCCCGGAATTCCAATGTTACGTAGGACCCGCTTTAGCCTTAGTCCGTCACTGCCTTTCCCTTTTAGTTGTTTCGATTTTACCTAATGCCCTCTCATACCCAACACAATTTCTAAGTACTCTACATATTTTTGAGAGTTTCTACCTTTAACCTGAACCCTAGCCTAAAATTTTCTAACTACCATAAGATATTTAGGAGACTTGAAACTAAGTGCAGTTTAACCACTGATAGTGCCAACAGCTGTACTCTGGTGAAACGTTTGGTTCGATGAAGTTTACAACTACAACGTATTTCCATACAATGGATAACTGTTCAGACAATATTACACAAAAACCTTCTTCAGGTATTTAAGGCAGAAGTTGGATTAAGTACGACTTCACCATCATTTGAACCAACCGTCATAAATTTTAAATAAGTTTCTAGTCACAACCAAAGATTTAAATTTAGCTCCAATTTTAGTTTGCTATTTTTATTTTATTCTCAGGTTAAGAAAATGGTTTCCGTCACGATCGACCGATTTTTGAGATCGTTCCAAAAGAAATTAACCGCACGTCGAGTCCTTACCGGAATCATTATAATAGGCTCGGCGCTAATTGTTCTACATCTGTCAATGTTCAAATGTCCCGATGCGAAAATTATTCTGCAAGAAAAAGTTGTTAAGGACAACGCGCCTACGTACATGCTTCATGGTGACCGTGTTGATTCCGGATACCTGAAACACGTGATTGCAGTTTTAGAACGTTTGGGATTTCGCAGAGTGTACAATGACTCGAGATTTGATTTGCTTTGGTCTCACGTGTATCCATTTGGAGAGTTGGCGCCGTTTCCGAAACCTTTTCTTCAGAATTTACGACCTTATCAAAAGGTATGTTGTTTCTTCTAGGTCACCAAACAAAACTGGGCATAAACACTAAAAAGTAAAAAATTCTTCCAGGTTAACCACTTCCCAGGTTCTGGATTCTTCACGAACAAGGTGGATCTGGCCATTTCGGATTTGAAACATGTTCCTCGAGCTTTTCAACTCCCGTCTCAAAAATCACAGCTTTTGGAATACGCGAAATTAAATCCGAATCATTTATTCGTTCAAAAAAGCAACTCGCACAGAGGTATCAAGATCCTCAAACTCGGTGACATGGATTTGAATTTGGCGGGAACTTTCGTACAAGAGTATGTTCAGGATCCCTTCCTCGTCGACGGTTACAAATTCGATATTGGAATTTATACGGTGTTGACATCTGTGGATCCTCTTCGAGTATACATATACAACGGAGATGTCCTTTTAAGGTAACCGAATATAAATATTAAGTCCCATTTGAAATGTGCGCTCAAGTTTGTGAAGTTTGGTGTCCCTGCGTTAGGTCAACAAGTAAGAGTGTCAAAAACGTTATGCAAAACTATAGTTCCTTCTCCTAATAAAAATAAATTAATTTTTAGTAGGCAGGGGACTGGCCCCACCAATTTTAAAAATTATGGGTTAATAGGGGACTACTGAGGGACCAGGACTAGACATACTACCAGTAGGTACTGACTCATGAAGCATCTTCACAGATTAACTCCTCCATTTTGCTTTAACTTGGTCTACTCGTGTGGTCTAATTATGAATTAATTTATTAATTATTTGGTCATTTGAAGGACTTCTTACTTTGATTTTGTATCACATATCCTCCCTGGTTAGTCTTGTCATATTCTTCTGGTGTTATATTGTTGCTAAACTATAAATAAATACATAATAATAGTAATATTATAATTATTAAGATTAAAATAGAGTTTTAAGTTTGAAGCGAAAGCTCTGTGTCAAGTTGAAATAATAGTGAAATTTCATTTCAGATTCTGTTCCAAGAAATACGAGCCTTTCGATCCGGAAGACATTGACAAGTACGTTGTAGGAGACGACTATATTCCAATATGGGAAATGCCCTCGTTGAAGAAATCATACAACGACCGGAAATTCGGAATGAAAGAAACTTTAAACACTTACATCAGAAAGATAGGTGAGAATACTGCTCATTGTGATACGGTTTCAGGATTTTCAAAAGAAATCACATTTTGTCTTTTTTAGGGAAAAACCCGGCCAAAATTTGGGAGCAGATAGAAAGCTCAATAACAACGGTTTTCCTAGAAAAAGAAGAAAAAATCATTGGGATAACAAAACGTTACAGGAACTTGGGCAACTTTTTCGAAATGGTTCGATTCGATTTCGTTCTCGATTCAGACTTAAACGTTTACCTTATGGAAGCGAACATGTCGCCGAATTTATCATCGGATCATTTCAAGCCGAACAGACTCCTCTACGAGAATGTTTTGTTTGGTCTTTTCTCTTTGGTCGGAGTTGGTAAACGAACCAAAATGCTAACTCCGAGGTGAGTAGAATATAACAAACCATAGGTCTTGGGATCTACGAGCTTCATGAGTCAAACGATTTCGTTTTGATTTTTTTTTCTTCTCAGGACGATTGATGAAAGTCAGATGGAAGTACCTGAAAAAAAATTAATGGTGTTCGGGTGATGAGTGTAGTGATTCTCACTGCGACAGTTGTGGAGCTCCACACTGCTCACTCTGTAAACATTGCTTGACTGAACAGTCGCTGCGAACTTTAAAACACTCCTATCTGGAACACGTTAATAGAATAGACTATAAGAGGATATTCCCTCCTAAAATGGTGAGTAGAAATGATTTTGGGAACCTGATTCACATCACTACAAGGAAATTGAACGCTATCTATTTTTGGATTTCTATCCAAGATGGATGAAAAACTTACAACTACAACCAGGAATGAACAAAACATGTTCTTTCATAACTTTAATTTACAGTTTCTTTTAAGACATCATCACTCAATAGCTCAAAATAAATTAAGTCAGAACTAAAAAGACACTCCTAATTCTACTCCCTGTTTCCGGTTTTTAGACCTGCCAACCCATTCCTGAAAATCCAATGTTTGAAGTGGGTAAATTCCCTCAACAACCTTTCTCAATAAATGCCACCTCCAAGGAAGAATAAAACAATTTCAAAACACCTTTCAAGGAGGTGGAGAAGGTCAAAATCTACCACCATCAAAGATAATTTCAAATTAATTTCTCAATTCAAGTCAAATCTGTAACTTTATGGAACCAGAATCACTGTTTATCCTGCCAATCCAAAGTCACAGAACCATAAGGTCTCACAATGGTTGTAAACATGGCATTGATGATAAGATTATTTCTCTCTCATGGTTTTGAGGACTTTGGTCTTGGAAGTGATGAGTCACCACCCTTGTAAAATATTTATGTTCACATGTGCACAAAACTGGTTAAGGTTCAATAGGTTTATGGTCTAATAATTGAATTTGTGATAAACTTAATACCAAGGAACTGATTTAGTCATTTTCACAGAATAAAAAGAAACTGATTTTGATGTCCTTGAAAGTTACAGAATGTTATCCAAGCAAAAGTACTTAATAAAACCAAATTCAAGACTTAAGCATGATTTAGTTTCACCTTTGGTTATAGATCTGTATATATATATATCAATCAATTAGTTTAAAACTATAGTTTGACACCTTTTGATTCATATTTTATTTATTTCCAGAGTCCAAAGTTAAAATTACAAGACATGGATTTAGAGAAATATTCACCTGAGAACAGGCTCATGATGCTCTGGTTTCTTGGAAAGTGTCATCAGGATAAATCTTGGTGTTGATTTTTAACCCAGAGAGACTGCAACATATTTAAAAATAAAAATAAAAATTTTGTTTAATAAATTTTCTCTCCACCAATTTGAATAAAATATTCAAACTCAAATAAATTTTATTCAAACTGAATAAATCATAAGAATCTAACCTAATCAATAATTCAATAGTTTTCAAAGGAAAAAAATCAGTCCAACAGATCCAGAAACCATTTTTTTCAAACAGTGATTTCTTTCACAGTCATGAACATGAAAATAATTTATCTGGTAGCATTCTTCATTGGTCTTTCATTGTTTTTCATAGTGAGGAAAGAAGTGACATTTCATGCTAAGTTCAAACATGACAATCATACAGAAATATTTCATTTCCTTTCATCAGTTAATAATTTCCAAGTCTTAAATCCTACAATGTAAGTATTCAAATGATTAATAAGACAATATTTTACTAAAAGGCAAGATATTGATTTAATGAGGTCTCTTGATTTCTAACCAAGCAAAAAACAAAACAAAAAAATCAGTAGTCAATGATATCTTTTGAGTTTTCCACTTCCAGATAATAAATTTCAAATTTAACTGATTGACAAGTTCACATTTCAGTTGACCTGAGGGTTATTTTACCATGAAATTTTGTTTTTGCATCTGTTCTTGAATGTAAAATTAACAACTAACGGAATATAATTATGTTTAAGAATTCAAATAACGGCCTGGGAGCAAATTAACGAGGCTGATTTCGTCGTCCAATACACGGAGCACCTGTCCCAAGTTCCTGTTGTCAAAAATTATGCGACAGCTTGTTATAAGATTCTAAAACATGACAATGGGTCTTATGAATTAGTTTCGAATCATTTGACTTGTTTCTTTACTGGATTTTTATGTCGTAAGTAAAAAGTTTTATAATCGAAAAATCAAGCAGACACTGAACTGAACGTGGTGTAGGAAATCTTTTTTGAATCTTAAAAACCACAACGAAACTATTTGAAGATAACTTTTTGAATGAGTATGTGAGAGAATGCTTACTATATTTTTATCTGTGGTCTTTTAAAACTTGCGGGATCCAGTAACAAGAGAGAAAACTCAAAAAATGAAGAGACGCTGTGCTGTAATCAACTGTTAGAACTGTTAAACGTCAACGGTTAGTTTTAGGTGTTGCCAACTTAAAAATTTAATAAACTGAAAATGGAAAGAATGTCGAAAGTTTGGAAGTTTTGAAGTTTAATTTTGAGAGGAAAAATAAATCTTTAACGATTAAATATGATCTTACACGATGCTTAAAATTAGTAGGAACACGCATAATCATACTTATAGAAACTCCAATGGAAATATCTAAATCTAATGAACATTACCAATCTGACTTTTTTTTAAATTAATAAAATCAAGTTCAGTTAAATAAAACCATTAATTCAAACTTTCATAGGGGTTGGAAAAGAAAACTTTAGTACACAGACAAACAAAACACCTGTAATTTGATATAAATTCCAGTTTCCACAGATTCAAATCTACAAATTTCACAGCCCTCTCAATTGGAAGTGAGCTACCAAGAACGAATCTCGTACATGTGTCCCTGGATTTTGTCAGAATTCTGCTTCCAAGAAATTGCTTTCCAACGACAAATGATCATCTCCAAGCTTAAGGAAGTGTTTTCAGGTGTTGACACCTTCAAGCAGGAACCAGAAGGCTTTTCCTTTGGAAAAAGCCAAGTTAAAAATAGACTAACATAAACATGTTAAAAATAAAAGATGACCTTATTTTATGATCTGTACTCAGAATTCATCATAGAGTCAGATAAAATGATTACGGATCAACCAAAAAACGGGTCACTTGTAAAATACTTAGTGTTTTATGCTCCAAAAAATTTTTTTAAAACACAGAGAATGAGATTTTAGACAGTATTATAATAATAAATATTTTGAATTCTCGTTTCACCTTCTGGTATGCAGGATACAGAAACTTTTACTAATGAGACATACAGTATGTTACTATATATATAGTTTAACAAATATTCAGACACATTTTTTATGATCTAGGGTTTATATATTTACTAAATATTATTTTCAATATCTTAAACCTTTAATGCTTGATTAGTACATAGGTTTGTACATCCTTGTCTTTTAGGTTGATGTGATTCTTCTGCTCCTGACCTCTGTCAGTTAAATCTCTGTCCACTATTCTTCTCTGTTTCGACTTATTTTAGACTGAAGATGCACTACTAAGTTCTCTTCTTTGGGATTCCAACTATTCTCTCTTGTCTATTTCTTACAGTGTCCAAAATGCATTTTTGCCTTTTCTTACACATAATTAAAAATTCATACTCCTTCTTTCTTTCTGCATCAATTTCATGCCTTCAGGTATAATTGGATCAGGCACAGCCCAGTTCTGATCCATTTTTATCACTCTTTCCTTGATTTACCTGTTAACTGGGAAAATAAACTTTGTATAAGTCTTCATAGCAGGGGACATTCTCTTTCATGAGGAGTTGTCCCACACTAGGTAATAGAAATCTTCTTAAAATAAAAATTTGCTGTCCCCACAACGGTGACAATTGCAATTCTTCGTCGTCCTTGACACCACCGAGGGGAGACATGGCATTATGATGTCACAGATATATTCAAATTTCGTCACACCCAGTTAACAGGTTAGGTCTAATTTACTTTACAATCTAAATAATAGACATATCTCCTACTCAGACCGATGTTTATCTCATTTGTTAATTGTATATACTAAATTTTTGAAGGTTTTAAGAACCAACGCACTGGTCCCAAGTTGATGTTCTTGGCATCAATATGGTAGAAAGACCAGATCGTCATAAGTTCTCAACGTTTTGGAGATTCTTGGCGTGGTTCGACAAAACCCTCAAAAGTTTAGTGTACATAGTTAACAAAAATACACGACGCGAAAATTAAAAAAAAATTTATACGAAGTTGTCTTACAAAGGAAAAACTGTCGTCAAAAGAATCAGAATTTAAAATAATATTTCATTTATTCGATCTATTAAAGAATTTCATAGTCTTTTAAATTGGAAAAGATATATCACTAATATTTTATTGTCACAATATTCAAAAAAATACTAAAATACAAACTTTGATTGGTATAAACAGTTTTCATTCACTGTTGGATCACCCACTAATATTTCAAACACACAATGGAATGTTCTTTTCATTGAAAAAAAAACTTTTCTTTAGGTGCAAGAAGACTTAATAATTATTTGATATCTTCTTTTTCTTTACAAATAAAACAAAATTTCATTCTACAATTTCTTAAAATTTTTTTCTATACATTAATAAAAAGAAGGTGGAACGACATTTTGAAATAGTTCAAAATCGGGAGGCTTATGAGGGAAGTAACATAGGCAAATGACAGTCTTCGAAAAAGAAAGGCTTTCAAAAGGGGAAAGAAATTATTGCTTTACAATCATATAAATAATATACAAAATTTTTTTTATTTTAATTTTCTTAATCGGATACAGTTCAGCGTCTATTTTCCTTTCTTGAAGCTTGTCATTTTTTTAAATATATTTACGAAGAGCCTCCTACGTAATAATTACAAAACATTTAAATGACTTATGCTTTAAATTTTTAGTACAGCTTTGGTCAAATCAAAAAAAAATTTGATTTTTTTTCTTACCTAATTCATTTTATTATTTTGGAAATAAAAATGTTCAATCATAAAGGCCAACGTTTCATTCATTTTTTATGATTAATGAATGTAGCGCTCGACTGTTCAACAATTTTTTTACTTTTCTCTCTTACAGCAAAACTCTCTTTTGTTTTTAAATAAAACAAAATGGTTCAAGGAATGAATTAAGAGGGTGGATTTAATCTTCCTCATTCAAAAATTCCAACGCCATTTTGAACACCGTTATTTTTTCCAGTCCCAAAATTTCCCCGCTCACAAATTCACTTGCCCAAAGTTGGCAAAACTGTGGGAGGAAAGTTCAAAAACCCTTTTGAATATCATTGGAATGTTTTCGTTTACCGTTACAAAAACTTTGTACTGTTGGTTTGTTATTTCTGTTAATAATTCTCAGTATTTTCGTTTTAATTATTTTAATATAAAATAGTATAACATCACAAGTTTCAAATGATAAAAAGTATCATTCAAGTTATTTACTTTTTACAAAAGTGGTTCTAGCAAAACAAACTTCCAGTCACTTCCAGAAGTTCAATTACACGATTCGCACGGATCTTAATAAATTGACAATAAAGAAATCTTACAGTTTCTTAATAAACGATCCGAGCAAAAAAAAATTGTCTTTCCAAGTCACTTGAAAAAGTTTACGAAAAAAAGTCACAATTGATAGTCATCGTCATTTTCACACCGACTATAAGAAGGCGGTGAGTGATTTATTATCCCTTTTTGTTCATTCACAAACTGATATTTTTAATTTCTCTCATCAATAAAAATCCATTTCCTTGTCTTTTATAAATTTTTATATACTTCTGTACCCTTGGTACTTCACCTTTTTCACTAAGATAATAGTTTTAAAAGTAAATTGTCCTTCTTTTATGATACGTATTAATTTTAGAGTGTTTCTGAAAGCAGATTTTAGAATTTGGAATGCTATCAACTAATATTCGAATCAAATGACGTGAAAGAGGAGTAAACTTTCATTTCTAGATACTAACTTTGCAGGAAACAGGAGGTGGTGTAGTCATTAAAGAAACCAACTCATCTAAACTCTAAAAGGACAAAAAATGACAACACTAACACGAGTTTCAAATCAACACTTAAAAGAAAATTAAAGCTATTACAAAACTATCGCCAGAATGGATTCCGCTACCTCCTTTAAAAAAATACTTTACTCCTCTTTTCCAAAGCCAAGACACAACCCAAAAAATTTGTAACAATACAGGTATCATTCTTTAAAAAAAAAAACGAAATAAATAAAAACCAAACAGCAGGGATTTCCAAAATGGTGGCACAAGATTTACAGAATTTAATCAACCGGTTTAAAATTAGACCTTCAAATGACAGTAAGCAATAGCTCAAGTAACGTGTTACCGGTTAACAGACCCACATTCGCAAATTTGAAGTTTTGGAGTTATTGTCAACGTTTTGTACTTATTAATTAAATTATTAATTTATTACAATCTCTACCGTTCGTACAAAAGTCTTCACCGCCTACTTTGACAACTCAAATAGATCTCAATATTCGCTAATAAACTATTCCCACAACCAAATCCGCCACCTAATCAAGATCTTCTGTTTTTAATTCGGGAGATTTACACCCATTTTAAAAGGCAATTATGTGGGATTGAAATCTATTTCCGGTTAAAGACCCTTCATCAATCACTCGCCATTTCCTTTTAACTTCTAAAATGATTTTTGTACATTAGTGCTAAAAACAGAACTGTATAATGAGTTTATTGGTTACGTGACATGTTCAGTCTTCTGTACATTGTTTTACAGATTTTGAGGCGATAAGAGAAGAGAGATAGCTCTTTCCAACATTGTTACGAGTTCAGTTACAATCCTACTTCATAGATATTTAACGTGATATGGAAGGTGGTACATACTTTCAACCACAGGTCTCTCAGACAGTCTCCCAGCTATCAGTTATTCACTACAATACATGTTATCCCGATTAATTGACAAAACATTTAATTATTTAGTGGCAAATTAAAAGAAATGGTGAATTCAAAATAAAAAATCTTATTTTTGGCAAATTTAAATTTTGGCCATCCCTGCTCAACCCACCAACAATAACACAAAACCGAGTGACATGAATAAAGACAGAATTCTACAACCCAGCCAGTAAGAGTCAGTTCAAATTTCAGAAACACTCTGACACATCCATTGACAACAAAAATTGGGAATTCTAAGGCTTTATCAGACCTTTCGTTAAATTCATTTAAATATACCTAGCTACGATATATTTATATCGTATAAATATATATGTATATCAATAGATCTATAAATGTAACTACAAAAATTTCATTTTTGAACATCTAACTACGACTTTTTTTTTCGTTTTTTTCCATTTGTCTTTATAATTTGTGATATAGTCTTTCACTAAAGACCAAAACCCCACCGTTATATAAATAAATATATTTTATATAAACTATTGGATGTGTATAGATGCTTTTCGCGCACTCTCTACTTCCCTGAATCTCGGTATAACTTCTCACACAGAAACAAAAGTCTCCTCTGAGTCTTTTTTGTTTTTTTGTGTTTCTTTTTGGAGTCAGTTAACCCGACACCTTCACTTTGTTCACACAATCGTGCTTTTGCGTCTTTCCTTGAAGGAGGGAGGAAATGTTTTGGGGACGTACTTGATTTTATACTGAAATAGTGTTTTAAGCGAGGAAGCCATCGTCGTCGTCGTCGTCGTCGTCGTTGTCAAGGGTAGTCTTCATCTGATCGATCTATAGCTGTGCTCGATGATCTTGAATCCTCGTCGTCATCGTCGTCGGCGTTCATGCTATTCGTGTTACTGTTGACCTTGTGTTTGCTAGTTGATGATACCTGTTTAAGATTTGTTTTGGTTAGTATGATTAGGAATAACTTGGATGAATAAATTGTCTATTATGAAACACTTACTGGTTTTGTTTCGAATGCGTCCATCGAATCGTTCACATCCATGTCTTCGTCTTCGTCCTCGTTGTCCGTATCCTTTTCTATTTCGTTTTCATTCTCGTTTTCGTTTTCGTTTTCCTTTTCGTATCTCAACGTCGTCAGGTAATTCGCCAGAGTCGTCACGGTCACGTTCAACATTTCCGCAGCTCTAAACAAAGTGATTTCTTTTTTCTGAAGTTTGGCTAGTATGTCCGCGGGTCCCTGCTCCGCCCAAAACTCTTTAGTCCGATAGGGGTGTTTCAGACACCCGTACGCATCCCTGTATCGTCCGTATAGTGTTCCGTACGAGACTCCCATGAGCTCTGCAGCCACTTTCATTTCGATTTCCTTGTTTTTGATGGCTTCCATTAACCTCCTCGTGAACGGTTCCTCCCAGAATTGTTGACGTCGTCCCGTTGTCAGGTAATCGTTCATCTTTATCACGTCCGGGAATTGAAGCGCCAGATTTGCTGTAGTTTCCGAGTTATCGTGTTCTGAAGTTCTCTCATTATTCTCATCGTTTTGGTAGTCCTGAAATGATTATGAGTCCATGTTAATTTACATGACTGGCAAAAGGGTTGAGAGATTTTACTAACCTCCTCCTAATGGGTCGAGTTGGAAAATTTATAAAGTACCCGGTAAATATGATAAATATTTACTAATTGTCGCTTCCACCAAGCCGAATTAATAATTTTGAATAATTGCCGGGCATTTTATATAGTTTTATATAGTACAGTAACCCGTATAAGTCTATTTTTAATATAAATTTTGAGATTCTCTCCAATAAATAGAACACTGGGGATTAAGGTTATTAGAGGTACACTTACATTCATGTTTAAGCTCTTTTGAGAACTAAAATTTTTGTTTGTTTAACGCTAATAAAAAACTGTTTTGCTATAGTACTTAGTAGAACAATGCCGCAATATATATTACTCTAATAACCTTTAGCCCAGGGTCCTATTTGTAGGACGATTCAAAACAAAATTTTGGTAAATCTCCTCATACTCAGAACAATGTTATTGATAAATATCTGCGACTTAAATTTCGAAACTGAAAAAAACTTATAAATAAATGATTTGGGCGTTGTTAGGTTGAGATTTCTTGTAAACACCTGTAGGGGATGATCCGAAAGTTGTGCGATTAACGTCGAGAAACTTTGTTCGTTCGCTGAATCCATGTAATCGTTCGTGTCGTCCATTTCTTCGTCTTTCTTATCCATATTCTCATCTTCGTTATCGCTACCATCCTACAATTGAAAAAAGAAGACTTGTCGTTAGCTTCCCATTCCATACCAAGACAAACCAAACGTTTATCCCAAAAGGTTCCTCCTCCTCCTCCCTATTCTACACCCCCACTTCTTACATTAACCGACGGGGCTCCGTCGACGATGGTCGGAGTGAACATGTCGTCATAATCGGTCATCTGATCCGTTTTCATTTCGTTGCTGGGCTCTTCGTCTCTAGACTGAAGAGTAAGAGACGACGGTCCGTACGTGACGGAATCCTCGTCGTCGTCTTTAGGAATCGATTTACCGGAAACGTCTGCCAAACCTTTTATTTTCAGTTCCTCGGCGGTTTTAAGCAAAGACGTCAAGTGAGACTGGAAAGACAAACAACGAGAAAATGAATAGAAAGTGGGAAACTCGCCAGATTAGCTCGAGGCGACATTTTTCCCCGTCACTGTTAACTGAATCTAAGGCGTAACGGAATCGACCATGTACTCACATTCTCGACATTAATTTCTCCTTTATACATAAATTCTACAAGTGCTTTGATATCAACAAATTTAACATCTTTTAATATTACAACTGGATCCTTCTCCTCGTGCTCGGAAAAGATTTTGTCGAAATATGTACTACAAGCGGAGAGTACCACCTGAAAACAAACAAAAATTAGAGAAGTTAGAAAGAGAACTATCTCAAGAAAAAATCTTCAAAAAACACTAAATTGAACAGAGATCACAGTCGACGAACCGCACAAGTCAACTGATCGTGGAAAGAATGCTGAAAACCTTAAGAACATAAAAGGCCTGCAAGGGGAAGAAACGTAACACAACAAATAGACGACTTAGAAACTGATAAAAGAAAATACAGAAGGAGAAGAAACGCAGCACAGAGGAACTTAGATAAAAAATCTAGAAAATAAAACTAAGCAAGAACTTGGAAGTGTCGTGAACAATTAAAACCGACAACTCATTCGGAGAAACAAGAGGGCAAAAGGTAGTTGTGGTAAGGCTGGGAACAATGAGCCAAAACCCTAGTAAGACAGCATAAACCGCAAAGAGCTATTTAAAACCAGGAGAAAAATAGGATGAAAGATGAAAATAGGAAATAAGGAGAGGAAGAGAGAAGAGAGAAATTGAGGAACAAGAAACCGCAAAAACCTATTTACATTAACGACGACCCCAGAACTAAAGCAGACAGAAGGAAAAGGACTGTATTACGGCTAGTTACAGGTACATGAAGTTGAGGGTAAACAGAGCCCACAACTAAATCAAAGCGAGAAATTGAAATCCGACGAAGACACAAAGAACGCGGGCGGAAAGATCGGGGCAGACCTTCAAAGATTAAGAAAACTGGGTGGAAAGGGAACACAAGACACATCAAAACTTCTAGCCAAAGAAGTTTTATCTCAGACGAGACAAAAATATCATGAACCGTCTCAATGAATGGTAACGAGAATTAATTATAAAAAGAAAAGGAATTCAGATCAATTGGTCATTCAAACAAAAACGCATTAAGTCTGAAAAAAAATGCAAATTCGACCCCGATCTCGGTCATCCTGGCCAATCAGCAAACTCCGTCGTCAAATAACTTTGGTCACATTTTGGAAATTCAATTATGTCGATTAATGAAAAATATTAATGACCTAGTTAACGTTTCTCAAATCAATTAACAAAAACTTAAAAACTGCTGACTAAGACAAATTAAAATCTCCACTGACTTGCAAAATTAGAGTGGCCACAAAAAACAAAATCTGAAATTTGAACAAAGTGAGAATGAGAGAGAGGAAGAGATAAACTCCTATATTTATAAAAAAATTTTTTTATTTAAGTGTTCCGAGAAGTAGCGGTCTTTTTCAAGAAAAGCTGGATAATCTGTGGCTTCTCGACTTTTAAAAAGGGAAGGAGGAAGAAGAAATAAGAGGAAAACTTTAGAAGAAGTAGGAAAAGCGAAAGAGAGAGGAAAAAAGAGAAAGGAAAAACAACAGTAGATAGGAAGAAAGAAAAGAAAACGAGACAAAGAAACAAGAGGAGGAAGGAAGATAAAGAAAAAGAAAGAGAGAGAGAAGAAAAGAGAAAAATCAAAACAGGGGAATAGAAAGTAAGAGAAGAAAACGATAAAAACGAGAGAAAGAAAAGGAAGTAAGAAAAAAACATAAGAACAAGAAATAAGAACAGAGGACTAGAAGAACAAACAAGAATAAGAAGAAAATAGGAAAGGAGGAAGAAAATAGAAAAAAGAGAGGAATAGAGAAAGAAACAAGAAACAGAAGGAAGATAAAGAGAGAAAGAGATCGAGGAGGAAAGAGAAGATAAAAAGTGATGAATAGAAGGAAAAAGAAGAAAACAAGAGGAAGAGATAAGAGGAAGTAAGACAAAGAGAGAGAGGAGGAAGATAAAAGAGATAAAAGAGAAGAATAAAAGGAGAAAAGAAAAGACAAGAAGCAGAAAGGAGACAAATGGAGAGAAAGATGAGAGACAGATGAAAACGAGAAAAAGAGACCAGAAGAGGATGGAAAACAAAGACAAGGAGGGAGAGAAGAAAAAAAATTAACTAGAACAAGACATTCAAATATCCTTTCTCGTCAACTTCCATCTTGACAATCTTCCAAGAAAAAAAAATCAGGTTCCGAATTTTCTAGAAATCTTTACCCGCAGAACCGCCTTACAAAAATTGCTTTCCCCTCTCTCTCTCTCTCTTTCAATAACTGTAAAAGCAAAAATACCACATCAATCAATCAAGTGGTTTTAAACATAAAAATTTAAAAAAAAAAATTTCTTTTTCGCATTAGGGAGTGGCGCAAAAATACGTCATTGCCATTTACAGACTTGGCAAAAAAAAAATGAAAAACCCACTTCTGGGGCATAGTTCGACTCCGACTCGAGAAATAAACAAAAATTTAATAAACCAATGGACTCGTTCTTAAACCGAGCAAATAAAAACGATTTAAAGTAAATAAAAAAACTTTATTTAAAGAGAGATTCCTTAAAAATACAAAATCCTCCTCCGCCATGTTTGTTTTAATTTTTTTCAAAATTTCAAAAATTCAATATTGTAAATTGAAAAACTTCCATTTTCCGCAGTCATCACTCATTCGACTTTTTTGACATTTATTGTATATAATTCAACTCGATCTATCTTCTGCATCATTATCGACGGAGAAGAGAGAGAGAGAGGTTTGGTTTGATGGAAAAAAAATTGATGAGACATTCGGAAAATTACCGGTAAACATCACTTTTAAATTTTTAGCGACAAAATTCCCCAACTACATTGAAACCGACCTCAAAACATTTTTTTTAACTAGAAAGGCTGCGATTTATCATACACTTATAGTGAGCATACCTATGAAGCAGTCAAAATGGGTAAGATATTGTTAAGTCTACCACCTGTCCCCAAGTGCGAGACGAAGATCTGGTTCTAAGTGATTGTACCTAGAGAATAAACTAGCGCCTTACTTTCAGAAGCGGATAAAGGATATAGTCGTAAATTAATTGTAAAAAGAGAAACATACCAACATAAATGAAAAAGAAACGATAGAAAGAGAGAGGAGATGGGAAGTGAAGAAGAGAACTGGTAGAACAAGAAAAATGACTATCCTATAAAAAATAACAGGAAGTGGGCGGAAACAGAAACAATAAAACAGAAAAGAAAGGTAGGAAAAGAGAAGAAAAAAAAAGATCATGGGAAGAGTGCTACTAGTTCTAGATGCTAAAAAGAATTACTTTGAACAGACAGTCGAGGGGAATACTTAGGACTAAATCTGTATGCTTCCTCCTTTACAAGGAGAGTCTCAAAATCCTTTCGAATTAAATAAGCAGGGCAAACTAGGAAGCACTTTTGGGAATCGTTTTATAATTTCCAGGTTGGAGTTGATAGAAAAACCCTCCAAAATGCATCTTTTAACTCCAATAGGTTTCAGGATGGCTTTCATTAACCAATTCCTCCCATTGTCCTCTTTTGAGTACAACATATCCTTACCAGCACTTTTTCCCCTACATACACAGGTCAGGGTGCCAAACTGATTTTATTTATTTATTTTCTACTTAAATAAACTAAATCGTTCACTGTGCATTATTTATGAAACAAATTCTTGCTGAAAGTGTGCATTACTTAGAAATGAATCTTTCAAACGGGTGTGGTATACTTAGTACGTTATATAGGCCCCCATTTGGGACGAAACCTTTTAACCTTTAATCAGGAAGAAACACATAAATTCCTAGTACAGCCGAAACTTTTGACGACGCCATACTGCGATTTTGAATAACATAACGAAAACCAAAATTAAGGAACGAATAAAAAGTTTTGCAATTCAATGTTTGCAAGCGACAACCGCTCGACTGTTTTAATTAATGTCAAATGAACCTCTCTCTCTCTCTCTCTTTCACTTTTGTTTCCCAGACTTGTTTTAATTACCTTATTTCTCCTCTCGTGTGTTTATTTATTTATTTGTTCATTTCAACCAATTTCTACTTTAAAAGATGTTCTTTCTCTCTCTTCACTCAAATTGGTTTTCGTTTAATCTACTTATACAGTCTATTAGAACCATTCTCATCCAAGCATCATACGATTAAATGAACCGACTATTTTGAAAGTGGCGTAAAACTAAGACCCCAAATTATTATTTATAATTCATACCTTCGAAAATGTCAATGTTTCACTAAATTTAAAACTGGTAT
This sequence comes from Columbicola columbae, assembly GCA_016920875.1. Classification (NCBI taxonomy): domain Eukaryota; kingdom Metazoa; phylum Arthropoda; class Insecta; order Psocodea; family Philopteridae; genus Columbicola; species Columbicola columbae. Next base: position 2,387,540 of record JADMLL010000008.1, read on the forward strand.
ATAAAATAAATGGCATGGCAAATGATAATGAAAGTGGTGTAAGCCTACTTGTGGGCCTCGCCATACATTTTTCTTGCTACCGTCTTATGAGTATCATCACAGAATTGATGTCTTGAAGGCACGATCGAAAACATTCATTCAGTCATTTCAATAATGATGGCGACTTTTATCAAGAGTTAGTCATAAATGATACACAGGTTCATGAAAAATTCACAATGTGCATTACGAGTTATATTATTATGACTTATAAACTGAAATCTTTGTTCATCATTACTTGAATGAGATCTCCACAAATTGTTCATTATTCATCAAATATCCCTACCAAATGCCAGTTGTACCAATACACCTGAAGGTGTTAAATTATTATTATACACCATAATGATACTAAATATCCTAAATACCAGAGGGGTTTCTTATTCCTACCCACAATTCTGATTTCCTGGGTGAAATAATCAGTACAGTCAGGTATTGGGTTAGTTACAACTGAATGAACACCTTAGGGTGAGTAACTTAGACTGAATATGTAAAGTATATTCACCAGAGATTAGTTCTCACCCACTGTACTGTTCAGTTATTTCATGAAAGCACCACTGACAAGCTATTTTCAGTTTCTATACCACGCCCCCCCTTTCTATTTTAATATATTAACTATACCTCAGAACATACACTAACGTTTTCAAACATCAAACAGTGTAACAGTCTACCTGTCTAGATCTGAAGTCTCCATCAATCTTGTTATAAACCCTAAAACCTAGTTTAGCTTCTCACTGTTGTCCCATTACTTCAAGTTAGGAGAGAATTCATTTCATAACTAATGCACAATTTTGACAAGAAATCGTTTCACAAATAAAGCACATTTACAATTGTTAAATAATTTCCTAGAGTCGCCATGTTTATTGGGTTTGATTACAAACTTTGTAACCTCTGACCCGTAAGAAGACAATCCTCACTCCATTGTAGTGATATGAAAGTATTCATCTTTTCAATATTATTTAAATTTTCTGTCGTTCTGTACCATTTTTAACATTATACACTAAACAACCATTTCATACATAATAATTATATGTATACTATGGTGTTAGTTAGATCAACTTAAAAGTCATCCATATAATTAAATTACTGACGAGTTGAAAAATTGCTAAATTTGTCATAATTCATGTACTCTTTTAAACTGACTCATTTACAAATTTATATTTTTGAATAACCAAGATTGGACTTATATCACTTTCAAAATAATCCTAAAAATTCTTATATTTCAAAATGATTTATATGATGAGTTGAGAGAAAAATTAATCCCCCATGACATGAGAGAAATAAAAAGCCAAATTTGAAAGAAACATGTGGTCGAAGTTATACCCAAACACCTGGCTCAAATAAATAAATAAAGGCTTTCTACTTTTAATTAATAAGAATTGATTGTCAATTTCTCAAGCATTGGTCTCGGTATTTGGGTTTCTAAATCCCCTCTCAATCACCCATCTAAAATGTTTTCCCCTTAAGAACTCATCCCAGACTTGTCAGTCCATTCGACTGTATTTATCTCCCTTTTTCATTGTCCTCATTGTATTGGTGAGATATTCATTCAACCGTTACAAAACGAAGTTATAAAAACTCAACATCCTGTTCCACCAATTCAATTGTGCGCAAAAGCAACATCCAACCAAGCCTTAAGAGAAAATACAAATAATCTCACATACCTTATGAGCTCTCAACATTTTCCCTTCACAGGCCAGCGTCACATCGCAAAAGCTTTCCCTCTGTAACAACTGTATGAACATAACCTGTAGATTACTGTGATGATACTTCCATCTGAGACAGTACTGCTGGGCAGAAACTTGTGATTTTATTTGCAAACTCATGTTATCTTTGTCGTTAGCGCTCATGCTACCAGGAGGAGACGATTCTGGATCAGATTCTATAGTGACTGTTGGAGTTAATATGTTTTCAACGATAATATCGTCATTCATAAAATGCTTGTTATTATCATCCTTGTTATCATCATCCCCAAATGAATTATTTATTGATTTTTCCTGAGATCGAAACTGACTGCTGCGGAAATCATAACTAGGACTATGATTTTCTTCTAAGGTATTCAACTAAAAAGAGAAACAACGTTATCACTAACACATGAAGGAGAACACATTCCAAAGCAATGTCTCCTCTTATAATATTAAATTAACTTACATTGATCATGACAAGGTTTTGATGGATTTGGATTTAATAAAATTTTTGGCTGTGAGGAGAGAACAAGTGCAGGAAACATCTCAAGGATGGTGGATTTAAGGAACTGGAATAAAACAACATACAGGAATGAGGAAATGATTTCCTTTCAGAAACATACCCAAACCTTAAGGCTTATAATGTTAGTTCCAAAACCAGAGTTTCTGTTAAGTCTCTTAACATGTTAATGAAAACTGTTATGTCTTTGCATACAACAATAATTTCATTTTGGGCATTTCACAATGATTAAAATTCACATTTAATCACAAGATTTTAAAACTAACACTATTTGTTAATTAAAAAAAAGAAACAGAGTTAGTTATATCAAGAGGTTGGTAGCAGAAAGTAAGAAATTTAAGAAAAAAACATTTTCGATCATCATGGTTTGTAAATTCAAATTGTTAAAAATTGTCAGACACTAACACATCCACTATTGGTAAAGAACTTACAATCAAATCAACTACTCAACATCCGATTAAATTCTTCCTTTTTCTGCCACCACCATCAACAAGAAAATTATCCACAAAAGAGAACTAACAATGAGAAGTATAATAGTAATGAAATAGGGCAGCGAGCATAATAGCAACTGTCTAAAAAATCACCAAGATATTAGTCGAAAGTAAAAATATTTAAGATTTAATAGACAACCTCAAGATTTATCAAACTTTCAAATATACACCTCATGAAATAAAAAAATTATAAAATGTTAATATACTGCACAACATAACAAACCTAACACCAAAGAACCTATCCAAAAAGACAAACCAGACATTCGAACTTCCAAAATTTTACCATATGACAATTTTCTGATGATATGAATGCACACGGATCATTTTGAAAGCATCCACAAAATAAACCTCTAATCACATGTGTCAATGAATGTTAATCCCCCACCCCACAACATGAAAACAAATGAAAAATGAAAAAATCACAACGAGAAATTTTGATCTTAACATTAAAAACATTGCAAGATGGCTGCCAACTTATTAGCTCACTTTTAAGGAAGTTTCTTTTTTTTATAATAAATTTTTTTGTAAGCAAAATTTTGAATTCATCCATTACCTTGATATCTGGAATATTAATAATTCTTGTGACTTTTAATTGTTTAAAAATAAATAAATAAAAAATTAAAAATTTAAAATGAAACCAAACCAGACATCAAGATAAGTTTCACAAAACTCCATATGGAGCCTGTTATATGAGTGAAATAAAAAATAAAATTTTCTACTAAGCACCTTATACACCCTTCAATAATGAAAGTTTTTTATGAAGTTGTATATTTTAAGCAGCTTTAATTGGAATTTGAATAAATAAGTAAATAAATAAATGAAACAGAAGTTTTTTTTCTACAATGAAATTCTAAGACCCTGCTCAAGAGCAATTCTACTATACACATGTAAGAATTTTTTTAACTCCTTTTTTTTCAATAATTACAAACTTGGAGATGAAGAATTTTAGAAACACTCAAAACTACTATGGGCTTTTACTTTCTGAAGACCAAGATGATTTGTAGTCAGCCTACTAGACTAAAAGAAAAAACAGACATAAAAAAAATGATCCTGACCTATAAATACTGGCAAATCTCATTGGGTCAAGGGAGAAGGGTTGATTTTGGGCTTTTTCTAGTAAAGTTGACTTAAGACATACCTCTTCATTAAAAACTAGGGTATAAGCTTTGATATCACGTCTATCTAAACGTTCATCGGCACTTTTTTCCAATCCTTGCTCTTGAAGTTGCAAATGTTTTTTACCCTTCCAGTGAGCTTTAACATCATGTAAGCCACTGTGACTCACGGAAAAAACACGTTTACATAAAATGCAGTACGCTTTTTGACTTTGGTATTTAACAGGCACTAACCATGAAGAAAATTCTTTAAACAAGCACCAGCCTGGAGTAAATTTACAAAGGCGGCGTTTACTATCCTGTGACATGTTGGAATGTTGACGTGAAGGGAAGTCTCAAATAATAAACGATATTCCACAACCAATTTTAACCGGACTCATAACACTTCAAAATGATTCATTACTGATACTTATTTCCCGTGAATTCCTACAAGAAAAACATAATTAAATAAAAAAATTTTTAATTTATCTTGTATACTTGGCGATGAACGATTATTGCCACCTGTAGTTTTTGTTTATACGTTGGATTATTGCCACTGTCAACGTTTTTCGTAATTTTCATCAATCAAACACTCTAAATTCGATATGATACAACCAAAAAATTAACTTTTACAAAAAATAATAACATAATCTATAATTTTAAACTCCACAAACGAACGAACGACTGATTTTTTCACTCGTGTGAAAATAATCCGCAAGGGGAAAACCAATTACTCAGAGAGGAATTAAATGATTTATATTCTCAATATTAGATACCGCCAAAGTAAAAAATCCTTTTCAAAAATCACAAAAACTCACGTTAAAAATTAATATGAAATTTTATAAAGAGTGATCTCCTTTTTAACCCTCCAGAACTTCGATACAATTATTCGTAAGTGAAGGAAATAATTCGAATCCAATATGGTGGCAATAGTTTCAGTGTAGCAGTTGAAAAAAAAATTAAAATCTTATATTAGCGTTAAAACTAAAACTAAATTATTTCCTGTGTGACTTTGTGGTTTTTTAACAATGTTTTTTTTTTTATCATTTTTTAAACTCACGTAATTAAGTCTGATTATCACATCATGTTTGACGAAGTTACGGCCCGGAATGAAATTACGCGGGAATCGCCGCCATGTTGTAAAACAATTGAACGTCGTTTTAGAGGTTTTTTAGTGATCTATTGAAGATGTTTTTGTTTTTTTAATTTTTTGCTTTCATCATAACATGATTGATTCGATAAAAGGAGCTGATTTTTTGTAAAATTTCTAAGTCGTAAGTTTTTTATTCATTTTCTCTTATGATAAGATTTTTTTTCCGAATTTTTGTATCCCCCACTCCTTCCCTAAGTTAAGAAGGAAGCCGCTATTAGGCTGCCATAGGGGAACGGATGAGGGACTTATTTTTTTAATTAAAGTATGCTATATTGCCACGTTTTTTGTTTCGTTTTAATCGTCAATCGATTGGAAAAATGTTTTTGAAAAATCTTTGCTAAACACTAAAATGGATTTTTAATGCGTTTGCGGAAAATGTGTAATTACAATGATGTCATGGTTTAACGTGGAAAAAAATGGATGTATGCTTAAGTATCATTTTTTAAATGTAATTAGGGTTGCCAAGTCTGAGGAAAAAATTGCCAAATTATTGCTTAGTGTGCAGGAAACGAGTGTTCATAATTATTATTAGGCCAGTTTTTTTTGTGAGATATTTTTTCGGAGAGGCAAGGACAACTATTGGAATTTGCTTCTTTTTGAAAGAAGAAATATTTCTGATTGGAGATTGTTGTTGTTGTGGCGGTTTGAGGATTTATAAATTAGTTGTCTTGATCTGGTTTTATGACTGATCCTGCATAATCTGTCACTTTGATTTGATTTTTTTAGGTTTTGGTAAGATATTCTTAACTGTCACATGAGTGATTGGGTTTTGGTGTCATGATCTGTCAACTTCTGAATTTTTTGAGGGGTGATTTTAGAAAGTTGACTACTTTTTTGGTTTTTTTAGCTGATTTTAGCCCCAAGGAATTAAGAGAATTTGCCTTTGGTATCACTTTTGAGTTGAGTTTTGGCTGATGTCACCATTTTGAGTTGTTCTGTTAGGTTACATATAGGTCATAGTGATGGGAAGGTTTCAACTACCTTTCATATTCATATGTAGCACTTAGTTGTTGTGTCTTGTCATCTTCCTTTAGTATCATTAATTATTTAGAACATTTTGTGCATTTTTTTTACCTTTCCAGGCAAATGTATGGTGGTCTGTATGATGGTTAACTTAAGAAGTGTTCTTTTCTGTCTCAAGCTAAGCAGTTTTGGAGACTCTTGAGGATAACACTCCTCACAGGTTCTGTCGCTCTTACCATCTGGGTCTATTTTAAGTCCAACTCATTCAGGGTCTGGTTCATTTGGTGTAGATCTCAGCGTTGGTTAATCTTCTGGTTTCTTAGTAGTTCCCATTTCTGTAACCTACCTTTTGTGTTCATTGTGAGAGGAGGAATATCCATCAGCACCATAACCACTTGTCATGTACCTTCAACAGATCCTTTACACCATTCTGACATCACTAAAATTTGTGGTTGTGGAGGGTTAACGCTTAGATTGTGTTGTTCTGATGTTTTTGATGAAATGGTCTCTGTGTTAGCTACTTCCAATAAAAATATTTTTCCAAAATCAAAGAAAAATTCTCCACTTCTCTGTTGGGTGTAAAAAACGTTTGAAAATGATTTCTGAATGATTGAGTGTATAAAATGTAAAAACATGTAAAATGTTTTCATACATAATCATCAAGCTAACGATGCGAAAATAAAATGGAAATTACCCAAAATTGATTGAGAAAATGATTCCAAAAACAAAATGGAGGACACAAAAAAAGAATTTTTGGCCTCTCTATTATTTTTGGGCAAATATTTTGAATGTACACAAACTTTAATGAAACGAAACGGTTCAAACAAATCAGATACTTTTTCCTTTGTACTTGCAAATGTTGGCAGCCCCCGCTTTTTCACGTATTTCACAAGTTTTTCTTCTTCTTTTTTTGTTTAATTTACCTTGAAGTCGAAATTTTCTAAGTAAAAAGGTAAAAAAAAAGTCTGGGCCCGCTCTCACGGACAACCAGTTTTGGTTTTGGGTAAGTCGAGCTTCCGCCATCTTGAATTTGAATGTTTTTAAAGGGAGGAGGAGGGAGGAGGGAGAGAAAGGAAGATGAAATAGTAAATCATTTTTAATTTATATATATATAATTTATTTTTTAATTGTTTAAATTAATTTAATTACATTTCCCTGAGAATTTGGTTTTTGGTGTTGTTACTCGTTTTCCTTTTCTTTGAAGAATGTCTTCTGGGGAATGTCACATCATTTTGAATCTAGAAAAGAAATTTCCAAAAGTGGTTTGAATCATCAAAAACCTAAAAGGTATATAAGTTAATTATTAATATATTATATTAGGATTCGATTTTTATCGCTGCAGGATGATTTGCTGTCACTTTCTTCGGTTTTGTGCTTTTTGCAACTCGATCGTTTGTAAATTGCCGTTGTTAGTTTGGATGTTGCCCTTCGTTCTAGGACAACATCTTAGTCTTTGGGTTTTTCTGTCTTTGTTCTTGACTCTTCTGTGTCGTACATACTCTTGTTTTCATTAATTCAGTCACGTGTCATCGCCCACTACACTGAGTTTTAATTCACCATCTTGATTGATCTAAATATGTTCGATGATGCAGTTCCTGGTTTTGCGATCACTATCTTTTGGAGTGGTTTTGGTTGTTAGATTTCTCAAATTTTAGGAGAGTTATAAGAAAGAATTGAACGGGAAGATAGCGGAATTAAGAAAGAAAAACAAAAGACTAGAGGAGGAAGAATGAGAAATAACTGAATTAAAATGAGCAAGAGAGATAGAAGAATATAAATCGGTTGATATCACAAAATAAGAAAGAAAGACAGATAGATAGAAAGAGACGACCTGTCTACCTCAAATTTCACTTTCCAACCACCTAGGACTCATTCATCAGGAGCGCGACTCTCGGTTACTGTTACAGGTGCCAACACGAAATGTCTAAACAGATAACCATCCTACTCCTAATGGGATCGTGGTTGTGGTTGGTGTCATCTAAACCCCGTCCGAACATCGTGTTCATTCTGACGGATGATCAAGACGTTGTTCTCAACGGATTGTCTCCAATGACAAAAACGAAAAGATTGATAGCAGACAAAGGTGTCACGTTTGAGAACGCCTTCGCAACTACTCCCATCTGTTGCCCAAGTCGGAGTTCTATATTAACGGGTTTGTACCTTCATTCCCACAACACCGTCAACAATAGTCTTTCAGGAGGTTGTGCCAGTTCAAGATGGCGTCATGAACACGAGTCGAAGACCTTCGGCGCCGTTCTCAACAAAGCCGGATATCGAACGTTCTACGCCGGGAAATATCTTAATAAATACGGTTTGAAGAGATCGGGTGGAGTCGAACACGTTCCTCCAGGTTGGGATTGGTGGGTGGGTTTGGTTGGTAACTCTGTTTATTACAACTATACTCTTTCCGTGAACGGAAGTGCCGTTCGTAGAGGCGATGAGGAGACGGATTATTTAACGGATGTGATTAAGAATTATAGTTTGGACTTTTTGAACGAGGGATACGTTCGGAATAATCCGTTCCTGATGGTCATATGCCCTCCTGCTCCGCATGAACCTTTCACTCCTGCCAACCGTCACAAGGGTGCTTTTTCAGGTTTGAAAGCGCCCCGGACTCCGAGTTTTAATTCACCATCAAACGGAACGAAACACTGGTTGTTAAGACTCCCTCCGGATGTCCTACCACCGGGAACTGTCGATATGGTAGACGAAGTGTTTCGGAATCGTTGGGAGAGCCTTCTATCCGTCGACGAACTCGTTCAAGACATCATTACCAAACTAGAAGTTGTCGGCGTTCTCAACAAAACGTATATACTCTTCTCTTCCGATCATGGTTTCCATCTGGGACAGTTCGGATTGCCTTGGGACAAACGTCAACCCTACGAGACGGACATTAGGATACCGTTGTTGATGCGAGGTCCGGGTGTTTCTCAATCAACCGTTCGAGATATTGTTTTGAATATAGATTTCGCAGCGACGATTTTAGACATGGCGGCTGTACCTGGAGGGAAGCGATTCGGTGACGGGAAGTCTTTTTTACCCGCCGTTAATTCACTACCTAACGGAAGCGGAAATAGACGTTTTCTAATCGAATACAGAGGCGAGGGGAGTGGTGATAATGTAGAATGCTACCAGGATCCGAACGTCAAACTTTGCACGTTTGCTACTTCGTGTAAGTGTTTCGACGCCAGGAACAACACGTTCACGTGTCTAAGGCGAAGTTCGGAAGAAACGGACGACATTTATTGCGAATTCGAGGACAGTGAGAATTTTGAGGAATATTACGACTTGAAAAAGGATCCAAATCAGATGAATAATCTAGCAACTAGCGTGAACACGTCTGTTCCAAAAAGGATCCTCGAACGCTGCAGAGAAATCATGCGATCGAAGAAGGCTGTGGATGAGTGCTTGATCGACGTTTAGCTTACGTACTAAAATTAACGTTTTGCTTGACGACGGTTTTCTCCTTGTTTTATGTTTGGAGCGTGTAGTACAATTTATATACTTATACTACCCGTTTTACGATTTATTTACTTATTTATTGGGTTTTAAGCCAGGTGAGTGTGCTTAGACGTTTTTGTGTGAGCCGGAGAAGACGCTGGAGACCACCTGGAGGTAGACCTGGAGGTGGTCGGAGGTTGTTAAGAACCCCAGGAACCTGTGACGAGAGTAAATAGATAATGGAAGGAGGAGATGAGTTTTTTTACCAGAGGAAGCCGTCACTGGTTGAACGCAGAGAGAGAGAGAGATGGATGTGGAACAGTAGATGAAACTAAATGAAGTTAACTGTGAAACCAGATGAAACCAAAATAACTAAGTTAACTGAGGTCGAGTCTTGATTTCGTGTTCCTTTGTGAAAGTCCGTTGTTAGCTGTGGGAGAGGAGAGGATATGGTGGTGTGACGGTGGGGGAGACAGCAGAACGGAAAAGTCGATGATCGAATTAAACCTAATCACCGGAGTCTTTTTTTTCTGTCCTTGGGCGCGCGTCTGCCCACCAATCGCCCAACGCGACGAAAATCCAATCTCGTCTTCTTAATCTGATCTTCTAATCTAAGCCTACGCCCGGCTTTGTGTTTTAGGCTCGCGAAACGTCGCCCAGGTTTTTAATTTTTGGCAAGAGGATACTCCCTCGAAATCATTGTGATTGTTCTTCGTCCGGGATAGTGGTAGAGCCTGATGTCGGGTGTCAAGAGATTGTTTAAATTGCGCATAGTTGACTCCTGGGAAATTTTAAGGATCTTTTGGCTGTAACAAACGGATAATGTTGATTCATTTTTACTAGTGTTTTATTTTTAGGACAAGCAAAAAACTGACTAATTTCCATCTATTTCCACTGGAACAGGTCTAAACTTGTAAAAAAAAATTACAAAATCCAACGCTCCTTTTAGGTACAACTAGGAAACTGGTTCTTTTCCGTCATTTACTGTAGCCAGAGAATTATAGAGTGCCATTGTCCTCTTTTGAAGACAATGGGATAAAACAGGTTAAGTTTGAACTCATTAGTCAGCTGAATTTATGTTCTCTTTCAACTTCTTTTTAGTATGATTTACGTTTGTCTTCTGATTTTTTAGGTTGGTAATTTGTCCTGATCAGTTATCGTGCTATAGTGCTTTCAGCCTTGTCAGGTTACTTAACCTACTTTTTGATTATTTCTAAATGTTACTTACCCGTTTTCCTCCTGTTTTGATGTCTTCTGTTGCCTTTGAGGTGGTGACGTGAGAAGGGTCATTTAAGATCGATAGTTGCTGCTAAGGCGCTGGTACCAACTGCTGTTTTTATAGAGGGAAATGCATTTAGGCACCCCTGTCTCGTGAGCCGAGAACAGGGAGTGTGGGACTCCTCTGGTCTTGTTGACCAAAGACTACCCACTAAAACCCTCTCTAGAACCACTTCTGACAACCGTGGTTCAGACTATGGCATGGGTCACAAAAGTCCGGAAGGGAAGTGAAACCTGGCAAAGAGGTTTTTGAGAAACACGGACAAAGAGGCAGAGAGACTAAAGAAAACAAGAAACAGAAAAACCAGAGGACGGTTCCGGTTTTTTTGAACACATTGATTTTCCGTGACTTTTTTTTGGCCGGATCGTTGGTAACACTGAACCGAGACAAAGAGTTTGTCTTTGGAACCGTCAAGGACACGCTCAGGCATTCACATCTTTCGATTCCGATCTTCTCATTTGTTTTATAAAAGCCTCTTTCGGCTTTTTAAGAAGACAGACACTTTTTTTGGCATCTCGCGGTTGTGCGGGGGGCGGAAGGGGACTTGGAGGGAGGTGGAACGTGACCACATTTTGTTTCTTTTTTTGGTTTTCGGTGTCGCCTCTCGAGTGCGAGGTCAAGGAAATCTCTCGAGGGAAATAATTTTCCGCGTTGCGTATGAAAAGAGAATTTTTTGTAGTTTTATGAATTTTTGGGGGTGAGGTGAGATGGTGGCTCTCGTCGATCAAGGCTTTTTCTGTTGTGATTGATCTTTGTGTCTTTGTTCCTCTTTGTCTTCTCCTGTTGTCATTTTCCCCATTGTTTTAGTTGTTGTTTGCATTCCCCTTTTGGAATTGTCTGTGATGGCGTTATTCATCGTCCAATTTGTCTTCTTTTCTTTCTGCCTCATTTGTCACACTTCTTCCTTATTGTTTTCCCTTTGTGTTGTGTGTCTTTATTGAATTTTTTTTATCTATCATCTCTTCGTTATCTTGTTTTTGGAGTCTGCTCCCGTATTTTGGACTGTTTCCTTTATATTTTCCCCCGTTTTCTTGTTGTTCTTATTACAGGACCGTTTCGAAAAGTTGTCGAAGTATTCAATATCAGTTGCAAACTATTTTCCAGTCAGCTTCGATATACCTTTGCCAATGCACCTGAATATCCTAAAGGCGTTATCTTAGTCGCCAGTTAGGGTTGCCAGCTACAAAAATCATTCCGGAAACTTTTGGGACAGACTCTGTATTACCCTCCTTTATTTGAGAGGAATACTGTTTCTTTATCAAGATTTATAGCTCTGTATCAAGTTGTAAGAAGGTATTACTCGGAGGAAGAATTTTAGATGAGAAAAAGCAATTTCGTGCACGAAGACACATGCCAAAATTACGTAAAGAAGAAGAGGAGGGGAAGAGAACGAAAAGAACAAAAACTTGATGTTCAAAACATTAAAAATTTATTTTGTAATGTTCTGCAGGCGAAATAGCGTTTTGATCATGCGAGAAAGTAGATAGGCAAAGGGAGGACTAGGTAGAAGGAGAAAGAAATAGAAATATAAAGGAAACGCAAAATTTCTGCAACAAGACGAAAGACCGAGACGACGACCCCCGTCTTAGAAAAGAGATTGTATTCTAGACACGACTTTGATTTATGGCTGTGAAAATTATGGGCAACGGAACTCGACGATTATGTTGTTTAGTGTGTGTCTTCGTGCTTCGATTGTCAGAACCTTCCAATCAGTCGAAGACGCATTTAACCCCGAAACTGCGGTGTATGACCGTTTACAGTCACGTGTCACGGATTTTTTGATGAGTGTGTGACCTTCTCTCTCTCTCCTCCCGTTGCGTCGCATCTTCAGAGATGTTTTCATTAGGATCTGAGAGGTTTTCTTTTCCGGTTTTGGATTTATTAGTGTGTGTTGAAAACGGTTTGGCAGACGTGGCAACGGATTTGGCAACATCGCCATGATGATTTTGGTTTTTATTTTGTAATTGTTGATCGATGTGGGTGAAACGTCATCGACGGAGATTTTGGCTTCGAGGACAAGGTGAACAAGGATTCCTTTTCTATATTGTGTTGGTCTATGATGCGAGATGAGTTCTGTTTGTATCTTTGTTGAGGTTTGGAGTTGAGTACCAACTGTCTCTACTTCCATTTGTGCTTTGAAGCATACCTCGTATTTAAAATGTTTCGACAAGCTTAAAGGGACATAATTACCGAACTTGCATTCATAGATGAGCAATCCTGTCGTTTTGTACAATACAAAAGATCCACCATCACACAAATCGGCCTAATTCGATAATTCATTCGATTCCCGGTGAAGTGTTTCTTAAGTCAGATAACTATGGTATTGTGATTACAAAGTTATGATCGTGAATTTGAACCCTTTATATCGAGGAATGAAGATTCAAATGCTTAACACGCCACTGATAGTTTATATAATAAGGGCAAGGGCGAGGGAGTGGTGAAAGAGTGGGCCTCCCCCCAAAAAAAATTTTGTTTTGTTGCTTCAAATTTTCGTTATCTGTTTGTGTGGGTCGTCACTCTGGCACGAGCTCAACATTTCCGCCATATTTTCGGGGGCCGTTTTCATTCCAAAATTTAAAATTAGGTAAAAAATTTGGGAGCCATTTGAAAGACAAAAATTACCGTTTCCGATTGATGTGGGAATGATGACCTACCTTCCAATAGGCTCTTGTCTACATCATTCCCAAAACTATAATTTCGGTTCTGCAATTTGATGGCTTAAACGATTTTTTAATGTCTTCGGAGAAATTGTTCGTTACGCTTGCGTACTTAGTTTGTATTTTTTACATTTTCTTTCTTTTATTGAGGTGAAAGTTTAATACTCTTAAACTAAAGTTACTCATTTGAGATACATAAGAGACCTAAAATTACTTAAACCTATTTGGAGAGACTTGCTGACGATGATGGAAGCGTGGATCCAAGGTCAAGTTACGTTGCCAGTGAAGGTAGTGGTTGTGGTATATCAAATGCTACACAACCAGCTAACCACACTGCCAACACACCATGACCACTCCTTCCTGTTGAGTGTGCCTGACTGCCAGTCCAAATAAATGCTGTCGGTGTACCTAAACATTTTGTTAAAAATTTGTTTCCAAAACAATTTAATATTATATCTCAGTATTATTATATTCTGTATAGAGAATTAGTTGAGGACGAGGAAAAGAGATTGAAAGAGAAAATCAGTTTTTCCAGTAAGAGAAATGTCCACTCGAACAAATAGAAAAAAGAACGTAAAACAAACAGAGCGAAAAGAAAATCGGGTTATCTTTCCCTCTTCCTCCTTCCTCACTACTTCCCCATACACCATACTAACTCGCCAACCGGAAATAGGAAGTTAAACTGATATGAAACAAAACAGAAAATTTGAAATAAAATAAAATCGACATCCACCTCTCTCACCGTGTAATGGTTTTAATTAGTATGACAGCTTTGGGAAATAGGGGCTAAACTTTTTTCTTTTTCTTTTTTCTGAGTTTCTGGTTTTATTTGAAAATTAAAAAAAAAATGAAGGAGGCTTTTTGCAAAAGAAAATAAAAATTGAATTATTCATTGACAGAATTAACCCTTCCTCTCTTTACCTCCTCAAACCGTGTTCGAAAATCCCACAAAACCTCTTCCCTTCACTCTCCTCTGAATCTGGCTTCTCCTTTCTTCTAAAAGGTTATTGTGACGTCACGTTCGAACCGTTATTTTCAGATTTTTTTTTAATTAACTTCCTACTTCCTCCCGAATTATCGAATCATTAATTAAAGCTAAGTAATTAATCATTTTATAAAATTGTAGATTCTAAAAAGGGAAATTTTTTTTACACTGGCCATTATAAAACTTTTAAAAAATTTAATTTTAGACCAGAAAATTTATTTAAAATTTTGTTTAACGAAGGTTCGCCAAAATTGTTAAATTTATTAGTTTGGCATCGGTTTAAATGTTTGTTTGTACGAAGAAAAGAAAAGAAAACTAAAATTTTTTTTAGATTTTAGATCATAATCGACAAAACTTCTTTCCTCTCACTGATAAATTACAATTTTCAAACAACGCGGGCTTTTTTTTTTGGTTTATGTTATTATTTATTTACTCTATGACATTTCCCGAGTATGCAATCATGGTTATTACAGTCAATTAAAAGAGCAAAACAAAAAATTTCCCTGAGGTCACCTTCAATTATTACAAAACAAGAAATGAAAAAACCAAAAATCAAGATGGCGGCCAAGTTTTTTTTTACCAAATATTGCTGATGTGGTGTGGGTGATGATGATGGACTTCTGACTGGAAGCTGAGATACCACCAGCTGTGTTCACTTGACTGAAAATATGAAGTCAACACAGGATGATACCCGGTTTCTAGCCAGCTCTCTTCTTTCTTCTTGTCTGAAAACCTGAAAATGTTTTCGTAAAACCAACGGAAACACTATCTTAGTACAATGACCTGTTAAAGGTACACACTTGTAACAGCAACAACCAAAAAATAAAGAAACATCTTCCATGATAATTAAACACACAAACACTTTTTTTAAAAATTATTTCTCTTAAAAACGACTTCTGTTTGTTTTTGATTTTTTTTTTTTTAATGCAAACGTACGCAAGCGTAACATGAAGATGGCGTCCGCCATGCGAATAATGACTTTCGACTTTTATTTGTTTATTTATTTATTAACTTGGACAATATTTTTGATGACGGATACGAATTCTGTTTCTATTCCAGCCGGTGGATGATGATGAAAACCGGTAATAAATAATGGAGTCGGGTGTTGTGCGCATGCGCAGTTGGGAAGGGAATCCCATTTATTATAGAATGGGAAGTTTTCTTAGACATCGATGTCCTTTTTGTCTTTGTCACGAAATTGTAATAAAGATTCTTTTACCTGTTAATATTTGATCGTTGCTTTAGATTCTAGAACAGAAGAAGGCGGTGTGGGAGGTGGTTGAGGGGGCTTAGGAAGACGGATGAATGGATGAAAGGGTACCTGACAAGTAAAAGGTTCTGTTTTGTGTTGGAGGGTTTGAGTTTTAGTTTCTGGCACCAAGTGTTGTGTAGCTCTTGATAGTTCTTCTATACTTCTCTAGTTGGTAGTCCTCTGTTTGTAATGTGATTACCGGAAATGGAGGCACAGCATTCACTGAGTGGAAAACTGTTTGAAAAACCTGAAAGGAAAAGAGAAAATAGTATTAACACTGTTACTGCCACGAGTTACGATAACACCAGACTACAACCCAGTGGAAAATCGGGCTCCTCAAGGGAATCGGTTTGATGTCTAATTAAAATTTCCCTGAAATCATCTCCCTCCAACAGGAGAGGGGGCTGTAGAATGCTGTCGCCTCGTCTTTCTAACTATATCCTGCCGAAATCATGTCTGCAAAACCCAAATAAGCGATGAGATGGGTTAAATCCCCCTCACCCCACTCTCATTCCGACAATTAATTTAAACAGGATACCGTCAAGTAATGATCGAATGATAATGATAAATAAATATAGAAATAAATAAATAAGTAAACAACAAAAAAATCTTTTTTTCTAATTTCCGTGGGCCTGAATAAGTGGAAAAACACGATGACTTTGCAATAAAAAGATTCTGACGCCATGACACTTGCCACGTAAAAAGATTTTTCCATTTCTTCTAAATAAATAAGAAGCGAATTTTTTAAAAATATTATTTTCTTGAAATTCTGTTTTTGAAAGGTTTTATTTAAAAGAAAAATTAATTTTTTTCTCCACCATTGTCTGCCTCCTTTCTCCCCTGAAAACGTGTTCGAGAATTCAACAAAACCCTTTCATTCATTCTCGTTTGAACCGTTTTTAAATTCCAAACGGTTATTGTGACGTCACGTTCAAGTCGGTAATTTTCGAAAATTTTTTTCGGATTAAATACAAATCCGTCTCTTCTCGAATTAACGAATCATTAGTAAAAGCTCGATAATTGATCATTTATATAAATTTGAAGGCTTCGAATGTTTTTTTGACTTTTTACCTTAAAATTACAAAAAGAGATGATAATTGGGAAAATGGGAAACGCAAGATGGCTTTTTCGAGTTTACCCGGGGCAGGGGGGAGATTTCTCAAAAAACCGGAGCTTAAAAGAGTAAAAATATAACAAGCGCATATTTTGCCGTGGTGGGAAGGATTTTCAAAAACCATCTTTTTGCGGTTTTTCCTCCCAAGTTATGGTATGTTACGTCCTTCATAATGGAAGCGGCTTTTTTATTTTTGTTTGTTTTATTGCGATGTTCTAAATGCTTTATTTTAAGTTATTTTAGTGTTTTGTACCGTGTTCATAAATTCAGCGTAGATTGGATTTTTGGATTTGTAGCTGTAGGAAAAACAACGGTGAGAAAGAAAGAGATAGATAAAAAGTCTATCTTCTTAACAACTTTTAAAGATGAGTACTTCCGGTTAGTTCAAATCCCTTTCATAAAGTTGTTTCCTTAATATATTTGATCAACACTGAAAAATACTACCACAAGATCAACAACAGGGACTGTCCCAAAAATTCCTGGAATGCTTAATTGTAGTTAATAACATCGAATGTCGGAATAGTTAGATTTTGAAACGAGTATAAACTGCTTTTGAAATAACGATTTTTAAAAAATCAGTCCTGGAACTTTGGGACAGTGCACATGCTTCACGACAATTGGTTGTGACAATGGTTCCGGTTGACAAACAAAAGTTCCGGTACTAACCAAAGACAGATAGACAGGCTGGCAAACGAATGAATATGACAAAAAGGATCTTCAAGGCAAAAATTTGCTCACTTTGGCTGGGAATTTTTGAATTCCATGTAAAAGTCAACAATGGACAAGAGACCGACTACTTAGCGGGTTTCACGTCAGGTACTTCCGGTTAGATAAACCCGACCATTAATTCCTGTTCTAAACGAAACAAAGAAAGACAGACACGGGGAAATCACAAAAACGCTACAACGAATCACAGGAAAGATCTCGAATTCAACTTGAACACACCTTAAAGACGGGAAAATGGCTTCCATTCGTTAATTTTCCATTGAGGAAAACCTTTTTTCCTTATCCTCCTCGCCCCTGCCTTCCTCTCACCGTCAAGGGGGTCAAAAAAACCATTAATTGATAACGAGTAAAAGAAAAAAAAGAAAATTGAAATGAGTCATTTCGAATCAAAGTGAGTCAATGTTTTCAGCACTCATATATAATGACCGTGACGCCATTAAAGAAAAAAATCGTTGAGTGACAAAAAAAAGGCAACGCTAAAAAAAAAGAAAGAAATATGTAACATATGCACATTAGTTGACCTTTACAAATTAGTTACGGGGTCGACTATAAAAGAAAAACAAAAAATAAAACAAAACAAAAAGTTTTTTTTTGTTTGCGATCGAAACGACAAGTGCGAGAGAGAAATGCATTCAAGTTCAAGGTGATTTGTTAAGAACGGCTGTCGCCAGGGGACAAAAGCATATCCTTCGGTTCGAGAATCGATTCATCGATCGATTAATTGCTTTTTTTTATCCTTATTTGACGACACCTTTGTAACGGTTTTACGAACACCGTCTCATTTTGTTTTTGTTTTCGATTTGATGCCTAAACGATTTTTTTGATTTTTCAGTCACGGTTTAAGGATTTAAAAGTTTTAGTAATCCTTTTGCACTCGAGAGGAGACTATCGCTCGTCAGTTGGGTTGACACGCAAATTTGATGCGTGAATATGATTGTTTTTGGTTTGCTTCTTTGAAGCAAGTTTCTAATTTATTATTATAATTTTTTTAATCTTTTGATTACGGTATAATATGATACCTTGAAAATATACTTTTTTGAATGGTGATGGAATTGTTTTATATGAAACTACTTCGCAAGCACTAACGTTATCGAAGTTAGTTGTCGTGGCGGGAGAAAATTAGGGGACTAAAGCTAAAGCAAGCCCTTGGCAATATTGTAATTCCGGGCCTATTATCCAGTCATGACACATACTCTGCGTTCTATAGTCTCCCTTTAAAGCATATAGTATAGGCGTATAGTAATTCTATTTAATTATTGAGTAAAAAAAGGAAATATACAATATAATATAAATGTACAATTACATTACATAATGTACAAGTACATAATAGTTTAAACCTAATTTCAGGGCCCCAAGAATTAGGGGTCCTCTGTGGCCTAGGCCTTAGTCCGCACCTACACACGAACAGCGTGATATTAGTAAATATTACATACGCGTACAAGATATCTTTTTCATGAATACTGCTCATCTCCATACAAAATATATTTCATAAATAATGCACACACACCCGGGACTAATTGTCTTTCATACTTTCATTGAAACCCATTTCATAAATAATGCACACATACGTAGGACTACCTTTCACATGTAATGGACAAGATCTCGCGGATAAATTCTTCAAATGTTGCACAACATAGGTTTGCAGGTTCGTTCATGCCAATAAAAGGTTAAATTATTCGATTAGGGGTTTAATTAATAGAAGGCGGTGAAAATACATCGTTTTGGTTTTAGAGATGTAATTTGTGATTAAGACCAACTTTTTGTTGGTTGTTTTTTGGCGTTTTACTCAGGCAGAAGCTTTTTTGATTAGGTTCAAAAAGGAAAGGAACCAAGTTAATAGTGATTATGGCTGTTTTGAAACCCGTACAAGGTTTGGAAGGAGGTGAGGTAATAATAAAAAACAACAAACATGGAAAACTCTGGAACTGGAAAATGTTTAAACATGATGTTTCGTGACGTGAAATGGTAGATTTTCTTTTTTATCTACTAGCTTCTCTATCTCACATTTGGGGAAAACCGCCTTCTTTCAAATCCACCGCCCTCATCTTCACATTTTCCCATCTTTGTAGTTTTATTTTCTATTTCCTTTCCTTCCCCCCATGGGACTACTTTTCCTTTCCCATTACTAACGCCTGTTGATGTGTTCCTAGACTGTTATTACTTCCGCCACTTTTTTTTCTTGACGTCAGTTATGTTTTTGTATGAGCCCAATTCTCTTTCAAAACAAAAATCTTTAATTTCAGTCGCTGGGAATCTTCCAAAGACAGCCAATTTATGGGGAAACCATTCATCCAGCAGCAATTGAGGTTGATAATAAAGAGAAAGGTACGCAAACATCTTCCCTCTTACACCCCCAGCCTTTAGAAAAAAAATTATTTTTCAAAGTAAAATTTTCAAAAACCAGTATGGCGTTCGTTCCTTTTCTCTCCTCGAAAAAGTTACAAAAGGCTTAAAATATTTAGTTCAAAAAAATTCAAAGGAAACATGATATTGCGTCGAAAAGCTAATTAAAATGAGGATCTCAAAGGTCGTAGCAAACGTTTTTTATGAGTTCTCGTTTTGAATTCCTAGAAGAGAAGAACGAAGGGAAATCCAATCACGAAAGGCAGTGGAATGAGAATTGATGGAAATATTTGTAGAATACTCGTGGAAAACGAAAACAAAAAGTAGAACAGAATTTGATGAATAAATAAACAGAGCAGAAGAGAGGAAAAGGAGGGTGGGAGAGGGGAAGGTAAAGCATTTGGATGGAAAATGAAAACAAAAGAGAGAAAAATCCTGTGGAAAATGGGTCAGAGCCTGAGGAAATCCCAGTTCTGAAGGCAAACAACAAACAATAGAACAAAAAAATTTTTTTTCCATGACGAGGGTAAGGATTTGTTCTTTTCGTGTTCCCTACCGCCATCTTTCTTTCACAGTTAAAGGACTGATAGTTCATAAAGATACCCAATCCAACACCCAGTATATTAGTTATTAATCTCGAATACATGGATGTGAGATGTCCACCATATCCTCTCGCCCTTTCCACAGTCACATGCAACCTTTCGACAGTAATCGCGAAAAACCATTGTACTGTTGTAGTCTGACGACATAGTTATTTGAAAAACAATTAACAAGAGACAGAAGTGGATTTTCTTTAACTGAGAAAGTTTTGAGAAGTTTTTCCCACTTCCATCCCCGGGAGATGCTTATCAAATGTCCAACGTTTTTCGCATTTAGTTTGTCATTTTGACACTAGAGTCGTTGCGGTAGTTTTCATTCAACAACCTGAATCCAGTTTTTTCTTTCTTAACTTTTCTAAATGGAAAACAGGAACTCAAGAACTCACCCACGTCCATAAATTAGACCTTCTTCACACCTTTCCGGAGAGTAGGGCTACCGGTTCTGGATACCGCCATAAAAAAGTGAAAAACAAATTTGCAAAAAAATTTTTACGACCGTCTCTTCTCTTTTCCTTCTTCCCTTCTTCAGGCGTGTTCTGAAATCACCCGACCCGATTTATTAACCAATTTTGACCATTTTATCCGGTTCACGCATGAAAAAAAAATTTTTCTTAAAAGCTTTGCAGACTTCGTAGTAGTTGACACGCTGCGGACTTTTTATCTTATCATCTTTGATTATGTATGTAAATAAATCTTTCAATCACAAGAAAAAAACGGTTGGCTTCCTTGAAAGTTTAAATGGCTTCCTCTCCTCCACTCTGTACTTTCTTTGGTATTTTGTCGTTTGTGCGACAAATTTCCCTCACCTTCCCTCCGAATTTCCCTACATGTTTGGTACGAACCATCATCTCTATGGCCGTTTTCTCGTGACTATCGACTAGGTCAGAGCTCGGCAAAGTGCGGCTCTTTTACTCTTTGACTGTTGGTCTTGTATAAAATGTTTAGTTCATGCCCGGAAAATTTTTTATATGAGGTCTCTCTACTAGCGTGCAATATCCATTAATGTAAAACATAACAAATTACTATTAATAATATATTATAATATAAATGCAAAGCTATAGGCTACTGAGCGACATTTATTAGATTTATGACACTATGTGCACTATGTATGAAATTATTTCTACTTGTATGCCATAAACTTATTATGTAAACTCATAATTATATGTATTATTTATGAATATTTTTTAGGACTTTTTGTATTGGACTAGGTTTCCGTCATATTTATTTTTTCTATTCGTTGAGTACTTGTTTTTTAGCCTTTTTTTTTTTGACTCTTGATTTTGATTGGATCGGGGGACAAAGAAACAGGAAAAACAATTTTGTCTGTGTTAAAAGTTACGCACGGTTGAATACCTGATACCTTAACAGTCATTTTGTGAGATTACAAGTTACCAACACGGTATTGTTCCACTATTTCCGTTTCCTTCGTTGGAGGAAATTCATTTTTTGTAGAGTGATGGAAAAGTAAAGAAAAGTTTTCAAAAAGCCGTTCGGAGTATGGCAGAACTGGGATGAAGAGACGGAAATCATGAATATAAAGCTCAAAATAATAAATAAGAATTAGAGTTAAATTTAAAAGGAATTAGCGTTTTCGGGTGATGTTAATAAAATTTGTCAAATTGGCTGAATTTCCTTTTTCTGTCTCTCTTCTCATCCTCTGGTATTCTGTAAGCGAAGCTCCCTCTCCATATCTCCCAGATTCCGCTCTTTTCGGATTAAATTACGACAAAAAACAAGAAGCCAAATGAAATTTAGCCTCGAATATTTTGACTCAAAGGTATTTCTTTGATTCTGAAAGACAGAAAGTGTCCCAAGGGATTGGAAAAGGGGATGAAAAGGGTAAAGGGGTTGAAAATTTCAGTTTTAAGGCTTTTTTCAAAGTGAGAGAGAGGGTTGTATGTTGTTGAAAAGAATGCTGATATCATTTTCAGAGAGAAACCTAAATCCTAGCCAATGGGAATACCTGATAGGACCGAAATCACGGATGCAAAACTCGATTCGCATGCGCGTTCAAGGACACACGTCTAAATTGGGTCTGGTGAGCGCGACCGTGAAACGAACAAAAATTTTTCACAGAATTCGGCTGGACGAACCTGAATCAGGTTTCTACCGATTTTTGTTTTTGAATCTTGAGTAGTTCCCATCTGTCTGTTGATCTTTCCGCCATTTTGTTTGTTCCTCTTAATTCATTTGTATTTTTTTTCTACCTTCTACCTCTCATTTCTACTAACAAACCATTTCCTTACTGGAATTCAGTGTGTTGATCTCAAACCTTTTATAAAATGACAGGCATGTTAATATTCTTTAAACCAGGTGAAACGTTTTTTGTAATTTTCAAATAGTAAAAATTAAAAAAAAGTTTAATTAAACATCAGAGATTTGCCGGAAGGCTCTGAAAAGCTGAGACAAACAGTTTTCTGTTGGTCCAAGTGGATTTCCCTCGCAAGACTGATTTTACACGTTTTACACAACGGTATAAAATGGTTAAACAGTGGCGTAGCTTGACGAGATGAGATGAAGTCCAAGTCTTTTCAAATCTTCCTCCTCCACGTCTGCCTTCAAGCACTTTTAATTAAGCCTTTCACATTCATAATTAGTTGTCTTCCACTTTTGATGTACCTGTACCAAGTTCTTTTGTTTTGGCCATGTTCCAAATTATGAGAAGCTGTCTTCTTTAAAAGCTTGGAAAAGTTTAAAGGTAAAATGGAAGTATTTAATAAAACACGGGAAAAGTTTTTGGATTGGAAAAAAGGTTTTTCCACTCACATTTGTAATTCAGTTTTGAGTTTTCCATCTCAAGCCGCATCCGGGGAATCCGGAAAGATGAGCTCCACTCTTTTTCAAAACAGTAAACCTAATTTTACCCCCACCTCGTAAAATAAAACATTACGTTACTCACCGGCAATTCCCCGCGGTCCCAACCGTAAGAACTTTAAAAAGCTTCCACAACGAGAAAATCGGATTTGTTCTCTCTGACCAAAAAGCACTTTCCTGAAAAAGCAAAAAAAAAGTGAAAATGATGCGCAGGCGTGGACTTTTGGAAAAGGTTGCAGATACAAAGGCTGGAATAATTTGATTGGACAAAACAAACTGGAATGAGAGGTGGCCGTTTTGTAATCTAACTCAGGTCACTTAACATGAAAAAAATCTCTTTGTTTGGGGGTATAGATAATGCAAACCGGAACCGGAAACACAGTATTTAAATAAATAAGTACATACAATAATCAATCAATCATTGTTATGTTTTTAATAATTCATACATAATTAGAAATACCGTGATTATGTTCAAATCAGTTTCACATCGATAATTTTGGTTTTATGTTTGTGTAGTAAGATGATTTGTTTCTTTATGTACTCATGCTTAGACGTAACTAGGCTTCTTATGTTTCTTTGTTATGTTTGGAGTTAATAGTTTATAGTTTGAACTATAGTTGAGCTTTCTTCTTCTTTTCCTTACTCTCCCTCCCTCCCTCTCTCTCTCTCTTCTCTTTGTCTTCTTCTTTGTTATCTCCCAACTACTTATATTACTTCTTCTTTATTTGTCTTTTTTTCCAGAAGTCTCATAGGTTTGTCTTTCTCTTCTTTCCTCGTCTTTTCTACCTCTTTCTTTCCTTTTTCTATCTTTCTTTTACATTTTTCATGGTTCTTATTTCTGTTTTTGTATTTTCTTTACTTCTTTCCAATCCTTAATTTTCCTTTTTTCCCTTTATTTCTCTACTTCATGCTTTTCCCACTGTTTTTCCCTTTGACTCCTATTTATTCTTCGGTTTTCCTCTCTTCCATTTTTTGTCTATTTCTATCTCTCTCTCTTTCTTCCTCTTTCATTTCCTTACTGTTTCTTCTTCCTTCTCAAAACCAAAGTTCGTGACACCTCATTGATTTTTCCAATTTCTTATCTTATAAACCAAGCTCAACCGAGCGATAACTCTCCTTACTCGTCTTTCCTCCCACATTAGGCCCCCGATTCTCCTTGGTATGAAAGAGATAATAAAATCACATCCGATTAATTATGTTGCGCGATAATTATCATTTTTATTGCATCTTTCTCACATTCAAATGAAAAAATTTGCGAGATTTTGTTCCGATTAAACGAATGATAAGCATGTACGAGAACAATAAATAAATAAATAACTTGCAACTTGTTTTTTGTTGCTTTGGTTCATGCGATTTGAATAATAATCAGGAACTCGACCGTAAAAAACTTAAATCACGAAATTTAGGTTTTGGCATTGTTTGCTGTTGCTCCTGATGATGGTTATAGCGATGATGATTATGGCAAGGTTGGAAAATAAATAAATTTTGGCAATTTCGTGGATAATTCATGACCAAGATGTCATGTTTGACCTAAGGGTAGTGATTGATTCGTGTAGTTAGTGCTGTAAAATAGTAGACGTGGTTGGTTGAAGTATTGTCGACGTTTCATTCTAACCATTGGGGTCTTTTAACCTTTTTGTAAGGTTTTGGGTGGATTATGGAGGGTTGGCCTATTGTTCTCTTAAAACTATGAGGGTTTGCAACCCTCTTGCCTCAGGTGCAAAAGGGTCGGGTCGCACACCTGGCTTTGTTGCATGTTCTGTGATGTAGTTTCATGTTTTATTTGCTTCTTTGAATGATTTGGAATTTTTTGTTCCTTCTTCTTTCTCTCTTCCTCTTTTATTATTTTTTATTCTTATTTTGTCATCATCCTCTATTTTCAGGTATTATTTTGTCTTCGTTTTGCCCCATTGTGCCACTTTTTTTAATTCTCATCTTTGTCTTTATTTATCATTTTTTTCTTTTGCTGTTTTTGTTTTTTTACTGTTACTCTATTTTTCTTCTTATGCCTAATTTTTTCATACCTCTTTACTTATCTCTCGTCTTTTGTTTAATTTTTAATTTTATTACCCATTTACCTAAAATTTTTCTTCTCAAAATGTCATCTTTTTAATTTTTACACCTTCTTCTCTACTTTCTTTTACGTATACTTTTTCTTTTCCTTACGTTTCTGTTTTTAATTTTTATCTTTGGTTCTAAGTTTGTTCTTTCTTACGTTTTCTATTTTTATTGTCTTTCCTTCACTATCACTTCATCCTAATTTCCCTATTTTCCATTAGTTTCTTAATACTTTGTTTTGTTTCCCTATTTTTACATTCCGATACTTTTATTCCTCTTTTTCCTCTTTTCGTTCTTTCTTTGTATTTCGTTACGTTTTTCCTTTGTTACCTTTCTTCCGTTTTTACTTACATTATATTTTCATCAATTTTTAGGTTTTTCCTTTTTCCCCTTTCTATTTTTCAGTTTTTGAGTCTTTTATCTACTTCCCTTCCTTTTTCCATATTCAATGTCTATTCACATCTTTCACATTTGTACTTTTTGAATCTGATTTGTATTTGAATTATACTATCTATATCTAAGCTTCATACTATTATTATACTATTATATACCTACGCTTTATTTTCATTTTTCCTATTCCTTTTCCTTTATATTTTTTATTTTCAAAAAAATTTTCTACCTACTTTCTACTTTCAACATTTTTTTCTTTTTCTACTTTTCTAAATCCTTCTTTACGATTTTTTAATTCTCAAGACTCTCTAAAACCATTTCTACCTTAAATTGTTTACTCTTACTACTATTCAGTGAAATATAGAAATAAGGTAGCAGAAGAATAGAAAAGAAAGTAACAAAGAAAAGTGAGGAAAAGAGGAAAGAGGAACATATTCTAAGAGAAAAATTTAAGTCAGAAATCAAATTTGGGAAAAATGAAAACTTAGAAGAAAAAAATCAGCACGAACCTGGAATGACGCAATAAGTTGAAACTCGCTCGATTTTCATCGGAAAAACTATTTTCTGTTTGTTTTCACTCTTTAAATTATTATTCACTCTTAAAAAGAACAAATTTGCACAAAATACTTTGAAAAGAAGCAAAAA
The DNA here is from genome assembly GCA_016920875.1 of Columbicola columbae. Lineage (NCBI taxonomy): Eukaryota > Metazoa > Arthropoda > Insecta > Psocodea > Philopteridae > Columbicola > Columbicola columbae. Next base: position 2,413,782 of record JADMLL010000008.1, read on the forward strand.
TTAAAAAAATGAAATTTGTGAAAGAAACAAATTTAACTTGCGACCGCCATCTCCGACGATCCGCTTCAAACAGGAAAAGCGAGGAAAACGGAAACGAGAACCTTTTCTGTCCGAAAGCCGTAAGGATCGTGCGCGCAAAATCGATATTTTCAAATCATTACTACAAAAATAAATTTATTTATTTATTTATTTTTATACTTCTATTTTTCTTTCCTAATTAGTTTACTTGAACTTGAACTGTTTATTTGAATCTTGAACCCGGGTTCTAAACTCGATACAAATCCTTGGAAGCTTTCCCTCGCTTTGTCTCTTTTCTTTATTTTTATTTTAAAAACAAATTTTTGTCAAATTTGAATGACTTTGTAGCTCCTATTTCGAGATGTTCAATTATTGTCATTATCACGAGGGAGAGAGGGAGACGTTACTAAAACGTTGTTACTAATAAATAAATAATGAATATAATTAGTACAATACACAAATTTTATTGTGTACTCTTCTCGAATGTTACAATGGTCTCCCACAACTCACATTTTTACAACAAAGAAGCCAAACCAGCGAATGAGTTTCAATAAATTAATGAATAAATAGATGGAATAATAACAGTAAATAAAATAATAAATAAGACGGAAAAAGTAAATAAACCAAAACAAATTAAATCAAATAAATGCAAAACTTAAAAACGAAATGGGATTGTTCACGAACACACAAAGCAAACTCTAACTAATAAATAAATAAGTACATAAATAAATGAATTAATAGGAAAATGAGTTCATATGTAACCTACTACAAATACATAAGTATTTAGATTTAGCCGAGAATGTCCCAGAAGGAGCAAATCCTTAGAGCTAAACACTTTATTCGCACTCAAAACGTCTATGCAAAATTTTGCCTCTATACTCAATACATAAATATTAATTGATTACATAGAAAAATGTATTAATAGGTGAATTAATTAAATAAAATAGACAAATAAAGCAAAACTAGGCAATGAAGTGATGAAAAGTATATAGGCAGCAAGAAGTAGCCAATAAGTAAAGTAATATAGAAAAATTAATTAATTAGTATATACTACATTAACATAAATAAAGTAAAAATATTTGGCGAAAACAATAAATAAATGATAAAATAAAAATATAATTAGGTATTTGTCGCAAAATTGGGAGTGTTTAGAAGCTCTACTCCTTCTTCTTCTCTATAGGCAAATTCCTAATTAATTATAAATATATAAAAATTCTCTGGCGAATTTTTACGCAATCAGGGTCGTGTTATAAAAATCAAACACATTTATAAAATCATGGTCGGACTAAGGCGTACTCATTCTAGGCATGTCCCCGTAATTTTTAGGTCCCGAAAATTGGCGTTTTAATTCTTTAAGTATGTGTTATGACTGACAGTAGACCCGGAATGACAATGCTGTATAGGTCCCGCTTTAGTCTTGGCCGCGCTTTATAAATATATAGTATATCATAGTGTATGTAGTTATAGTTGAATTTTAATCCCGTTTTTCTCCCTTTTTGGGTATAACAGGATACGGGAGAAGGATTTGAACTCACGACTATACCTTCTTTGTTTGGCATTTCAGCCACTACAATACAGACTTCCCCCCAGAAAAAAGAGGCAAAAGGAAAGAAAGAAAAGAGAAATAAGCAGAAATATAATATAAAATACACAGAAACAAAAAAAATTCTTCAGGATTTTGTAAAATTGTGATGACGTCATTCTTCTCTTACCAATCAACAGATTTCTCCCCAAACTTAGAATAAATTTGTACGCTTAGGATTACCAAATTAGGGCGCTATGGATCAGGAGTTAAGGCGCTATTAGAAAAACCAAACTAAAACCACCAAAAGTGCTTTTAAGGGATTTTGTAAATTTCTGATGACGTCATATTTCTAATTTCGAAAAATTTTCTCTAAAAGTTCAAAAACGCAGGGGTTAAGAAACGCCGTTAATCATAATAAAATAAATAAAAAACACAAAAAATTTTCTCCGGCCAAATAAGGCCCAACCAGGGCCGTATTCGGTAATCTGCTAGCGCAATACGAAGGAAACAAAGAAGAAAAAGACTTTTCTCCAGCTTTTTCGATTTTTTAACATGACGTCACACTTTTCATCTATAAAACAATTTTCCTTTGTGTAAAAATTAACGAGGCAGCGATGTTGACACTTTGTTAATTAGAATGAAGTAAAATAAAAGAAAAAAAACTTTAGGACCGTATTAAGAAATTTAAGAAGGACAATAAAGTGAAGAGAAAGAATTAAAATTTTGTTTTTAGTTCCTCGATTTTTGAAATCCATTTTTATCGGATCAATTCTGCCAAATTTCGATTACGTCATAGCTCTCGCCTCCAATAATCAGATTTTTTCCTTAAAACTGGAAAATAACGAGAGAAAATTACTGAATCGTGTTAATTACCGGAAATCAATAAAACTTTAAGATGCAAAGAATTTTTATCTCCTAAAGATTTCGTAATCAGTGAAGTACCAAGAAAAGTATAATTGAGTCTTTTCTTTTTATTATTTTAAACGGGTTTTATAAAATTCTGATGACTTCATAGCTGCTTTTCAGAAATCTGTTTTTCCTCTAAAAGCTCAAAATGGTGAGAGTGAAAGGAGGGTAAAGGGCACGATGTCCGAATCTGGTTAATTACAATGATAAACGATGAATAACAATTCCTTTCTCACAAAAGAATAAGTAATCAGGACCGTGTTAAGAAATGAATGTGAAAGAGATAGCTTTCTCTAAGTTTTTTGATTTATAACAAGGGATTTTGTAGACCGTGGAGGACGTCATAATTTTCATTTTAAGAAGTTTGTAGTGTTTATAAAACTATAAAATGGCTACAGAGGAATAGGATTGTAGGTAGCGTTGTAATTATAATGAATTTTTTTCTAGTTAACTGTCCACAGTATCTTTTTGGTGTCGTTTGAGGGGTTCTTAGCTGTGGTATAGGCACACATCCCAACTCTAGGAGCGGAGGTACGAATAGAAGAAAAAGGAAATGGATGATAGGAGAGGGAAGAAGACAAAGGAGAGGATAAGATGACTTTAGAGGTAAGAATAGCAATTCAATAAATACACAAATTAAATTTTCCAAACAATAACATAACAGGGCCGTGGTAACCAAGCAAAAACTTGCAAAACAGCCAAAATTCTGTCCCCAAGAGTTTAGGTTTTCTTTTTAACTGGTATTGTGAAAACTTAGATGACGTCATAAGTCTCATTTTCCATACATCCATTTTTCTCCAAAACCCAAAAATGACGAGAGATATAGGGGCACAATGGCGATGTTGGAATCTTGTTAATTACAATGAAACAAAAAAAAATTTTTTTTGGCACTAATCAGGGTCGTATTAAGAAAACGAACACCGACAAACGAAGAATTAAAAACAAAATGGCGTATCAAAGGGCATTAATCAAGAAAGCAAGAGGCCGGGGGAAAAAAAACCGAAACAAGGATTGGTTACGTTCGTATATACAACCAACTATAGAGGAGATTAATTATGTCAGAAACCAAGGTCAGGATTCAAGTTTAAGGTCATCCAATGAAGTGGGCTAGTCAAGTGTTTCATTGCAATTATTCCCTCCTTCGTATGTACGACGAAACAAAATACAAAACCTAATCTTTGACTCGTTTATTATAGTTTCGTCTTTCTTTATTCTCCATTTAAAATGACGAATTATCATCATTTTAATTTTGGGCCTTCACCAAGGACTTTGTACCCGAGACGTTTTTCTTTCTTCGTGAATGAATACCTCTTTAAGCGAAAAATGGCGGACGGAGGTATTTCGTTGAACGGGTTGATCTCCTCATTAATTCCAAGTTTTTTTTCTTGTATTCTATTGTGTCATGTGTGTGTGTTTGATGGTTGCCTTAAGTCGTCTATCTTTTCCAATGACTCATTCACGAGTTGGTAATAAAATTGGTCGTTTTGTACTTGCGGAATTATTCCTCCTTAGCAATTCAAGATTGTTACAAGATGTTCCTTCATCTTCTATAGATGTATATTAAGTTGTTTTTGTTATAAACCTATTTATGCGGGAAGTCGGGCTTGTGCTCTCCCAACACAGCCTCCCAACAAACTGAATCACTAATTTAATGTACCACATGATACTATGTTCCTGAGAAAGCGTTCGTGTGTGTGAAGTCAGAAACTGGCCTTGAGCACCAGAACACAAATACCTGTTATTCCAATAATAGAAAAATAGGCAGGAATGAGTTGGTTAAATAAATTAAGATAATATAGAGAAGAAAAGTAAATGAATATAAAAAGATAATGAAGAGAAGAGACAGAAAGAGAGAGGAAAGAGAAGAGGCAAAAGTAGAAAGGAAAGACCAAAATGAAAGACAAAAGAAGAGACAGAAAACACACTACAATGCTATTTATAAAATCTTTTAAAGAGGAGAGGGACTAAAATGGAAAAACAATGGAAAAACGAATAAAAGCATGCGGGGAAAGAAAAACAACCAATGAAACAGGTCCTGAAGGAAAACTCAAAAAGACAGAAAGAAGAG